>LPNX010194094.1:149788-180078 GCA_001517045.1 Pseudotsuga menziesii
TCTGTCTGGTTACAAAGGGTGAGTTGTTTTGCATCATAAGATCAATCCCTAAATAAGTGGATCTACAACCATCAAATTTTGGATCCTAAACATGTGGATCTCTCCACCATCAAAAATTGGATTTAGTTTAATGTTGTTTGAAGAGCATAACAACATCATTCCCTACAAAACCATGTTCCCTAATTCATCCACAAGAATCACATATAGTAAAAACCTAGACATGCTACCCAAATTCTCATTGTTACCTGAATTTTGGGAATGACATAATAAATCCATTTTGAAATCACACATATTCATCCCTTTTTTTTGTGTTTTTTGAGGATTTTCCTCTTATTGATATAATGTCCATATTCTAGACAAAACCCATGTCTTGTATGTTTTTAATTGTCTGTATATGCTTGTAATGACATGGAAAAAATGCCTCTGAGGAAATATGGAAAACACCAAAATATGCTACCAGTTTGAGAAGAAAGTTAGGAAAGACAATACCCATTTTAACTAACCATCAAAACATAGGAAATTAACCATATTAGTTTTCACATGTCTCATGAAGCTTGCATAATGTGAAAGTAGATAATGTATGATTATATATGATAATGAAAGTGTTAAATGATCAAAGAGAATGAATAAATGAAGGAATCATAGGCTTTAGAATGACCATTATAAATCATTATTGAGGCTCATCAATCACTATTGATATTATTTTGAGACCTACTTATTATACCTATTACCCATGTATTTTACAAACCACAACTAAAAGGATAATACAAGACATAGATTCACAACGATATACCTATTAATGTTATTATTTATCATTTAAAATTCAGTACTAGCATTGCTATGGTATTGCATCGAAGTGAAACCCAAAAAGCACATACAATCAAATTTAGTATGAATAAATGTAGATCAATCAATTATGTGAGGTATGTCAAAACCCCAAATTTTCATAAAAATTTAAAATTTTGAGATAACATGAAATGCTTATAGTTGCAATTAGATAACTGCTAACAGCTAATAGAAGAAATGAAAAAGAAGAATAAAAGTAATCATTACACTTAACACATATAGATTAATGCTGTTTTAATTTTGATAAGTGATGTAAGTAATTTGCATTCGAATATTTAGCTGTACTGATGGTTTGAATGCCAAGTAGGTGAGGAGTCATTTTCTAGCTGGGGCTTACTTAGTGATTGCTAACGTATCTGGATTTCTGAATCTTTATAGGCTTGACAGGTAAATCTTGAACCCGTAAAATTTTATTAAGGCGTTAAACCAGATATATTTCTTTTTGCTTAAAGTACTGCTAGAGTAAAATTTTGCTTAAAAGACTCAAGATCATGCAAGGTAAAGTAATTTTTTCTTTTACTTGATCCACAATATGATATTACTTAATATTCATGTCGTAAGGGTTATAAATTTCGTTCTAATGTTATCTTTTATTAGATAGGTCTTTAAGATAGATATAACCTCATTCTAACTTTACTCTAAGTAATTTCCAGTTCTTAAAAGAGCTCATGATATTGTTTCATAACTCTTCCTTGAACATAAGAATCTAATGCTATTATTATCATAATAATTAAAGCACTGCTTATCATCATAGAAATAGACCTAAGCCTTTCAGAACACAAGCCTACTATGTACTTTTTAGCTCTATTTTAATTAGGCTTCAATATAGTGAATTTATCAGCTTACATCGCCTATAATTTTAAAGTCTCCTCTGCATAAAAACATAATCAAGTTGTGACTTGAATTCCCATTTTCTTTATGTCTAACATCATGCGATAACTTCACGTTACCCTACTATCTACTTAAATGTAAAAGTAGTGCAATAAAATCCTAGATAGTTTACTATCCTAAACTCTAAATTCTAACTTACCTTGATTTGATTCGTCTTAGATCTTGGTAAATATTATGGAGTTCAAAGATCATGTACTTGTAGGTTTTATATCCTACATCTAGTACTGTAAATCCCATTTAAGAATAGGATCTATTCTTGTATATAAAAGTTACTATATCTATATGCACCTAATTAGTTTAAATCTAAATCTTATAGCTTAAACAATCATAGTTCATGATTGTAAGGAAAAGTCAAATGAGGCATTAAAAATACCGTCCAAACTTCTACTATCCTCCTAATATTTTTCTTACAATTTTGGTTTTGAAAGGTTATAAGATCCTAAAAAAACTAGGCATCGAAATCATAAATAAAATATTTGAGAAACAAAAGCATCGAATCCATATGCAATTTGACTCTTTACCAAAGCTATTTGCAAAGTTTAGACATTATATTAACGATGGTTTACCACTTTTTCATCATCGAGGCTTGGATTCGTTTGGAATATCATATTGACTTTATGTGATAATACATTATCATTACATGCATAATGTGATTGATTTATAAATTAATTGGTTCGAATGATTGCAGTTGGAAACTATACGTAAGAACCCATCGTGAAGTGAAAATATTTGAGTACACATGGAACTCTACTCGCCATGCAATAAGTGACTTTAAGTCTTACCTTACAACCATAAACCTCATTGTTTAGCGAGGGTTTCGGTCTCTGCTTCATTGGGTTCACTGCGGCCATGAGGGCTCGCAGTTGCTTGCCTCCAGATCCACTGTCTGTGCATTTTATTTGAAGAACCGTTGTTTAGAGTGAGAGATGTAAGTCATAGCTCATGAAAGAGTTGGTTTTTGCAAATAACCTTGCTGTGTGTGTGGATTGTATTACACAGTTGGTATTTTCAGTGTTGAAGTCATGTTTTAGCCATTGCCTTAGCTTGCTCTTGCTCTAGTTGTCGATGTAGTTGATAACCCAAACTCAACTGCCTCCTTCTCAGGTGAATGCGAGGTTTGCTGTGCTCGTGGTATCGGTATTCCTTCTTCTTGACCTCAGTTTCCAACATTATAGGCAACTCCTTGTTTTTAATAAGTTGGAAGCTTATGAAGAATTTATAGTTTTAGTTCCATATACAAGTTTTTAATTATATTTTGGTTTCCAATTTTGGAGGGACAGTTCGCCTTAACATTGACAGTAACCACTTCTCAAATGGACTGAGTTTCAATCTATGGCAAGCCCTAGTTGCTAAATTGCTCTCCTTGCTTCTGCAGACCTTAGGGGAAAGTTTACAAGTGGAAGAGGTTACGACATGTTTTACCTAGTCTTGGGTTGTTGTTCTTCAATTTATTAGTTTTGGTTTTGTTTAAACCCTCGCTTACAGCAGGGTAACTACGGCTCAAGCCGTGACTTGTAAATGCTCATTTCTCTTGTTAAAAGGTTCTTACAATACTGTAGGTTTTGTTACACAGTCTGTATTTTTGTTCATTAAACCCATGTCACAATATGGGTGCACTGGCTCAGAGCTAGTTTTTTTTGTACATTGACTATGTTTAAAGCCTTACAGCCTCTCAAGCAATACATAGGGTTTTCCTTTGAGTTCGGACTCAGTTTATCTTAATGCTATTATTGTGACTCTGTAAACTAGGGTTTTTACCCTATTCGACTGTGTAATTTTAATTTTACTGTGTATTATTTATTTTTTATGAAGATATTGTTAATGGTTTAAGGCTGTCACTCAGTCATATTATAACATTGTTTTACATGCTGACTCAGAAATTTTGAGCTAGGGTTTCTTGAATGAGACCTTCGTTTACATAAATATTTCAATTAGTTTATTATTTAATAAGTACTGTTAATTATTAAACTTGTTTTAATTACTGTACAGGTGTGTTGTGAAAACTGTGAGTGAGATTTAAATAGCAGTTCTTTTATTTGTTCTTAAGGACTGTAAACAGTCTCTCATAAACTAATTGTTTATATATAAACATACAAAATAATTGGATTGTAGCTTATGTATTGTATTTAATAATAATGATTTCTAATTTAGGGTTTCAACCCTGTGGATTATCTTTACAGGTATAACCTATTGCTGAATTTAAAACAGTTCTTTCTTAAATAGGTACTTAATTTTTATGATAGTTGTAATCCTCTTCTTATTATTTTTATTGAAATGTTAGCAATAATTTTATTAGAGTTATTTGTAAACATCCATCTAGTAACTAGTCTGTCCTTGACAAATGATAATTACATTCCATAAAACCCTTCTTTTTTATAGTAAATGTTGTCTTAGTTTAGTTAACATTATAAGTAAATGAACAAAGTAATTATAGTTTATTTCTCCGTTTATCTAAAAGTAATAAAGTAGTTTACCTGTATCCTTTCTATTATATTTGCAAATAGTTAAAACATAAAAGAATATATTGATAACATAACACAGTTTATCCTTTTGCATATTTTGATTTGAAATAAAGAAAGAATAATGTAATGTATATAAACATAACGTCTTATCTACTAGGGTATTCTATTAACCTAATAATTTTTCTACCTGTAATGGAATATTGTTATTTCATGATCAGTATATTTATATAAACAAAGAACATAAATAACCAGGTTATTGGTCTTTTGATATTATCCTACATATTGCAATAACTTACTTGCTATTATGAAATGCATATTACATCTACTCATTTCAGTTTCTTATTATTTCTTTCATCTATTCTAAATACTCTGCCTGTGCTGGAGTACGGTCTGGTCCTTCCAGAGGTGGAAAAACACAGGTTAGAATTATTTTCCATCTATTTTAGATTCATTCTTTCAATAAACTAAAAGATATCTAACTCTAATAGTTCACAACTAAAACATTTAACCTTCATTAATCAGTCAGATTAGCATTTTACTATCTAACACAGTAACACAATAGAATCTAGAACCTGATTTAGATGGACAACAATAGTATTAGGAGGCCGTTCCTCCCTACCAAACTCTTGGAGAGTGCTCAAACAATGCTTCCTCGGGACCCTTGAGCCTGTTCCTGGTCTCCTTGGCTGAGAATTGGTTTAGCAAGAAAACAATAGACTAGTCCAATGACTCAGTAATTACTATGCACTCAGCAGTAAGATCCTTTAGCTGAAAAGCTGCACTAGATCACTTAGCAGTTAACCCCTCAAACTCTTTCTACAAATTCCCTTGCCATTGAATTTCTCTGAAGTACATGCACCCGAATGATCACTTCTCTAGAATTAGCCGCCCCAACTCTCTTCAATGGGCATTTTTATAAAGATTGCCTAGGTCTGTTGGGTCAATTGTCATTAAATGAGCCACCTGCTCTGATCCCACTTTCTTGGGGGACCATGAACCCAAATGTAGGGAGGTTTCTACCTGCAATAGTTGGAAGAGGTTTGAGGATGCTGCCACTTGTATGTTTGCTCTCCACCTAGTCTCCTCCACCAATTTGACCAGTAAACACTCTTTTAACAGCACTCCTAAGTTGTTGTCTCCACCTTTATTTATTTATAATTAAAATATTCATAATTACATTTAATATCCTTGACTCTGCTAAGTCATTAATTACAACTTTGCATAAAATTTAACATATTGTCTTTAAATAAAATCAAATAGGATAATATTATTTTTTGCAAAATTGGGGCATGTGACATACACAACCCCTTAGAACATAACATCATCCTCGATGTTATTTATTCTTCATCCTTAGAATTCCCCTGGAATAGAATTGGATATGCATCTCGCATATTACTTTCCAATTCCCATGTGGTTTCCTCTAGACTAAGGTGCTTACATTGCACCTTCACCTGTCCAATGGTGCAGTTCCGAAGTGTGATCTCCCTCCACCCGATGATACAGTCCGGTTCCACCAGAAAATATCCTTCTAGATCCACCTGTACATCATTCTAGTTAACAACATGAGTAGCATCCTGAACATATTTATTTTATACAGAAATGTGAAAAGCATTATGTACTCTTAAATTTGGTGGTAATGCTAATTGATAAGCTACTTGTCCAATCTTGGAAAAATTTCAAATGGACCACAGTAACGAGGTGCTAGTTTTGCACAACTCCCCAATCTTAGAGAGCTCTTTTTGGGCCTTACCTTGATCAACACATGTTCACCTACCTGAAACTCCTTTGGAGTTCTTTTTAAGTCTGCTTGACTTTTCTGTCGATCCTGTGCAACCTTCAGATTACCTTGTACCTACTTTACAAATTTTTCCATTTCCTTTAACACTTTAGGACCTAATATCAATCTATCCATCGGATTACTCCAAGATATAGGAGTATTACATTTCCTTCCATACAAAATTTTGAAAGGACTAAATCTGGCTGATGTTTGATAATTATTATTATAAGCAAATTCTACCAGATGCAAATAATCCTCCCATTTACCTGGCTGGTTTTTCACATACATTCTTAATAAATCTTCTAGTACTTGGTTTACTCTTTCAGTTTGTCCATATGTTTGAGGATGGAACGAAGTACTAAAATTTAATGTAGTGTTTAATCCTTTAAACATAGACTTCCAAAAGTTTCCTGTAAATTTAGGATCTCTATCTGAGATTGTGACTTTCGGTATTCCATGCAATCGGAAAATCTGTTTTAAAAAGATATCAGCTATGTTTGAGCTTTATATGTAGTTTTAACAGGTATAAAGCGAGCTGCTTTACTTAACTTATCGACTACTACCATGATAGGATCATTTAAATTCTGATTTCTAGGCAATCCAGTAACAAAATCGAGACTGATTATCTCCCATTTCTAGCTAGGAATGGGTAATGGCTGAAGTAATCCAACTGGGTGTTGATGTTTAGTTTTCACCTACTGACATTCAAAACACCTAGCGATATATTCTGCTACTTTAGTCTTCATATTTGGCCAAAAATATTCTTTTCTTAACATAGTTATAGTCTTTTGATAGCTTGGATGACTTGAGTATGGAGTTTTGTGGATTTCATCCAAAATTAATAGCTTGAATTTAGGTACATTAGGTACATACATTCGGTATTTATACAGTAAAAATTCTTTGGCATTCAAACTGTACCCTTTACTTAAGCTTTCTGTTGGATTTTCTTTAGTTTTAGTTTGTAAAATTTTAGTAAATTTCATCTTGTTCTATTCCTGCTTTAAGCTGTTCATCCAAATCTGTAGTATATGTGCTGATAACTGCTGCAAAATTCAGCCTTGCATTTCTACTTAATGTATCAACAACATTATTTTCTTTAACTTTAATGTGCTGAATTTCAAAATCATACTTACTTAGAAAAGATAGCCACCTAGCTTGTATGGCATTTAGATTAGGCTGATCTAATAGATATTTTAATCCTTTATTATCAGTCATTAAAATAAATTTTCTGCCAATTAGGTGATGTTGCCACATCTTTAGAGAATGTATAACATCTACTAATTCCAGATCATAAGTTGCATCATTCTTTTCATGAATTTTTAATTTTCTAGATTCATAGGTAATAACATGCCCTTCTTGAGTCAAAACACTGCCTAAACCATCATTACAGGTGTCATTGAACACTACAAATTCTTTATTTGGATCAACTATTCTTAAAATAGGTGCACTGGTTAATAAATTTTTTAACCTTTTAAAGCTTTCCTCACATTTCTGATTCCAATCAAGCTTCTTTCCCTTCTTCTGCAAAGAAGTTATCGGGTTCGCGATCCTCGAAAAAACTTCAATGAACCTCTGGTAGTAACGGGTAATTCCCATGAAAGATCAAACATCAGTTACATCCTTAGGGGCCGGCCAATCTTCGATCGCCTTTATCTTTTGGAGATATACTGAAATCCCTTCCTTGGTCACCACATGACCTAAGTACTAAATCTTATCCTTGAAGAAATCACATTTACTAAACTTTGCAAAGAGTTGATGATCTGGTAACTCTTACAAAACAATTTTTAAATGTTCTTTATGGTCTTCTTCAGTTTTTGAATAGATTAAAATGTCGTCAATAAACATGACAACAAACTTATCTAAATACTTATGCATAACGTTGTTCATTAAACACATGAAAACAGCTGGGGCATTAGTAAGCCCGAATGGAATAATGACAAACTCGTAATGACCATATCGAGTTCTAAAAGTCGTCTTAAAGATGTCTTCATCTTTAATCCTAACTTGATGATATCGAGACCTTAAATCTATTTTCAAAAACACCGTGGCTCCATGTAGTTGATCAAACATATCATCTTATTCAACTGACGGTAATCTATGCAAAGTCACATGGTTCCATCCTTTTTCTTAACAAAGATGACAGGTGCCCCCCAGGGAGACACACTAGGTCGAATATACTTTTTATCAATAAGTTCTTTTAGTTGATATTTTAATTCATTAAGTTTGAGTATGTTCATTCGATAAGGGGCCTTTGAGCTAGGTACTACACCAGGTACCAGCTCAATGGTAAAATCCAGTTTCCTTTTCGGAGGTAGTCCCGGAATTTCTTTCAGAAATACATCAACATATTCTCTTAAGACTGGTATGCCTTCCAATTTTAATTTATCTATCTTAATTAGACTCTCCTCATTAGTTATTTTTACTGCATAAGCTTTACAACCCTTCCTAACAGCTCTTTTAAGCTATAGAGCATAAATCTGCCTTATGGTGGTTTTTCTAGGAATTCCTTTTACACTTATTGGTTTTCCATCACTGTTTAAACATGTGAAGGTTTTATCATAACAATTTAAAATTACCCTATGTTGTTCTAACCAATCCATACCGATCAGTAAATCATAAGAACCAAGAGGCAATACATTAAGCTTTATAACAGTTTCAAAATGATTCATAACTACTGCACATTCTTTTACAAAACAAGTTACCTTCCTTTTAGCACCAGTGGCTAACTAAACCAACCAAGAATTTTCAATTTTTTCAACAGGTAACTTACCTTTTTCTACCATTTTAGGTGCAATATAACTGAGACTAGCTCCAGGATCAATCAAAATAGTTATAGGGGTTTGATTTATTGTATCTTCTACTTCCATCATGGAAGTTTGATATTCTTCTTGTCGATTTTCCAAGGCTGCGTTGATTTTGGGCATAGTCCTTGCTAATTCTCCAACAGTCATCTCCTCCTATATGGTATGAATATTACTGATAGTCTTTTTCCGATTAGAACAGAATGAAGCATAGTGTGGGCCATTACACTCCCAACACTTTATAGGTTCTTTGTGCTCAAAGTTATTTGTATAATTACCATGTTTATTAGCAAATTCTTTACCCTTAGAATTATTCTAATTTCTTGGTGAATTATTCTTATTTCCTCGGAAATTTTTGTTAGAAAAATTTATGGCCTTATTGTTCTTAAAATTTCTGTTGGGAACAAATTCTTTCTTCTTTTGATCATATTGGTTATTATTCTTCTTGGCCTTCCAATTGGCCATACTTTCCTTCTTCCAATTCTGTTCAAAACAAAAGTTGGCTTTCCTCATAGCTTCTTCCAAGGTCTTTGGATTGTCATATTCAATCCTGTCCTTAATATGATAAGGTAGATAGCTGAGGAATCACTGTACCTTTGGTTTCTCATGTACAAGGTATGGCACATACCTAAGTAGACTTAAAAACTTGATGTTTAGATATTTCATTGTCATTGATCCTAATTTAAGCTCATAAAAATATTTTTCTCTCTCTTCATAGTATTGCTCAGTCATAAATTTATTTTTAAAATACCTTTTGAAGGTACTCCAATTTACATTCTTCTCTTTTATTCCTTTAACTCTCTTTAAGTCCTGCCACCAAATGTCAGCCTTTCCTAAGAGATTGTAGAGAGCCATTCTAGCCTTTAATTGGTTAGAATAGTTGTATATCTAGAAATACCTCTTCATCCCAGATAACCAGGATTCTACTTCCTCCCCCTTCTCAGTCTCTCCATTGAATGTTTGTGGTTTTATCTTTTTAAATTCCCCAGAAATTTCCTCATAAGGTTTGTATTTCCTCTTTTTAGTGTAATGGTTATCATCACTACTATCACTAGTAGAATGGTAGTTTCGTTGTTCACCAAAGACCTCTAAAGATGAACTACTTTCATTTTTAGTATATTCCATCTTTTTAAATTTACGTTGATGACTTGTATCTTCTGATTTAGTTCTTCTACCCCTACCCTCAGTTTGAAACTTTTCTGTTAGGATTTGATTCAGCTCCTCTTGAGCCCTCAAAATCCTTTCATTCTCTCGCTTTATAGCTTCCATTTCAAATTTTAGGTCTTTTACAGTTTGTAACAGTTCTGAGGAATTGGTAGTTAAATCCTCTGGTATAGGATCTCTTCGTAAGTTTTTTGGTTTAGTAAATGGAGATTCCTCCTCTGCATACTCCTCCAGCCTTTCCATACCTGTTTGTTAAACTTCAGAAAACAATTTCTCTATTGAATAACATTTAAAAGAAAACACATCAGCATAATAATTCAATTTAATGTTTCATAAAAGCTAGTTGGGCTTCATCAAGGCCTAGTGTTTGAAGCTTGTGCTTTGATACCACATGTCAAAACCCCAAATTTTCATAAAAATTTAAAATTTTGAGATAACATGAAATGTTTGCAGTTGCAGTTAGATAACTGCTAGCAACTAATAGAAGAATACAAATAATCATTACACTTAACACATATAGATTAATGCTGTTTTAATTTTGATAAGTGATGTAAGTAATCTGCATTCGAATATTTAGCTGTACTGATGGTTTGAATGTCAAGTAGGTGAGGATTCATTTTCTAGTTGGGGCTTACTTAGCAATTGCTAACATATTTGGATTTATGGATATTTACAGGATTGACAGGGAAATCTTGACCCTGTAAAATTTTATTAAGGCGTTAAACCAGATATATTTCTTTTTGCTTAAAGTACTACTAGAGTAAAAGTTTGCTTAGAAGACTCAATATCCTGCAAGGTAAAGTAATTTTTTCTTTTACTTGATCCACAATATGATATTACTTAATATTCATGTCGTAAGGGTTATAAATGTTGTTCTAATGTTATCTTTTATCAGATAGATGTTTAAGATAGAGGTAACCTCCTTCTAACTTTACTCTAAGTAATTTCCAGTTCTTAAAAGAGCTCATGATATTGTTTCATAACTCTTCCTTGAACATAAGAATCTAATGCTATTATTATCATAATAATTAAAGTGCTGCTTATCATCATAGAAATAGACCTAAGCCTTTCAGAACACAAGCCTACTATGTACTTTTTAGCTCTATATTAATTAGGCTTCAATATAATGAATTTATCAGCTTACATCACCTATAATTTTAAAGTCCCCTCTGCATAAAAACATCGTCAAGTTGTGACTTGAATTCCCATTTTCTTTATGACTAACATCATGCGATAACTTCACATTTCCCTACTATCTACTTAAATGTAAAAGTAGTGCAATAAAATCCTAGATAGTTTACTATCCTAAACTCTAAATTCTAACTTACCTTGATTCGATTCGTCTTAGATCTTGGTAAATATTATGGAGTTGAAAGATCATGTACTTGTAGGTTTTATATCCTACATCTAGTACTGTAGATCCCATTTAAGAATATGAGTTATTCTTGTATATAAAAGTTACTATATCTATATGCACCTTATTAGTTTAAATCTAAATCTTATAGCTTAAACAATCATAGTTCATGATTGTAAGGAAAAGTCAAATAAGGCATTAACAATCCTGTCCAAACTTCTACTATCCTCCTAATCTTTTTCTTACAAGTTCGGTTTTGAAAGGTTATAAGATCCTCACAAAACTAGGCATCGAAATCATAAATAAAATATTTTAGAAACAAAAGCATTGAATCCATATGCAAATTGAGTCTTTACCAAAGTTATTTGCAAATTTTAGACATTATATTAACGATGGTTTACCACTTGTTCATCATCAAGGATTGACTTGGTTTGGAATATGATATTGAATTTATGTGATAATACATTATCATTACATGCATAATGTAATTGATTTATCAATTAATTGGTTTGAATGATTGCAGTTGGAAACTATACATAAGAACCCACCGTGAAGTGAAAATATTTGAGTACATGTGGAACTCTCCTCGCCATGCAATACATGACTTATAAGTCTTACCTTACAACCCTAAACTTCAATGTTTAGCGAGGGTTTCGGTCTCTGCTTCGTTGGGTTTACGGCGGCCATGAGGGCTCACAGTTGCTTGCCTCCAGCTCCACTGTCTGTGCATTTTCTTTGAAGAATCGTTGTTTAGAGTGAGAGATGTAAGTCATAGCTTGTGAAAGAGTTGGTTTTTGCAAACAACATTGTTGTGCATGAGGATTGTATTACACAGTTGGTATTTTCAGTGTTGAAGTCATGTTTTAGCCATTGCCTTGGCTTGCTCTTGCTCTAGTTGTCGATGTAGTTGATAACCCAAACTCAGTTTCCTCCTTCTCGAGTGAATGCGAGGGTTGCTGTGCTCGTGGTATCGGTCTACCTTCTTCTTGACCTCGGTTTCCAACATTACAGGTAACTCCTCGTTTTTAAGAAGTTGGAAGCTTATGAAGAATTTATAGTTTCAGTTCCATACACAAGTTTTTAATTATATTTTGGTTTCCAATTTTGCAGGGACAGTTCGCCTTAACATTGAAAGTAACCACTTCTCAAATGGACTGATGTTCAATCTACAGTAAGCCTTGGTTGCTAAATGGATCTCTGTGCTTGTGCAGATCTTAGGGGAAAGTTTACAGTTTAAAGAGGTTACGGCATGTTTTACCCAGTCTTGGGTTTTTGTTCTTCAGTTTATTAGTTTTGGTTTTGTTTAAACCCTCGCTTATAGCAAGGTAACTCCAGCTCAAGCCATGACTTGTAGATGCTCATTTCTCTTGTTAAAAGGTTTTTACAATACTGCAGGTTTTGTTACATAGTCTGTAGTTTTGTTTATTAAACCCATGTCACAATATGGGTGCACTGGCTCAGAGCTGTTTTTTTTTGTACATTGACTATGTTTAAAGCCTTACAGCCTGTCAAGCAATACACACGATTTTCCTTCGAGTTTGGACTCAGTTTATCTTAATGCTATTATTGTGACTTTGTAAACTAGGGGTTTTACCCTATTCGACTGTGTAATTTTAATTTTTACTGTGTATTATTTATTTTGTATGAAGATATTGTTAATGGTTTAAAGACTATCACTCAGTCATATTATAACATTGTTTTACTTGCTGACTCAGAAATTTCGATCTAGGGTTTCTTGAATGAGACCTTCGTTTACATTTATCTTTCTATTAGTTTATTATTTAATAAGTACTATTAATTATTAAACTTGTTTTAATTAACGTACATGTGTGTTGTGAAAACTGTGAGTGATATTTAAATATCAGTTATTTTATCTGTTCTTAAGGACTGTAAACAGTCTCTCATAAACTAATTGTTTATATATAAACATACAAAATAATTGGATTATAGCTTATGTATTTTATTTAATAATAATTATTTCTAATTTAGGGTTTTGACCCTGTAGATTATTTTTACAGGTATAACCTGTTGCTGAATTTAAAACAGTTCTTTCTTAAATAGGTACTTAATTTTTATGTTAGTTGTAATCCTATTCTTATTATTTTTACTGAAATGTTAGCAAGAATTTTATTAGAGTTATTTGTAAACATCCATCTAGTAACTAGTCTGTTCTTGATAAATGATAATTACATTCCATAAAGCCCTTCTTGTTTATAGTAACTATTGTCTTAGTTTAGTTAACATTATAAGTAAGTGAGCTATGTAATTATAGTTTATTTCTCCGTTTATCTAAAAGTACTAAAGTAGTTTACCTATATCCTTTCTACTGTATTTGCAAATAGTTAAAACATAAAATAATATATTGATAACATAACACAGTTTATCCTTTTGCATATTTTGATTTGAAGTAAAGAAAGAATAATGTAATGTATATAAACATAATGTCTTATCTACTAGGGTATTTTATTAACCTAATAATTCTTCTACGTGTAATGGAATATTGTTATTTCATGATCAGTATATTTATATAAACAAAGAACATAAATAACCAGGTTATTGTTCTTTTGATATTATCCTACATACTGCAATAACTTACTTGCTATTATGAAATGCATATTACATCTACTCATTTCAGTTTCTTATTATTTCCTTCTCCCATTCTAAATACTTTGCCTTTGCTGGAGTACATTCTGGTCCTTCAAGATGTGGAAAAACACAGGTTAGAATTATTTTCCATCTATTTTAGATTTATTATTTCAATAAACTAAAAGATATCTAACACTAATAGTTCACAACTAAAACATTTAACATTCATTAATCAGTCATATTAGCATTTTACTATCTAACACAGTAACACAATAGAATGTAGAACCTGATTTAGATGGACAACAACAGCGTTAGGAGGCCATTCCTCCCTACCAAACTCTTGGAGAGCGCTCAAACAACACTTCCGCAGGACCCCCGAGCCTGTTCCTCTTCTCCTTGGATGAGAACTGGTGGAGCAAGCAAGCAATAGACTAGTCCAATGACTCAGTAATCACTCTGCACTTAGTAATAAGATCCTTCAGCTGAAAAGCTGCACTAGATCACTTAGCAGTTAACCCCTCAAACTCTTTCCACAAATTCCCTTGCCATTGAATTTCTCTGAAGTACATTCACCTGAATGATTGCATATCTAGAATGAGCCACCCTAACTCTCTTCAATGGTCATTTTTATAAAGATTTCCTAGGTCTTTTGGGTCAGTTGTCATTAAATGAGCCACCTACTTTGATCCCACTTTCTTGGGGGATCATGACCCCAAATGTAGGGAGGTTTCCACCTGCAACAGTTGTAAGATGTTTGAGGATGCTGCCACTTGTCTATTTGTTCTCCACCTAGTCTCCTCCACCAATTTGACCAGTAAACACTCTTTTAACAGCTCTCCTAAGCTGTTGTCTCCACCTTTATTTATTTATAATTAAAATATTCAGAATTACATTTAATATCTTTGACTCTGCTAAGTCATCAATTACAAGTTAGCATAAAATTTAACATATTGTCTTTAAATAAAATCAAATAGGATAATATTATTTTTGCAAAATTGGGGCAGGTGACAAGGTATGTGCACAATCCATAAGAAAATGTTAAAAATTTAAGACTACTTTGATAGTCATGTATGATATAAGTTTCCCCATGGGATAAATATTAACACTTTACCAATCATAAACCCTAAAAGTCAGAGCTTGTATGCATTGGCATACCTCCCATTATCAGAAAATTAGAAACTCATCCTACAAGATCCATATTGACATGCTTATGTGTTAACTAGCTCCTTGGTTGGACAACAACATTTTAAAATCACATAAGGGATAAATTTTTGAATTGGAAGCACCACTACTACCTGGAATTAGTTGGAAACCTAAAGATCCCTACATGAAAGGGAAATGTGTTACTCCAAAATTCGCATAATGAGATAAACAATAAGACCAAAAGTTCCCAGTATAATGTGAACAAGGAGTAGTTGACAACCTATAATCCCTACAATATGTGCAAGCCATAATAATGATGGGACAATTTCATCTTCTTGTTTACCTTACATGTGAAGAAGTTTTGGTTTGAAATTTTGCCCCAAGTTGTAGGAATTCTTTTATCTTGTTGTTAAACTCGTGTACATGCAATCCATCTCTACAAAAGCATATCGTAACTTTCCCTTTGGCTAGATAGCTACATTGATAAAGTGCATAAGGGACAAAATTTTGCATCAGAGGAAACACTACTACCTACAATTGGTTGCTAGCCTAAACATTCCTATAGGGTAGATGCAAGTTGCCACATGAAAAAGACCACTTGTTGAGGTAGTAAACAAGAAAATTGTACCAACATAATTCGAATAGGATGTGGTTGACAACACAAAATTTCTTACAAAAGTTGATAAGGAATCACGCTAAAAGACCTACAAGAAGTGAATAATAATACAAAATTTTCAGAATAATATTGGAACAATTTCAACTTCTTAGTCACCATATAGGGATTTCAATTCATGGAGACTGAATGCTGGGATTTTGTTTACTTTCTTTTTAAATATCGCTGACAATTTATTTAATAAAAAATTTGGTCACCAAAATACATATATCAATTTAGAACAACTTCCTTTCATTGTTTACAGGTAGCCTATATTTTATATGATAGATTAATAAATCATCAATCATTACTATCAAAGCTTAAATAGAAACAAGATAACTCATTTGAAGCATTGAAATTCAAGAATAATTCACATAAAATTACAATTCAATAACTAAGTCATTTGTAATTTTGTACAATGCCATGAATTTCTTAACCATAACCCCATATATGGATCTAACGAGAATACACAACTTGTGTATGTGACACATCATAATCATGCCTTGTCTACTATTTGGTTATACCAAAATTGAAAGGAACCATATGTTAATCAATTCCTTACAAGACAATATCCTAAACCCCTTATCTCATCTCGTTTACTCTAAAAATGATGCATCCAAATTGTCTCATCGGTAAAAATAAGGTCATTCATTTTTAGTTATGAAAACTATTAAGTTGGAGCGAACTCCAATTATTTATTGGATGTATGAAAGTTTTACATTACACATATCATAAAGTTACAAAAAATGATTCCTCTCAAAAACAAAACTTTTGGATTCATTCTAATTATGATAACTAATGACTAGATTCCAAGGTCAATGAGCTAACACATAAACATAACAGAGAATAACTGATAGTTAATTTTTGGAGGTTACTTTAGGTTCATTAAGATTGTAATGTATTGCATTTGTATATCACAAGAAATTAGAAGTTTGGGTTGTTGTTGGGAATTCTAACTATATGTTTAGTTATATAAGTTGTTGGTAGGTGTTTCGTTCATGGGAATAACTACAATACAATACCTAGAACATTAGTTAGTTAATTTGTATAGGAACTACTTTATCATAACATAAATTTCTACCTTGAGGATATACAAGCCTAGCTTCCATGTGACAATGGATTCTAAGAACCTATGTACCCCAAAATTCCCACAGGGACAGTTTTCTCTCACTAGATGTATCTTCTAATCCTATCTCCCTACTTTTGTGATCATTTGTTGATAAAAATATCTTATCGTATATTATCTGTATGCAAAACTCTATTTCTGTACCCTCAAAAGACTATTTAATAAATTTTAGTTTTGAATCTCACCCTTTTCTAGTCCTCTAGAATCATAATGCAAGGTTGATCTTGCATACTATATTTATAATTAATACAAGACGAATCTCAACCACTCTATTTATAGTTAATACAAGGTTGATCTCATCTACTCTATTCATAGTTGTTTTAATATGGTAAGTCATGTAAATAATATGGATGGCATTATGGTGATTAAAATAGTAAGTGGATGCCTCTTTTCTACAATTTATGTTATTAGTTCACATCTCTTGACAACTAGGTTGTATAACTCTTAGAAACTATAGGGCCTTCACAACCAATCTTTTGAGAACCCATAAATCTTTCAATAGTTTCTATCTATGCTAGAAACTACATTAAAGCTGAAGTATAGCTGAAGTATAAGTAATCTGTGTAATCCTTTCTATATATAATATGAACGAACTGAATCTACCTTACTAATGAAGGTAATACTAAATCTTTTTATGGATGTTTCTCCATTTGGGGTTTTACCACATATATCTAGTGTATTTGTTTTCTTGTCTCTTATTTCTTCCATGATTTTGTTACTTATATGGATAGAGGGATATACTAATATATATTTGTTGTTGATTTACATGTTAGTTTAAATTTATTGTTGTATGTTATGCACATTCTCAATATTTCAACATGGCATCAGAGCTAATTTCTATGCTCTACGTTCTTTGTAATACTTTGAATTTTTTTACAAGCAACGATTCTTCATCTTTTGAGAGTTGGTTCCTCCATATTTGTAGATTTGGCATTGAATTTATCATACCTAAGGTACTTTTTTTAGATCTAATCATTTTACTGCATGTTTCCGAATTTGTTTTCAAACCCTAACCGTTACCATTATATTTCCCAAAATTTTGCAGATTTTGTTCAAGTTCTCTTGAATTTTTTGTATATTTGGATTAAAATTTATTGTCATTAGGGGAATTTTGAGGTAAAAAATAGGCCTTATAAGGGATATATTAAAATATTATGAACTAGGAATTTTATACAAAATGTATACTTGACAACTCACATTTCCACTACATTAAATGTACAATTTATATAACCATGGTTGAGTTACATACTAGAAACAAAAATAATAAAAAATGTTATATCAAAGTGACTAAAAGCTAATTTTAATTTCCAAAAAATGTGTAATACTTAGATGCATTCATGTCCTTGAATTTGGAGATCACTTTTAATAATAAAATATAAATTCAATGAAAAACAATCAAATATGTTTTAATAATGAAATATATACACAATGAAAAGACAATAAAATAATACAAAGTGAAAAAACATCAAAATTTTCAAATTTTCTCCAACCACACATTGAAAATTGCAATTTAAAATAAAAAGATATAAATTTTTCTTAAATTTTTATTATAACTTATGTTCTTTTGTTTCTTTATATAATTAATGTATTTTTATGATATAATTAATTTAGTGTTTGAAAATTAAAATTTAAGATAACATGTCTTTTTTTAATTTTTTTTACTATAACTTATCTGTTTTAGGTTCTTAATAAAATTTAGATCTAATATGCTTAACTCATTATTCCAAAATTAAAATTTAAAATAATAAATATATTTGTATTTTTTTAATTTAAATTGTTTATTTTCTCATTAAATCATTTTTTGTTTTTATAATGGAATTAATTTAGTTAAATTCTCGTAAAATAGGATGTTTATGATTTGTATAAAAAATCATTAAACCAATTTATGTTTTTTTTCTATATTAATAAATTAATCACTTGTTACTATCTTTTTAAATTTTTTCTACATTTTGAAATATATATAAATATTTTAACATATTCATTATATACTCTAAATTTAATATGTGTATGTGTGTGGGTGTCTAGAATCAACAACGATGTCACTTCGTAATCACATGATACATGGTTGATTTTGACGGCTCGAGTATAACCCCTAGGAATGACCAACTATGAGCTCAACATTTGTGCACATTTGTTCAAGGTTCGAACCGCTCACTTGCTTAAC
The DNA here is from genome assembly GCA_001517045.1 of Pseudotsuga menziesii. Taxonomy (NCBI): domain Eukaryota; kingdom Viridiplantae; phylum Streptophyta; class Pinopsida; order Pinales; family Pinaceae; genus Pseudotsuga; species Pseudotsuga menziesii. The sequence continues at coordinate 168,755 of LPNX010194094.1, forward strand.
ATCCTATATGCCTTAACATAACCTGCAGTTTCCAATCGGCCTACATCCCCGTCCCTTATTAATATATTTATTATACATTTTAAATTTTAAAAATTTAAATTTTGATTTTAATAATTTTTTATTTTAATATAGGTTAGCACATATATTCTATACTTAAATCTAATATTTAAAATTTGATTTTAATAACTTCGAATCTAAGTTTTTTCTTAACTTTTAATTAATTCAGTGTAATTATATAAGATAATATTTAATATTTTAAACTTTGATTTTAATATTTTGTATAAGGTAATGTTTTGTAGTTTTTAATTAATTGTACTCTAATTTGATAAAATATTAATTTGATAAAAGATTACATTTACAGATGTTTTGTTTAGAATTTAGTTTTTTGAAAGTTGGTTTTTAAACTAGGTGTTTATGAATATATTATTTTGTACTTCTTTTTATTGTAAATTTTTTTATACAAATCTAATAATAAAATATTTTAAAAGTATTAGAAAAGTTAATAATATTTTTTTTAAATAACAAAATAAAATAAATTTCAATTAAAAATATATAATTATATAATATTTTTGAGATTAAGAAAAATAGATGAATATATCATATATGCATAAGTAAAATGTATAAATAAAATATATTTTTAATATTAAGAAAAATTGGATAAATATAACATATATTGAAAATTGTGTAAAGACATGCATATTATGTGAAAAGACATATATTGTCTTTTTCAAAATATATGAAGGGACAATGATATATTTTATTGAAAAAGTGTGAAAAGACATTAGTACTTTACTCTATCTGTAAAAGTAATAATATATTTTATTGAACAAGTGTGAAAAGACATTAGTACTTTACTCTAGGTGTAAAAGTACTTGTAAACTACCATGGGTAACCATAGATTTTGATCAAACTTTTAGAATATGACAAATAAGCAACCTTAACTCAAGTAATGTCAACTCAACTATTATAGATGATGTCATTCTCTAGATTGTGATTGGTTCTTAAAAAGTTGATTTTAATAGTACCTTTTTTGTTTGGAGGCCCATTTTTTACCTCAAAATTCTCCTAATGATACTAACTTTATATCAATGATCTATTTGTTTTTAAGCATATGTAATTGTTTGTTTTGGCTCTGTTTGTGTTTTGTTGAAGTTTTATGTAAGGGTTGATGATTGGTTCACACCTTTCAGAAAATTTTTATAGGGTTTGAGGTAGTTTTAGCAAATCTCCATGTGGTTCTTTAGGAATGAATATATTAGGAAATTCACACCCTATGGTATAATTAGGTGTGAATACATAATAAAATTCATACCCTACCTTTTGCAAAAGCACAAATGTTTCATTTTTGACATTTGTTTCGATGATTTCTATTTTCTATTCTCGATTCTATATTGCAAGGTTATAGATCCATCTCTTAAGCTTTCATTTCGATGAGAAATTTCTGATTTATTATCTTATCTTGAAATTCTATTTATTAACTTTTTGCAAATTTTTATTAGGGTTTATGTTCTTAGTTTAATCATCATGTTTATAGAGGTTATTTTGTTCCTATTTTTCCTTATCTCTAAACTTATTGTGTTGAATATGTTTTGACATTTCCAGGGGCATAAATTTATAGAATTTTCATGATGAATTCAATAAATCGACCTATGCTTGAGTCTTAGTTGATTAATGGTTATATTTTCCATATATAAGTGATACCATTGTTTTATTTGATCAAGTTTTTGCTCAATATTCTAACATGGTCCAAGTACTCTTCTAATAATAAAGATGCTTCTAACATGGTGTCATATTTTTCTTAATATTTTTTTTATCTTGGTATGCTATTATGCTCACTCACTAGTTGTATGGTATTGCTAACCCTTGTTTTTGTAAAGGCAATTCCATATTTCATATTATCTATCATTTCATTTTTCATGCCATGTATTTTTTTGTGTAATTATGGGATTATCATGTTTATGTAATGTCCTAAATTTTGCATTGGATCAAAATGGCCAAATAACATTTTCCATATTCATGAAAGTTGTCAAATGGATGCTAAAACTCAAATAATTGTCAAGGAGGAAAATCACTAGTTTCCTAGGTTGGGGGTGGAAGCTTTGAGATTTGGAATAAGGAGGATAATAAATGATGTTTAGACATTAGAAGAAGATAAATATTTAATAATGTAGCTTATTAAATAAATACAAGAGAAAATTGAAATGGCTATGGAGAGTGGAGACACATGGAGACTATGGGGCCCACTGAAGCTAGAATTCCTATGTTAAATGACATCTTCCTATTGTAATTTCGAATCTATGAGAAGCCTAATGTTTTGGGATGGATTATGATGTTAATATAATTGTACATATACTTCATATATAAAATTTGGGATGAATTGTAACTTACATGGGAGATAAATATCCAAATGGGAGTTTCATGGACACTTGACTGGATTCCCCTTACATTTATGACATCTATGACACTAATGATGGAGATTCTATGACAGTTCTAACACAAGTCAGATCTGAAGTATGAAATACTGACATATTGACATGTTAGACATGAATAGAGCATCTTAGAGTTCGAATTCGGGAGTTGGAGAAGGCCAAGAGGATCCTACTCAAATTTGGGAGAAGAGGGAAGGTGAAGAGAGAGGCCACATCGCATAACATGAGCAGCCACACCAATTCGACTTGGATTTGGTTTATGGATGTAATTGGAACCTTAGAATACCAATAATGTTTATAAAATACAGGTATCATCCATGAGAAGAAGCTTTTTGATCATTTGATGAATTTGGGTTTGGGAAGAAAGAGCTAGTGGATGACTAGTTCATTGCATTAACCAATTTCGAGGGTGAAAGATTCCCATCCTAATTGGTGATTTGGAGAGGCCAATAGGGTATTTAAAGGAGATTCAATGGATTCAGAAGTTACAGTTGCAAGCTATAGGAAGATCATGGAAATCTCAATATCATCTTGTTCTTCCATTCATCTCAAGTTTTCTCACCATATTTCAACTCTATGGAGTGAGGCGCACTTGGTGAGCTATTCATCTCTTAGAGGGAGCTTCTATTGCTCCAATATTTTGTATTATGATGTAAATTATTTTAAATTCAAGTTCAGAAATCTCTCAGGTCGAAATTCCAAGATATCTCATATATTATTGTCCAATATTGAAGGAACAGTGCTGTTTCCCCAATACCTTCTTGTAAACTCTTGCAATTTTGATGGAATTGAATAAATGCATGAAACATTTATGATTTATGAATGAATGATATGTAATTAATGATAAGTATGGGTTTCATGTTCAGTAACTTAGAATTTTTGGCCATTGGGTCGAATTTCATATTATTTTGACCGAACTACATCTCGTTTCCCAAAGGGTCCAAAACTAGTTTTTTATATCTGACTGAGGGAAGTGATAATAGCCATGGGATTTCGATAGGTTCTGCATATGAGTCTCTGATAATTTATTATACACATACCCTACTTTAGTTTTATAATTTGAGTGAGTATTTGTACATTTGGGAAGCCATTCCGACAATTACCTAGGAGGGATTTGAGCCCCAAAATTGCTAGTTAAAGCATCTATATTATTCAGAATTTGATATAGAATTTTAGAAGTAATTGTAAGGAAATAATAGACCCATGAAATTATAATTAAGTTATTGTATCACTCATACACCTTCTGGTACAATTCAAGATCATTTGGAGCTATTTGGAGTCATCTACCATTGGGGGTTGGAACCTCAAAATTACTAGTAAATTCATGGAGTTCCCTTGGATACCTTTTTGACCCAAAATAGCACATATGATGATTCAAATATACTTTATTTAATGTAATATAACAGAGCCAAGTATAATACCCACCATTAGTGAAGTTTTTACAGTGTTGTGAAGATATTTGTTCCAGGACCTAGGGGGGATTTCCACCTCCCAAATTGACTAGTCTTGTCCCGAAACTTCTTCCCTTTCAAATTGTAGACCATGGATGGGTATATTAGTTGATTATATGTCTGATATATGTGATAATATGTCCCATAACCCCTCAGGACCTTCCTCACCAAGTTTGAAAGCAATTGGATTATTTTTGGAATCAATGGAATCCATATAACTAGAGTTGTAAGAAGATGAATTTGAATACATTGTGAAAGAATTGAAGAATTGGTCATTTTGATAAAATTTCCTAAAAGGGGACATTACAGTTGTATTAGAGCATTTTCTTGACACCTATTGAAGTTATGGATATTATAGATAAATTGAATAAAGTCATTAAGTCATGTGGTGATGATATGACCATGCAGGTTAAGCAAGCACTCGAATTGATGGCTAGCCAATTTTGTTAGATTTTTATCAATGTTTACAGTATGATATTAGGATATTATCTAAGAGAATAACATGCATAGCAATCAATCACAAGAGACAATAGAAACAAAGATTTTCCTTGGGGAAACCATAAAGTAGAAAATCCTGCAACTTCCTTAGAGATAGAATAAACACCAATGGAAGCAGTAAAAACCAAAGATAAAGATGATCTATTACAGCTATTATCTCTCTTATCCCAGCTCCTTCTCTCTCACTCATACGCTACAACTGAGTGTGAGTGACTGTGTGATAAACAGAGAGGCTCACTCTCTATTTAGACTAATTCCTGACTTGACAATAACTTACCAGGGCCGACTTCTATAGGAGAGTGTAATAACCCTAGTGCCCCAAAAATGTGGGGACTTTAACCCTTGAACAATAAGGAGGGTTACCCTCTATGACTTTGCATGAGTTGTTTACATTATTAACTCTCCTGATAGGAACATCGGGGTATGACATGACTCAATTACATTATATATACTTCCCGATAGGAACATCGGGTACATTACATAATATATACAAGTGAATACATTTCGAAGTTACAAATAAATCAACACTCCCTCTTAACTAGGAAGGTATTCTTTTGAAACAATTCATCAACACAAGTCTTCTTCTCTCGATCAAGTCTAGATCATCTCTGGATCTTCATCACTGGATCATCATTGGATCATCATCAAAGTTGGATCATCACTGGATCATCATCACCATTACTGCTTTTGCCATCTCGATCAATTGGTGTTATCTCTAAATTCTTCTCATCATAGGAAGTTCTACAGATCCAACCCTTTTTCATGCTGGTTGTAGGCCTAGCCTCCATGTAGGTCTTCATCTTCTTCAGCACTGTTAGCCGGAAATACACACCTCCTGTGGACAAGAGTTGGTTCCCTAGATCTGAATGGTTCAGGTTGTTGTAATCTCACAGATCACATAAGGTTACCAATAATACATAAAAAACTATACAGAATATACACAGATACAAGAGACAAGAACAGATAGGATAAACAGATTATATTATTCTCAATAGATCGTACAAAGCCAAGAACTGAACTGGATTCTTGTGAGGCTCAACAGCCTAATATATACAGATTACAAACAGTTACAAAAATAACTACCTGTCGGTTCGGTGAACCGACACGACTATTAGTTAGCAGACTTAATTACTGTGTTTGCTCGGCCAACCGACTTAGTCGGCTGATCGACTAAGTCGGTCTTCGTTCAAGTCGACTTATGTCGACTCTCTCCTTCTACATCTCCCCCACAAACAAAACATTTCTTCATCCCGAAGAAAAGAAGTAAGTACAAAAATGAAGTCCTGTCGAACCTTTCAGACTTGCTCCAGGTGAGGACTATGTAGTTGGATGGTCAGTCGTCTTTGAACGCACACTTCGACGATGGCGGGAGCTGTGATGGCAAGTTGACGCTGGAAATCTGTCCATGTCTGTAGGGCTTTCTGGATGTCGATGGTTAGAGTTGTTACACTTGATAATACCGACATCTTTTTGGCCATGGGCAGTTCTGCAATATTTTCCATGCTAGGACCCAACAGTTGGTTTTGTTCTTCGGCGGTATCCAGGAGTCTTTTCATTTGTGGACAGATGTGGTCAACCTTCTCCAAGTTTGGTAAGGCTTGTTGTACCCACTGATGAGCTTCTCATTCGAGTTTTTGTAGCTTGCTACTTTCCATCACAATCTGCTCTTCAAGGGTCTGCCTCAGTTCTACCTTGGTCATTTTCTAACTTTCCAAGGCCTGAATGCCTTGTCGTGTTTGCCTACTCTAATGATAGACCTGCCCATAATGAGTCGGCCAATCTCTTAGCACTTCTTCAGTAACAATGGATTCCTCCATATGGTCCTGTAAAAGTTTGTAAGCCTCCGAAAAGGCAGTATGCTGGGTCAGGAGCAGTCGAGCAGTCTCTTCTTTTTGTTCTGCTCTAGTCCCTTGGATATGTGTCTGGATAGTCGACACCAAGCCTTCAAACAGCTGATACGCCCTTTCGAGTGGTCGGTCCGTGGCAGTGTCGACCGGTCCTGGGGTGACAGTTTGTGCAAGAGACCTACACTTGCCGAGAAACTCGACCTGTTCAGCCTCCTTATCCCTGAGTTGTTTCTTTACTGTTTGTGTCCTCTTCTTTGCTTCTTTTGCTAGGGTGTTTAGCAGTTGGCCGAACTATGTGTCGGTCAACGAACTTGCATCTTTTAAAATTATCCGTAGCCTGGATGGTCAATGCTGGTCTGTCTGTTTCTTTTTTTTGTCAGCATCGTACTCCTGAGTACCTGCAGTAGTAGAGGTCGGTTCTGTGGTCTTCTGTTGCTATTCTGTTGGCTTGTCTTGAGGGCCTGCAGAAGTGGAAGGTGGAACAGGAGTCGAAGGTGCTTGTGTCTGAAAGGGTGGTTCAGTGGTCGGGGGATTTTGTGGTTGAGGAGGTGGTATGTCCACTTCCGGCTATGAAGATGATGGTGGTTTCGGCTGTGAATCAGGCGGAGGTGGAGGTGGTGGAGATGATGGTGGTGAAGGTGGGGATGGATGGTTTCCTGATCCTGGTGGTGATGGAGAATGGTGTTGGGAACTTTGGTCGGAAGACATAATGTCTTCTTCCGGTGGGAGTTGGTAGTCGGTGAAGGTCTGTTCATGCCCTGCTATGTCGCCACTGTCATGGACCCTTGTAAATACTGTTGTTTGCTGGGCATATATCGTTTTGCTTGCTTTTAGTGGTGATGTTGTCCGTATTGTTTGTGCTGACTGGAATATTGCAGGTAGCGTCTGAAAGAAGGCTTTGAGTTCAGCGTCCGTGCTGGCCCTGGCCCTGAGTGCCTCCGGGATGACTCTTTCATATACTTCTGGGGAAACGTCGGCCTGCTGCCCCGGTTCTTGCTCCTCGACTATGGTGGTCGGGGATGGAGGGGGAGGGGTCGACACAAGGTCGACTATATTTGCAGTTGTCGATTGAGTTTTGGCTTTCTTGGGCCGACCCTCCGGAGCTCCTGCATCAATAAAAAGTTGAAACTGAGTTTCAATAGTTACCTTATTATCTCGGGCGTCTTCGACAATGTCGAGTGCTGATGCTGCTAGTTCCTCTTGGTCGTCGGTGGAATCAGCAAGGACAAGGTTACGCTTACCCTTGCCTTACTGTATTTTCTGTAGCTTGATCTTCCTTCAGGCTACGGCTATCTCTTTTGCCAGCTTTTTGATAATGCTCCGAGACACAGCATATTCAGGGTTGTCTTCCTCGACTTCCCCTGTTGGAGTCTAAGCTGGGTCGACAGTCTCTGGCGCCGGAGGAGCTGTTTGTGGTACTGTCGGTTGTGCCTGTTCCATTGGTTGTTGTTGTTCTGTCGACGAGGGGTCCACTCTGGGTGTGGTCGGATACTTCACTGTTAAGTGCACTCGACTAGTGGTCACAGTCGGAGTATCCTCCGACACGAAAGTGCTGATGTACAAATTTAACTCATAATCCTCTTCCTTCTCTTGGTCTGTAAGAGGCTCGACGATAGAGAAGTCGACTTCTTTGGAAACTGCTGGAATTGGTACTTTTGTGCCTTCCTGTCGACTCAACTCCCGAAAGATCTGTTCGACTGTTGGGTAGTAGTCGAGGTCTTTTGCTTTGGGGTCTTGACCTCGCATATACCATACTAACGTATGGTCGAGAGCTAATTGGATGTGAGACTGAGCTGGGAGGTTTCGTCGGATGATCTGTGGCACCCTCCACCTCGTCGTTCGGACTTTTAGCTGCTGGAACCAAGTCTCTAGAAAAAATTTTCCTTGTGCCAGCTCATGCAGGGTTCCTCTCTATGAAAAGGGTTTGAACCTGTGCATTTCAAACCTTGTGGGCTCCCGGAAGACTGCACTACCTTCCGGATAGATATGGTACATAACAATCCAAATGATTAAAGAGGGAAATTTTATAATACCTCCTGTCTCCTGGTAGCGTTCGCATATGGTCTTGACCAGGTCTGTGACATAGTCTCCCCATTTGTAAAGACGTTCGTCTATTGCAATTGTGTCGACTGCCTCCAACATTTCCAGTTTTAGGTCGCTGCTCCGACCAGCCAAGGTAAGGGTGACAGCAATGATTTTAGCCACAATTTGTGGAGTTCTTGTCGCGATCTGGCCTATCATCAGTCCCTTCGAGTTTTTTCCAGTCGGTGTGCCTGTGAGTTCTTGGATGAGGCCTTCTTTAATCCCAATTGGTACAGGGTCGCCCCTGTTCGATAGACCTGTAAGCACCGAAATAACATCCCCAGTGATGTCAATCGGTTGGTCGAAATAGAATCGACCGTTGTGGTAACGACTGATAATAAACTTAACCGCTGCCTCCTTCGTCCCACCGAAGCTTGCCATCAGTGGTGCGTTGGGGTACTGGAGGATAGAGCTATTTCGGATTTTCTCAGCGGCCTGGGTCATTTTACTATCGACAAAGACCCACTCTTGGATTTCTGTCCAGAGTTTTTGGAAAGGACCCTCCTGGACTTTGGCATTTTGGATATGTTTCAATATTTGGACCAAGGGTGTGTCCTCTGCCTGTAACTCTTTTGCCTTGGCCGCGGCACGGGTAAGCTTGGGTGCCATGATATCAGACTGGTCGGACTAGTAACAGGGTTCGTGGGATTTAGTCGATGGGGAATGCGAGTGGTCTGTGTGTAAGGGGTGTGGTGAATGAACCTTGGGCAGTCCATTATTTATAGGCGTGGGTGTGGTGGAGTGTCGAACTGGTTGTATTAATGGCGGACTTGACAGTCCAACTGGAATACTTGAGTGTGATTTGGGGGATCTGGTTTGGCGCTCGAGGCCATTAATATGTGATGTGACTCTCGAGGTCGACGGTCGATGTCGGTGGTGAAAATGGTTGTTTTGTCTGGTCGATGAAGATGGTCGATGAAAGTGATGTCGGTGGTCGGAGGGGTGAGTTGCTGTCATGCTGATTGTTTTATAAGTGTACGGTTTTGATTTTTGTAGTTTTCTAACTTTTTTTATATAGGGTTTTGGTGGTCAGTTAAGACCGTTGTATGATTTTTATATTTTTATTTTTATTTTTATTTTTTTTAAATTTTTATATCATTTCAGTCGGGCGCCATTAACGAGCTTCTGAAATACCAGGCCCTGTAATGTTTTTAGTCAGACCGACCCATTGGGATGTATTTCTTCGACTATGTATGGGCCCATCCATTCTGTGTGCAATTTCTTGGGTTTTCCTTTTACTCAACTGTTATAGAGTAAAGTAAGGTCACCGACCGACAGATTTTTGTTTTTGATATTCCGGTCGTGCCATGCTTTCTGCTGTTGTTTTTGTATTTCCTGGTGTTGGATGGCCATAAGTCTGTGTTCTTCTAGTTTATTAAGTTGAAAGAGTCGATCCTTCCTGGCCTGTTTGACATCGACATGTAGTATTTGTGCAACTATGGGTGCCTGTTGTCTGAAGTGTAGAGGGACGACTACTTCTTGGCCATATACCAGTCGAAAAGGGGTTTGATCAGTTGACCGTTTGTAGGCTGTCCTGTATGCCCATAAAACTGCAGGAATCTTCTCATCCCAGTCATCCTTGTCGGCACTACATATTTTAGTCAATCCTTTCGTCAGTGTTTTATTAAAGGCTTCAATTGCACCATTCGACTGGGGGTGGTATGCTGTACTACGTCGGTGGTCAATATGAAACTTGTCGGTTAAATTTTTGATTGTTTTGTTAACGAAGTGAGACCCTTGGTCACTGATCAAAGTGAGCGGACAACCAAATCGAGTAATGATGTTTTCATATATGAACTTAGCAGCTATCTCACTTGAACAGGTCTCGACAGGTTCTACTTCTGCCCATTTAGTAACATATTCCACTGCAGTGATGATATATCTTGCACTTGATCATCGGGCTGGGACAGGGAATGGTCCTATGAAGTCTATAGCCCAGATTTCAAAGGTGAGACTAGGGTTGACTGAGATTAGGGGCATTTCTGTACTTGGTAGTGGTCGACCTAGTCGTTGACATCTATCACATCAACTGACAAAGTTTTTACAATCTTTATGAAGTGTCGGCCACCATAATCCAGACTGTTGGATTTTCTTGGCAGTTGTGTCGGCCTGAAAATGTCCTCCTGCGGGTCCATAATGTGCTTCGTGCATGATTTTCTCTCGTTCATGGTCGAGGACACATCTTCTAAGAACATCGTCCAACCCCATCTTGTATAGAAATCCATTGATGAGGCTGTATGGAGCAGCCTTCATAGCTAGGATTTGTTTCTTCTTAGTGTTCAGACCTTCTGGTGCCTGACCTGTCTCTAAGAACTGAGCAATCTCCTCCAACTCTTCTGGTATTGCTTCTATACGAAATAGATGTGCATCCAGCAAGTCGTCGTCGACTCCAGTTGGTTCTTCTCTTGTGTCGATTCGGGATAGGTGGTCAGGTCCGACATTGAGCCTTCCTGTTCGGACCACTACTTCAAACTCAAACTCTTGAAAGAGAAGTAGCCATCGACAAATTCTCCCATGGTGAAGAGGTTTGTTTACGAGATACTTCAAATCTTGATGGTTGGTGTAAAATATGAAGGGGTTAGCTAATAGGTAGTGTCGATACTTCTGAAGTGCAAATACCATTCCTAGGGCTTCCCTTTTCGTGGTCGAATAGTTCTTTTCAGCCTTATTTAATTTTCGACTGCTGTAAACTATAGGGTAATCCATACCATCATCTCCTGGTTGAGTCAGGATTGCTCCAATTACTATTCCTGATGCGTCGATATGCACATGAAATTGGGTCGACCAATTTGGAAATTTAAGTATGGGTGCTTCGACCAGTTTTCTCTTTAATTTGTCGAAGGAGATCTGGCATTCTTCTGTCCATTTAAATTCGATATCATCCTTCAGTAATTCTTCTAGAGGGTAAATTATATCAGAATAATGTCTGATGAATTTCCTATAATACCCGGTATGACCAAGCAAGACCCTAACTTGTTTAGGGTTTATTGGGGGTTTTAGGTCAAGAATAATCTTAA
>LPNX010194153.1:0-47742 GCA_001517045.1 Pseudotsuga menziesii
TAGACCCTAGACCCTAGACCCCAAACCCCAAACCCCAAACCCCAAACCCCTTAACCCCAAACCCCAAACCCTAAACCCTGAACCCTAGACCCCCCTAAGCCTAAAAAACCCTAAACCCTAAACCTTGAACCCTGAACCCTAAACCGTGAACCCTAAACCCTACAAACCCCTAAACCCTAAACCCTACAAGCCCTAAACCCTACCCCCTAAACCCTAAACGCTACACCCCAAACCCCAAACCCCAAACCCCAAACCCTAGACCCTAGACCCAAGACCCTAGACCCCTAACCCTAGACCCTAGACCCCTGACCCCTGGACCCTGGACATTGGACCCTAGACCCTCACCCCCAAACCCCAAACCCTAAACCCTATCCCCGAACCCTAAACCCTAAGCTCGATCCCCGAACCCTAAACCCTAAAACCCAAAAAAACCCTAAAATAACCTATAACCCTAAACCCTGAACCCAAACTCTAAACCCCAAACCTAAACCCTAAACCCAAACTCCAAACCCTAACTTAAACCCCAAACCGCAAACCTAAACCATAAACCCAAACTCCAAACCCTAAACCCCAAACCTAAACCCTAAACCAATGATAATTACCTGACAAATTTTTAGTAGACTGGTTCATTAAACATGTTGTGTTCTGAATCTGTTTCATAAAAATTACCCAAAGGAATGATACAGAAGATCTATAATTAGGTAATAAAATAGTATATGAATGTATAATATTAGAGAGGATTACAAAAGAATAAGGGTTCCATATATATAGAACTCCTAAAGGCACTTAAGGTAGCCATTAGTGAAAGAATGTGTCCCTTAGAGTAATTAATAATTAATTCCATATTTATATAACTCCTAAAAGCACTTAAGATAGCTATTGGTGAAAGAATGTGTCCTTGAGAGTAATTAATAGTTAATCCTTATTTATATATAATATGTTTATTGTTATTTAATATTATGTATATTTTATTTAGTACATTTCCTTCCGCTTTAGAAATGCTCAAAGCATATTTATGAAGAAGACTTACAACATGTCCATGTATTGACGTATCTTTCTATGTTGTGCCATAGTTGATACGTGTTGATATGTACTTCGAAGTGCTTTAATTCAAAACGTAAAAGGATCAATCCATCCTAATTTTATTTATTGTGAAGCGTTACCTTGCCACGACAAAGTGTCATCATAAGACTTGTCTTCAAGATTTTGATGTCACGTTTTGTATTTCTTTCAATTTATTTTATAGCGATTTCTTATCATTTTGAATATTCTTAATTATTTCTTCTTTCGAGTTTTTGTCATCTTTGGAATTCTTAAGCTATTTCTTAAGATCTTCATTATTATTTCTAAGGTGTCGATTTTTTTCTTGATTTTCTAGAAAATTTCCTTCGATCTCTGCATTACAGTACTCTATCTTCCGAATATTTTTCAATTACTTTATTTTGTAACTAAGAGCTTATTATGGTTTTGTAGCCGGAATAAAACGAATAACAAATGTTCCATTGAATTGATTTACAGGTCATCAGTTCCTGATAATGTCACCAATCTGAGAGTGTTTGATGATGATCAATAAATTTTGGAATTCTTACAAAATGAGGAAACTTTTAAAGATGCAGTTATTGATGATGATGAACACCAAGCGAATCTCCAGAATAGTAATTTCATACCAAACGGGGTGTAGACTTTAGAGGGTATGTTTGATTTAGATAACAAATTCCAAAGGCCAGTAAATGTCAAAACACATAGCTCAGCGATGCAGTATCAGCTGATCAATTTGGGAACATAAGTTGAACCCAAGTATGTCAACTTGGGGGAATGTTGTTCTCTGGGGGAAAGAAGTAAGTTCATCAATTTATTCCAGCAGTATAAGGATGTTTTTTCATGGACTTATGATTATCTGAAGACATATGACACCACATAATCCAACACATCATTCCTATTAAAGCAGGTGTAAAGCCTTTCCAGCAGCAGCTTCGTAAGATGCATCCTAAGCTGGAACCCCTAATTCAAAGTGAAGTAAAGAAATTATTGGATGCCAAAATTATTTTCAAAGTCAGAGATTCAGAATGGGTAGTGAACTTGGGGCTAGTTTGAAAGAAGTCTGGAGAAATAAGACTCAGTGTGGATTTTAGAAATCTGAATCATGCGCCAGACAAAGACAATTATCCAGTTCCTCCCATGGAGCAAATTTTGTAAATGGTTTCTAGCTCCGAGTTATTCTCCTTCTTGGATGGGTTTTCAGGCTATAATCAAGTATTGGTAGCCGAACAAGATAGATTGAAGACTACGTTCCATACAAAGTGGGGAACCTTTGCTTACAGGAGAATGCAAAGCCACTTTCCAAAGAGCCATGGACATAGCTTTCCGAGGACTGATAGGCCGCCACGGGGACTTCACTTAGTGAACCTCTCACATAGCACATGCGATCATGGGATATTAAAGAATACCCTTAATTTCAAGATATATTGATCCAAACTATTTTTGTTGAAACCCCCTCCCAATACATAAAACCTATTCCCCACCCCTTGGTATACCTCAATCCTTATAAACCACCCTACCCACCCCTACCTTAAACCCCTCATCCCTCCAATACCTACAATATATTGGTTCGATCTTTTATAACTTTAAAACCCACAATATCAACTAATGTGATAAGATATTGGTCAACAAGTGAAGCCCTTGTGTAGGTCGCAGTGTGGTGGTCTACTTGGATGATGTTACAGTAGACCATCCATATCATTTAAAACAAATTTTTGAGTGTTGTCGGAAATACGGTATCTCCCTGAATCCTAAAAAATGTGTTTTCGCAGTACTGGAAGGAAAGCTATTGGGTCATGTCATTTCTAAAAAGGGAATCTCCATAGACCCAGAAAGGATTGAAGCGATATTGCAGATTCCCTTGCCCCACAATAAGAAGGGTATGCAATCCTTTATGAGGACCATTAATTTCGTGCGAAGGTTTGTGCCTGATTTTGCACAAATAGTCAAACCTTCGCAGCAAATGGTTAAGCATAGTGTACAGTTTAAATGGACTGATGTAGAAAAGGATGCATTAACTAATATCAAAATAGCAATAGCATATGCACCTTCACTTAGAAGTCCTGATTTCAATAAAGATTTCATATTGTACACTTTTGCTTCTGATAATTCGCTTGCAGTGGTGTTGACGCAAAAGGAAGAAGGGGGAGATGAATTCCCCATTTCATTTATGAGCACTGGTCTGCAAGGTGCTGAATTGAACTACCCCGCCATCGATAAGAAAGCTTACGTAGTGTTTAAAGCGATAAAGCAATTCAGGCCGTATATACTTAAGAATCGAACTAAAGTAGTTGTTCCTCACCCAGCAGTCCGAAGCCTTTTCGTACAAAAGGAGTTGGGCGAGAGAAGAGGAAATTGGGTTACAGCTCTACAAGAATATGATTTAGAGTTTAAACCATCAGCCATTATTAAAGGACAAGGACTTTGCAAACTAATGACTGAAGTTCAAGATGGTGAGGAAGGTGAGTAAGATAATGAATCTGAAGTTCATATGATTGATGTGTGTCCCATTTTTACAGCTCCAGAATCATGGTATAGAGACTTAATACATTATCTTCAGCAAAGTTATTTGTCGAAACATTAGAGTTCAAAGCAAAGAAGAGCACTGTGATTGAAATCAGCCTCATATCAAGTTATTGAGGGAATTCTTTTTAGGAAGAACTACGATGGAGTTCTTCTGAGATGTTTAGAACATGAAGATGCGGCTAAAGTGGTTAAAGAATTGCATGATGGCCTTGCTGGAGGGAATTATTCAGGAGATACCACTGCCCATAATATCTTAAGGGCGGGATACTATTGGCCAACCTTATTCAAAGACACACACGCGTATGTAAGGAAATGTGATGTTTGCTAATGAAGTGGAGGAAGACTTGTCAGAGCAGTTGGTCCATTACAACCAGTCTTGGTTTTAGAACCATTTGAATAATGGAGAATTGATATTATCAAAGAGATCAATCCTAATTCCTCACTACTGATTATGGATACTGATTACTTCACCAAATGGGTGGAAGCTATTCCACTACGGAAAGTAAATGAAGACGCAGTGATAGACTTCCTACAAGAACATATTATGACCAGGTTTGGGGTTCCAATTTCCCTGGTTTTTTACAATGCATCTTATTTCTCATCAATTAAACTTACAGAATTTGCCAATGATAAAGGAATGAAGTTACATTATTCTGCAAATTATTATCCCCATGGTAATGGATTAGCTGAATCTACCAATAAAAATCTTATTAGGATTCTGAAGAAGACTGTCATAGAAAACCAAAGGAGTTGGCACATAGCTCTCCCAAATGCACTCTGGGATGATAGAGTCACACCAAAGAATTCATTAGGAGTCTCACTTTACACTCTAGTCTATGGAAAGGAATCCATTTTACCACCAAACATTTTGCTCCCGGCCTCCCAATTAGCCCAAGCTTCAAGAGGATCCAACAGTGAAGTATTGCAAGTTAGAATCAATACCTTGCTTAAGCTAGAAGTGTCTAGGTTTAAAGCCAAAGAGAGATTCAAGCACCAGCAAGAAATTGTAAAGAGATGGTTTGATAAATGTAAATATGGAAATAAGAGTTTGGAAGTTGGAGATTTAGTCCTAAACTGAGATCACCTGCATGATGAAAAGGGTAAGCACACTAAGTTTCAACATCTCTGGGTCGGCCCGTTTCTGATTGCTGCAAATCTAGGTTCCTCAAAATATAAACTTCAGGATTTGCAAGGATGGGAAGAGAATCTGCCTGTAAATGGCTTGGTTCTCAAACCTTACTTCACTTAGTATGTTGAGAGATCTTGTCTGTACATAAATAACTCTTTGTTGATTGATTTATTTGTTTTTGTTTTGCTTTTGATTTATGATTTTCTTTATGTCATACATTGTTGTTTTGTTTCTATGCTTTAGTTTATTTTAAATAAACCAGCTCAGCATTTGGTGCTAGAATACATTGGGTTTTGGACAAACTATGGATATTTTAAAGCTAGGAACTGCCTATTGAATGCGTCTATTTAAGAATTTATTATTACATGATTCTTTAATCTGATAGACCTTGAAAAGAAAGTTATTTTTTGAACACATTGAAGTCCTGATTTGAATCATGTTAAATAACTGAGGCTAAAGAGGTCTTGCATACTATTCTAAGGCTCCGTCCACTTCACCTTAATGTTCGCCCTAAGAAGCTTGCAGCCTAGGATCCACGGAAAGGAAGTGGCACGGACAAGTGTATGGTATTCAAAATAATCCCATGCTACGAATTAATAGCCAAAATGCTCAAGAGTCAAAATTTCCCAGGAAGAATAAATCTTAGAAATAGCAAAAGCATAAATAAGAAAATCAAAAGACTACTAAAAGGTTCTTCTCTGTCCGTGAGCTGAATGAAATATCACTCACACAAAAGGACACTATGGATGGAAGAACCTAAATCAAATCTCAAATATAAGAAAGAGCAGTCCGGGAAGACTCATCAGACAAAAGTCTGAAAGCATCAAAAGAATGAAAAAAAAATATACTTGTCTTAATCCTTTTACGATCCTGTGGTGTCCCAGCCAAAAGCAACCAAATGCAGAGGTAAATGAATCTCATATATTGCCTTTGGAAGAGTTATCAAGACTTTGAAAGCCTGGTTTCCTTATCCATTGGGACAGAAATCAATGAAAATTTCTGAATTTTACATTTCTTGAAGGTCTGGATGATTAAAGAATTGTTGGAAGAAAGAGGTAAAAGTTCATAAAGCAGTTTTTGTTTCAAAAGTCAGTTGTTCAAATATTTGTGTCCGCCAATTAGTTGCCAATTGTTGCAACTACAACCACCATCCCAATTTTTTCTTTTACTTTTTAGGTCCCCCTACTCTTTCTAGTTTTTAGAAAGCCTTGAAAGTCTATCTTCACCTTGCAAAAGTTGCTTCATGACTAAGTTTTTTTGCAAAAGAAAACATATTTTTTCCACCCGATGCAGCTGATGAACTCCTGAAGTTTATCCAATGTATTGGAGGAGTTGTTCGAAAGCCTACTGAATCTTTGTTTCTTATGCTTCCGAAAGTCTTACAAAAGCTTCCCGATACATCAGATGTACCTTGGTCTATGGTATCGAAAAACATTTTCTGATCCTTCCCGGTTGATTATCAGAACTCTTTCTAACGCATTAAGTCGTCTTGTTGTTTCATTTTTCGATGTCCGCGGAAGAGTTTGTTTTTTCCACCCGCCGTTTCGATTGTTTGTCTCTAAGTTTTTGCCAACATTTCAGATGCATAGTCTGATGCATAACAGATATCTCCCAGGAGAATCTTCCGATGCCGGTGTGGGTGTTAGTTATTTACCTTACCGATGGATCTTTTATCCTTTCGACCCTTTTTTATAGCTTATTTTGTAGCCACTCGATTAACACCGTGCCTGTTCATTTTTGCCATCCGGAGCTTTCACATTTGCTCGCAGGATCATTCTCGATATGACTATTGGTGCCAATAGAGTTTCTCTCCCAAGATGCATTTATCATATGCTTACCCTTGTTTTAAGCCTATTTAAGACCATAAGGAGATATTTCATGATTATTGTTGGTCGTTTGAAGTCTGCAGAGCTGTCAGTCGATTGAGCGAGTCTAGCCAGCAGGGATCACACTTTTCCCAGCTTGTATCAGCAGCCAGGTATGATCTTACTCACTACTTGTCATGTTACTTGGAAGTTCATGTTGTAGCGACTTGGTAGGGTTATGTTTTCCTGTGTTCATGGGGGGTATTTAGACTTTAAGAGCATCATTTTTTTTGTGAAGCTTTGTTCTTGATTTAACCAAGGCTGTCAGTTTTCTTACCTGCCCCAGCCATTATTTCCCATCTCCTTCCATGAAATATTCCCTGACAGATGTTTGTAGTAGGAGGATCGTGGGTAGACGAGCATTTCGCCGTCTGCACCACTCCTTCATTTCATCAATCAGAAGGTGGCGAGATTGCGGCCATTGGACGGTTGGAATAGGCGTTTTGTTGAGTGATGTAGGAGGAAATTTCCATTTAGGGTGAAGACCCTGGTTATCCATGAGAGTTTTTCCTCCTGGGCATCTTTGATTTTTTCTTTCTCGTCGATAGTGTTTATGTTGGGATACTCAGGGAGATGTGTTTCCATGTTGAGAGCCTTAGGGCCTGTGGAGTAGAGTACTTACCGGTGACCCGTGTCTAGTCCGCCTATAGAAAGATTTAATCCTGTTGTTTATTTTTCATTTTCAAGAGAGCATGTTTTAGGGTGGAAGCAAAAGTTTGGTCAATATGCATTATAATGATTCAGTAAAATTTTCTTGTTAAAACTGGTTCTATTTATCGTAGAATTTATCAATTGCAGTTATATGTTTCAGAATAGATTGAATCTAACATGCTATCGTATGATCAAAATAGCCTCGTATCTTATATAGAAATATGCCTCGGAAAGGGAAAAAGAAGGTGCAAGCCGCGGACGAGGATCCAGAGATAGAGATTATAACATGATTTGAAGTTATATATGAAGATACCAAGGCTGTCACAGGCATCGAACCTGAGTACAAGTGGGGGGAGATCTACCGAATGATCACCAATCGAAGCATTCCATATACAGGGTTAGAGGATTTGCCGATATATGCCAATATAGAGAGATCAACGATCATGAAGGTTACCACACGACCATAATTGTTTCCATGTGCAGAAGTAATAGGATGGATCCTCCCGAAGGCTGATGTAACCAAATGATTTTGTCAAATACTGAAGGACAAGGTTATGCCACTTATAACCCAGCTTATGTAGCTCATGCCTGCAAGCTACCTACCCCTCAGAAGTATCTAAAAGAAGAATGGTTAAGAGGTCTTGACCTGTGTTATCAATCAGAATGGACCCAGGTTGTAAAAAGTAAATCCCAAAGGTAACAGCAAAAACCACTTCAGAAAGAAACTGGATTTTCTTTCCAGAGAGGGATCTCTCAAATATAAATTTAACAAGGCCAGATATAGGAATCAATACTTTAACATTATGTATATGGTTGAATAAACACATATAACCATTAGGAAATGGAGTCAAATAAATAAAGATAACACAGAGCTTTTGTACATAGGATTTCAACAAAGGCGAGATAACCATCCAGTTACAGTCATTCATTGATTTCAGCTGGATAAGAAAGAAGCATGAACATTCCATCAATATAGAGCATCATAAGATGAATTCCATATCAACTTTAGCAGAAATATTTATGAAATATCTAAAACAATAGTTAGAGCATAACAAACATGAATTCTGAACTATTCAACCCTACGCTTCAGATATGAAGAAAACAAAATGGAATGTAAGCACTGAGAAGACAATCACATTGAAAAGAAAGGCACATACTGTAACGTAAATGACATAGAAATCTCTGATGATTAACCAGCATTCGGCTTTGTTATTTTCAAAATTATATGTCCTCAAAAAACATCGAGCAAACATATGGGTTCCAACCCCCAATACATCAAGTAAATTCAAATATATACATAAATAACTTCTTCCCAAGAAGATCAATAACCGAATAATATGTTAATCAAAGTTTTTGTAACTATATCCCTAACAACTAGGAATAAACTACATGCTTTGATTCTAATAACATATCATTTAATTATAATCAACTTGGTGACAGCAAGGCCTGAATAAGCAGCTCCATAACACGCAACACCTGTTTTTTTTTAAGGATGAAGAATATATTTGGTCTTCCCGAATCTTTCCACGGTCCTTCATTGTTCTGCACCTGGCGTGTCATACTCTGTCATTTCTCTGATAGATACTTCCAGATCCACATAGGCCTCATAAGATACAGTGGGAAACCCTCCTCTTACGATTAGAAACTTTTGCAATATTTCAAAATCCTCTGTTAATTTGTCCACAATGATTTTCCTAGTCAGCCCTTTTACCAAGTCATCAAACTTGGAATGGTCCATGTGGTTTTGTACTAACAGACTATGATAATGTTCCCGAGAAAATAGTCTTTCCTCTTCATCCCAGAAAGAAGGGAGGTCATCTTCAAACAACTCCCTAAAAGCATGCCTGAAATCACTTATTTGTGAATACATTGCATTAGCCTTATCTTGTACCACCTTCATGAGCTGATGTTTGTTAATGAATTTTTTCGACCATAGCACGATAGCTACTCTATCTTTAATCCCTATCTCCTGCAACTTTTGATATGTTAGGGAATTCAAAAAATTTATAGCATTTTGAGCTGTGTTTAAAGGCTTCTTCTCCATGGTCTCATTTGCTAGCATTAATCTCTGAGTGGCTAAATTAACTAATGCAGTCTGATCATCAATAAAATTTAGATAATGTCTAAACTTAGTAACCTCTACAGATAATGTATTCCAGATTATATGCTTATCTCCTTGTAGAGGGGCCTTTCCTGTATTCCTTTCTTTCAATTCATTAAACTTTTTCTGCAACTGACTTTTATCATGTAATATTCTATTCTTGCTTTTAACCATTTTAGCCAGTTCTGATTTGATCTTCTCATTTTCTTCTTTCAATTCTTTGATTTCCACATCCTTCAGGCTCACCTGTGACATTGGCACTAATAAATCATCAACAGAAAAATCACTTAAAGGCTTTTCAATATTTACAAGAGAAAAATCTGTATCAGCAGGAGTCTGACTCATCAATTCTTCCATAATTTCTTTTTCATCATTCTGCTCTTTTTTCAACTTTGAAATCTATGTCATTAATTCAATTCTCTCCATTTCCCATTTGCTCTTTTCCTCCCGCAATTTCAAATTTTTTCCTTTATACTCCATCATCTCTTGATAAACTTTGTCTTTCTCTTCTTCCAATGCCAATAAATTTGGGGACTGAGCGTGTTCAGAATTTGGGATTTTCAGCCTCTTTTTCAATACCTAGATGGTATTGTCTTTTTCTTCCAACATCTTTCTGGTGGCCTGTGCATTTCCTGGTTCACTTCCTGAAATTATAACATCTTCCTGCAGCTTCTTAATCTGGATTGAATTTGCTTTATTCTCTACGTTTTCGTGTTTCAACTGGACCTCCAATTTATCCACAAGGGCTTGTAATTTGTTAATTTTCACAATGGCATGCAATAAATCTGAATAAATAATATCTCTCATCTGCTTGTGGAGCTGTATCTTGTCCAGTACACTAATTTTATCTAAACTTACTTCCATCTCAGATACTTTTTTCTCACTTGCCATAGCTAATTTTAAGGTGTTCCTCTCTACATCCTGAGTAGAAATTAGTGATGCCTTGTGGTTGCTTAGACTCCTTACTCGAGGAAGTAGGCTTTCGGTCTCCTCCAATGAATGTATCTTTTTTTCAGCATAATTTGTCATGAACTCTACTTTGAATTTGAAATTTGAACTGGGCTCTGCACTATTTTCACTTCCAAAGGAAAAATGATTCAATTGTACTAACTTCTTAGGGAATAGAACTATTTTCTTCAACTCTTCTGAAACTATTTCACTTGAAATTTGATCATTCTGAGAAAGTGTTTTAGTCTTTTTACATGAACGGTTTTCATCCACATCCATGTTTTCAATCTCAGAAAGACTTCTTTTAATCAAAATGCTAGAATTTTCAGGTGTTTGAACTGTTGTAATCAATCCACTGCTCTTACCTTCATCATTTCCTGGACTTTCTACAAAACAAGACAAATTGGCTATTTCCTCTAAACCTTTGACAACCTGATGATCAAATGGTTTGTTCTTATTTGATTGCTTCCTTTGAGAAATTATATGATGTGGATCATAGTTGATTTTTTGTTCTTTCTGGAAATCCATAATCTCTAATAATTTTTTCACAATCATCAAGCCACTTTTGTTTTTGAAGATAAATGGACCAACTTTAAGAGGAAATTTGATATTAGAAGACTTCTTGAATGCTCCAAAATGCTCCTCCTCTGCACATAATCTTTGCCTCATGAATTCAAGTGCAAAAATTCTAGGGGTAAGAAAAACATGTAATTTGTACAGCTCCCCAGTGAAACCATACACTCTCAAAATAGTAAAATCTTTGTATAAAAACCAATCCCCAATTCTATCTTCTGAGGATGATTGCAGCAAGAGTTTCATTTCTTCTAGTACTCTGGGTAATACTTCATCAAACAACAACTTGTACACCTAGGAGATAATGGAATTTACAAACTTGAACATATTGATTTGCTTTGGAAGATCTGAAGAGAAGATAGTGGACAAAAATTGTAATTCTGTTACATTTGAACATAACAACATGTTCAACAAGTATGATTGGTATTTGAAAAACCTGACCTTTGGAAACTCGACTAACTGGATATGAATGACTTCCACTAAATACTCATCAAAGCTAAAATAATGGACTGAATGGGACTCAGGACTAACTGAACTCATTTTCAATAAAAAACCGAAGACAACTTCGTTGACATGAATGTCATCATCTAGACCTAAAATTTGGCAGACCAAAGGCATAACCAATCGCACTTCTTATTTGAAAATGTGAATATTATGCAGCATTAAAAGACCCTCTAACGACTAACCTTCATTAAGAATACTGGACAGAAACTCACATCTAATCTCAGTTTTACAACTTTTGTATATTTCAGCTAATACAGACTCATTCACATACTCACAATTGTTAGGAAAACTATCAGGCAAATTAAGAACTTCGTGAATGGTTTTTCCATCAATCTTACACAATATTTTGGATGCGAAATGAATCATGATGACTCTCTCAGAAGGTGAGTAGCTACTTGCACATCATTCAACGAATTCAAGAAATGGTAAAGTCTGTTCAATGGTGAAATAATCACGAAAAAGACTTGCAGACACTCAAAACGTCATTTCCCTGTGAATTATACTGCCACAACCTTTCTTTAGAAACTGATACATTTTCGACTGATAAAATTGGGTCATACACATTTATGTCTCTATAAACAACGAATTCCTCCCTTTCATCCATAACTCGGCTTAAAACTCTTAACCCTTACTCTCTCTCCATAACAGACAATGGCAATAATTCTCTGAACGGAGTTTAAGAGTTTGAAGCTTACCTGTGACTGTAACTGTAGATATGTAAGGTTGACTTTGGAAAGATGGCGGGCCGTCTCCTTCATTCATCTGTAGCATGCAAATAAAAATGATTTTTTAAAAACAAGTCAACCTCACCTTTATATAATGGTCTATTCCGGAGGCTCCACTAAGCGGTTTTTCTTTAACCACTTTCCTCCGCAGAATGCAATCTGAGCCACCATGTGTACCGTGGTTTATATTCCGCTACTGCCTTTCCGTTTCAATCATCGTGCAACTTTATGCTCCGGAGCCGCTAACAACCAATGATGAATCTCTGTTTTTTTTTAAGCCATTGGATTAAAATTGGATGTACACATTTCGCTAGTCCTTCTTTATTTTTAAAACATGTATCTTTATTTGGCGGAGTCTTTATCAATAGTATATTTTGCTCGCTTTGTTCCATCACCGTTGATCTTCATGCTTCATTAACCACATCCGCTTCTCCTTATCTCCCAAGCATATCCATATAGCGGATCTATTTCACACCGTAGATCTTTACTTCTTTCGTTTTACACCACCGGATCATGAGAAAAATTAACCTTTATGCGCCACTTTATAATAGAATAAAACCAATTAATCCTAGCCAAGTTCATGTATCCTTTTATTTTTCCTCCATCACTTTTCTTCCTCAACTGTTCAAAATAAAGGTGCTAACAACCTAGATGTTTTGGACAATGTCCGAAGAATGATGCTTCCCGGGAAAATTTTTCATACAAGGCCTTCTGGGGAATATGAAACTGCTCACTTGTGCACTCCTTATAGGTTGATAGCATTAATGTTGAACAAGATCTTTGGATGAGAAAATGGAAAGAAGTACAAACTGAGCTAGGTACCAGTGATTTTCTTTGTGGCTACTCAAGGCACCATTTTCAACCGGGCCAATATAGTATCTAATAGTTTGTCCTCATGCATAAGTGCAGCAGTGGGAGGAGTCTCACAAAAGAAGTTAGAGTTCTATATGAGCTCTTTTCTGATTGATTGTATTCTGTACACACAGCCATTCCCAGCCCTGAAGTGCCAGTGGGATAAGCCAAAAACTCCGGTCTATGCTGCATATCAGTTGTTTTGGGCATATAAATATTTCAACCATGATAAGAGTATTTGTGAAGATTTAATAATGCCACCATACAAACTAATATTTCTTGCAGAGTGTGAGTGCATGTTTGAAGAAGCCTTGAAGATTGCACAAGATAATGGTCATTATTATCTGACAAAAGAAGGCATATACCTAAGGATGTTTGGCAGAACAAGGGCCCCTTCTCTTTTACCAAGATACGCCATAGACTATGTTGTTCACAAGGAAGTAGTAAGGCAACTTTACATTGACGGGATTGGGAACTTCCTTTTTAATCAGAATAAGGCTATATACCCTCCACTCCCATTCTATGTAGGTAGTTATAAGTTCTCCAAGGTGAAGGCCGCATCGGATTTCATAAAGGAGTTGGAGCACTTCCAATTTGGGGAAATGAGCTTTCATCGAAATGACTCTGAAGATAAAGTTGCTAACTATTGTGCAACCACAAGGGTGCATTTTGAGTACACCAACTACTGGGATAAAAATGAGGAAATATTCTGCAATGCCCGAAATATGACAGGCCTCTAGAAAAGATTCAAACAAAAGATAACAACCGTAGGAGGCAAGGGAAAAGCTGCTAAACAACAAAAGAAACAGGAAGAGGAAGCTGCAAAGAAAAGGGAAGAGGAGGCACTCAAACTATCGCAAGAAGTAGAATAATGGTTAGCAGAAGAAGAAGCTGAGAAAAGAAGAGCCAAAGAAGAAGCCAATAAAAGGTTAACAGAAGAAGAAGCTGTGAAAAAGAATCAACAAGAAGAGGCTTAGAAAATGTAGGAAGAGGATGAGAGGTTAAGACTGGAAGTAGCTGACGAAGAAAGAGAACATGCAAAGAAAGCAGCTGAAGAGCTACAGAAAAAAGAGCAGAAGGAACAAGATCATGAAACTCTGGAGTAGAATCAATCTCATGATGATCTGACAGAATCATCTATCCCATCCAATAGCACAGCCATAAAACATCCAACTCCGACATTAGGGATTGAACTAATCCCTTTCATCCCATCTCAAGAGCAGGAGCTAGCCGATTTAAATACTATTTTTTATGACAAGAGTAAGAAAAGAATTGTCATGAGAATTGAGAAGAAGGTGGACACCAGGGAAAATCAAGGAGTCATGGCCACTAAGAAAACAATCATTCGTGGGAATGATAAGGACCCAAGACTTATTGCAAGGGAAGGTGTAGCTTCGGCCCTTGTGAATGAAGATAATGTGGATAAGATAATGACTGATTTGGAACAATATAAGAAGAATATTGTTCAAATGAAGGAAACTCTAAAAAAAAAGGCGAGGGGCAAATCCTGAAGAGGAAGCATGAAGATATTCTCAATCAGATTGAGAAGTCAAAGGAGGCATGCCAAATTTTACAATCTGACAAGGATGCTTTGGTATTATCGGTAAATATCATTGAAAGAGAGAAGAAAAACCTCGAGAAGTAGGTTGTAGAAGCATAACAGAAAGGATATGCAACAAGCAAGAGAGTAGAGGAGATGGAAGCTCAGAACTTGTTACTGAGAGAACAAAATCAAGTGGAAAAGGAGAAGTAGATGGATATCACCCCTTTTCGAAATTAAGCCTTGATGCTGCAAAAGGAGATAAATCAGGTTTTGTTGAGTCTTGTAGGGGAAATGTTTAGAGTTAAAAAAATTGAGGTTAGATTGAAAGAACTGGCACTCAAATCTTCAGAATTTCGGAAAAGACTATCAGAAGTGGTTGAACTTGTAAAAACCCAGTTGACATGGATAGGAACGCATCCATATTTTCCAGCAAATATGCCTCAGAAGTCTACAGGAAGTCTTAAGATGGAGGTGGTCATATTGAACTTTGGGTGTAGAACAACAGTTAGACTAAACACAGCCATTGAAAAAACTATTGAAAAGTGTGCTGAATTCTACAAAGGCATACATTTTGTTCATAATCAGTGTATGGTTCTAACAAGTGCCCCAGACGAAGATTTCCTAGTAAGAGAAGCTGCTAAAAGGAGAAGAAAGTATATCCAAGGTCGAATCTGTTAGTGAGGAAGACATCAAGATATGGATTATCCAAGCTTCAGGTGTAACGTCCCCGGCCCTCTGATCGGCGAAGAGGACGCTACCATGGACTTAACCATCCGGGAAACCAGCCCCATGAACATGTGCATTCATAAAAATTGAAATGCAATGCATTGAAGTAGAACATACACAGATACAATTATTTATCATACACAGCGGAGGAAACACACATTCATACAAGTATTCAACATGTTCATCATAATCATTCACAGTAAGTAGGATTGCGGAAGTAAAATAGACAAGCTTACTTATCTTATAAAGAACTCATTCCGCAACTAGCTACACTGCTGCAACGTTCCACCCAACCATAGGCCAGCTGTTGGGGCTCCGACCTTAACGGTCATTAATTTTTGGTAACTCCGCGGTTTTTGTGCGAAGCTGTAAAGCGAAGTTGTGACACAAAATAAACTTAGGGGTGTCGGGGTTGGATCAAAGCCCCTCTTTTTGTAAATAACCCATGGTTTAAACCCAGGGTTATGGTTTTTGGGTGCCCATGGTTTTTGTAAATAACCCATGGTTTATGCCCACAGTTAAATCCGATGGTGAGACAGCCGTGCATTTTGTTTTCAACCAGATTATCACCTGGTTCAGCCTTCCGAAAGAGCTTGTCATTGACCATGGTAGGCACTTTCAATACAAAATGATGGAAGCATTGGATTCCAAGTTAGGGTATAAGCAAGAGCACTCCTCTTATTATTACCCTCAAACAAATGGACAGGTTGAAGCAGTGAACAAGTCACTTAAGTATATTCTCGAACGAACCATCGCACAAAGCAAGACTAATTTGCATGTCATGTTGTATCCTGCTTTGTGGGCCTACAAAACTGTGGTTAAGACTGCCACTAGTTTCTCTCCCTGTCATCTTGTGCATGGGGTGGAGTTTTTTTTACCAGTTGAATGCGAAATCCCTTCTCTAAAGCTAGCTAAGGAGCTTTTACTAGACACTTCCGCATTGTAAGAGCATTTGGTCCACTTAGAGCACCTTGATGAGCAACGTCGAGATGCCTTAGTGGCTCTAGAGGTTAACAAGCATCGCGTTAAGGTCCAATATGATAAGTCTTTTTTTCCAAGGAAGTTTACTGAAGGTGACTTGGTCCTTTTGTGGGATCAAGATAAAGAACCCTTGGGGGCAGGGAAACTTAATCCCATGTGGCATGGTCCTTACGTGGTTAAATGAGTCTTAGAGAAAGGTGCCTATGAGATGGTTGATTATGAAGGGATAGCCTTGGTGGAGCCTAGAAATGAGCTCTATCTTAAAAAATACTATGAATGATCTTTAGCTAGGACTGATGTTTGTATATTATTGTACAGTTTTGCATTGCATAGTTAGGTTTTCTTATGGTGATCGGGTTTGTTTATTAGCTTTCGTTTCTTATGGTAGATGTCGATGGAGTCTTCCATTTTCATAGGATTCGTTGATGGTGCTAGCTGCCACACTTAAAACTCAGCTTCGGCTACTTGGGTGATCTATACTCCTACGGGTCAAGTATTGTCTTTAGGAGGCATATGTTTACGAACTTCTTCAAACAATGTTTCTGAATATAGTGCCATCATTGAGTTATTGTGTGATACCATTTCACATCATGTTCATTCTCTTAAGGTACGTCTTTATTCACAGTTAGTGGTTTCACAGCTTAATGTCTTGTATCGTATCAGGGATCCAACATTATTAGGAAGATTCTTACGTGTTAGATTACTAGAACGAAAATTTGAGAGTATAACATACATTCATGTTCCAAGAATTTTTAATCAAGTTGCTGACTCATATGCTAACTATGTGTTAGATTAGCATTTGTTTCATAGACCATAAGCATATCACAAGCACATTTTACACACATGTAAATAAAATAAAATTGATCATCATAAATTTTTTTTCATTAAATTCAAAAAGTGACGTCATAATACATAAGTGTCATATACAAAATTGGGGCTTCTGAGCCACCAAAATATACTACATGGTCATACAAAATGTATACACCTAGGCCTCTAAGCCTGAGTTGAAGGAGGG
This sequence comes from Pseudotsuga menziesii, assembly GCA_001517045.1. Lineage (NCBI taxonomy): Eukaryota > Viridiplantae > Streptophyta > Pinopsida > Pinales > Pinaceae > Pseudotsuga > Pseudotsuga menziesii. Next base: position 17,178 of record LPNX010194153.1, read on the forward strand.
TGTTGATCATGATAGCACACTACGACTCTAGCTAGTCGATGAAATAGTCAAAACCATGCTCGTAGTACTCCCACCACCTGGTGCTTCATGGCCTCAGGTAAGTCCTTGACTTGCGCCATGGGTACTCTATGTGTCAAAAGAACAAAGTTTGTGTGGATGCTTTGGAGCATCCGCTCTGCATCCACACCCATAATATCATCTCCTCTCCCCCTCCGTTGATGACGAGGAAATCCATCTGACCATCGTGGTCTTACATCTACATATACATGACAGATTTTCACTATGTGTCCTCACACCAAAAATATTCCTTTTTGATTCCATATATAAAAAAACACAAAAAAAAAAATTCAAAACTTAAAAAGTGGGTTTGGGATTCTTTACCTATGTCACCATAAACTGCTCCTGGTGGTAGGGGCATATCTGGGTCTCTGCGGAAGTCTATCCCTACATAGGAATAGTCATCTATGGCGATGATCTATCTCTGCCACCATGGAAAAAACTCTGCTGGGTAGGGGTTAGCCACCCTACCACCTCCCAGTCTGCGCATGACATTCGCCCAGCGTCACTGGGATGGATCCCTGACTCCATGTGGAGAAATGTCCACTCTAGGGCTTAGCCTTGGCACCCGCTCAAAGAAAAATGTGCTCAGTACACTGCCAAACCCAAAGTTCCGCACTCTACCCATCTTGCACACAACAGAATTTGAGCCCAAAATCCGACGGCTGCCATGTTGAAATTCGACAATAACCTATCGAGTATTCGACAACCTCAATTTTTTTTGTCGTTGGTTGCACAATGTCAGATATTCAATGCCAAGCCAAGGCCGTTGGATTTCCTACGGCATGACCGCGGATTTCCTATGACAAGGCCATCGGATTTCCGACGGTAATGCAGTCGGATTTCGTACGGCAAGGCCGTCGAATTTCCTACGGCAATGCCGTCGGATTTCCTACAGAAAGGCCATCGAATTTCCTACAGCAAGGCCGTCGAATTTACTATGACAATGTTATCGGATGAGGGCCCCAGGATGTCAAAAATGCGAATACAATCTATCATCGAAGCCACAACAAATTCATCGTATTGACATGAAATCCGATAATAGTTGCTAGGCATTGAACATCGGATAACCGACGGAATACTATATATTAATTAAAAAAATTGTATTCATAGTTAAAACTTGTTCACTTGTTCTGTCAATGACTATCATAATGCTATAGTGTGTGTTCCTAATTCGAATTAAGGTTTTAACACGGCCTTACTATGATTGGGTCAGGGTTTTTCATCAAATACTTCACAAACATATTGTTGTGTTTGGTCTTTCCATGCCCCAGTGGAAAAAGTGACATAGCTTTCACTCAAGCAACAAGCATACTAGGGGACATTAGCTCATGTAGTCGATACGGTAAATTACTACCCAGTATTGTAACATTTTGTGGTGTATTTTCAAGACTCTAGAAATGACAAACTCCTGAAACAAAATCTCTTTGTTTCTAGTCTACCGACCAATGTCTGAACTTATTCTAAAATATAACAGTCAGAACAAAACACAGTAAAAATTAGTAACTTTTAATGCAAAATACTCGCATAGAAACCTAATTAATTAATCCTTGAATAGTAACCTTTAGTTTGTACGCTATCTAAAATATATGCTAGTCAAAACAAAACACAGTAAAAATTAGTAACTTTTAGTGCAAAATACTCAGCATAGGAACCTAATTAATTAATCCTTGAATAGTAACGTTTAGTTTGTATCCTACCTAGTCTGGATGATTTCACTGGTAACTAGCATGGAATCACATATAGAAGACCACCAAAAACATCTATACTGGCGATGGGCATATATCTATCCAAGGAAAGACCATTTTCTTAAACCCACCAAAGAAAATGTACTGGAATGTATTAAGTCGACAAATTTGCTTCTCAACAACTTGTATGCAGTTTACCAGATTTATAAAGCTGCTAACCAACACTTGTTTGGGCATCATCAAGGTAAATTATCTTGTGAAAACCATACATTAAAATTAAAAGACAAAGAATAGGAACTAATAACCAGAAAAAATTAGATGTGATTGTCTGCAAAAAAAGAAGCCTTCAACCCAATAAGTGAAACTTTAAATCCAACCCCAAAACTCCTTGATGCAAGTTCAATCCAGTACCCTAGAAGAGTGCCTACAAAAAAATCAAATTACAAAAAATTATACCAAACTAGAATATCTATCCTGAAAATGTCATTGCTTGCAAGTTATTTTAAACAAAGAGAATATTTCAAAGTAGAAGCACAAAAACAAGTATTCACAATTTTAAGTTCAAAGTGGAAGAAAGACATCTTAGCAATTTAGATCAATGTAACAACAAGAGCAGATAGAGACCAATGAAGTGAATAATAATCAGTAACATAATTGAAGAAAAATATCAAATTAGGGATGAAGGGTGGTTCTAGGGCAGGATGCAAGCCTGCAAGGGGGCTGTAGCCTCCTTCCAATAGTGGCTGGAAACTAGGGTGTTGTAGCATCCTTGTTTGTTAGAGTAGGCAGAAACCAGGGTGTTGTAGCATTCTTCAGTTGTAGCTGAAAAACTTGGGGATTGGTGTCTCCAGCAAGTTGTAGCTTGCAAAAACAATTGTAAATATAATTTTGCAGTTATAGAAAGTGTATGTGGTTGTTCCAATTGGGATTCCACGATAAATGTTGTGTTATGTATATCTTCTTAATTATATGTTTTAATGAATAAGTTAAAAGTGGTTTTAAATTGTTAAAATTTATCAATACTAATTCACCCCCCTCTCTCAGTATTCTCCAATATTCCAAAAATTGGTATCAAAGCGGGATCCTTCACTACAGTCTAAACCACTGGAAGAAAGATCCTATTAAAAACCAATATGGATCATCAACAAGGGTTAGCTACTAACAAGCCTCCATTATTTACAAGAGATAACTATGCATTTTGGAGTGTAAGAATGAGATTGCATCTAATGTCTCTTGGATGCAAAATTTGCAGTTATGTTGAAAAGGGGTATAAAATACCAGACAACCTGCCTACAGATAGAAATGAACTAGATGAATATGAATCTAATGCAAAATATTTGAATGCAATATTGAAAGGATTAGCAGATTCAGTGTTTGTTAAAATCATGCAATGTAAGACAACCAAACATGCTTGGGAAAAATTAAAAATTTCTTATGAAGGGGCTTCCAAAGTAAAAAAATCAAACTTCAAAATTACAAAGGGAAGTTTGAAATTCTAAAGATGAACGATGAAGAAAATATTGTAGAATATCTTCTAAGGGTAGATGAAATTGTTAATGCTAATAATGTTCTGGGAGGAGAAATAAAGGAAAAAGAGGTAGTTGAAAAAGTACTAAGATCCCTACCAATAATACATAGCCAAAAAGTATCTACTATAGAATATCGAGATGATATTGAACTTTTGACAGTGGATGAGCTACATGGGATCTTTAGTGCCTATGAAATGAAAACAAAACAAAATACACCATCAAGAAAAGAGGAAACATTTAAAGCTAAAAAATAGTCAAAGAAATATGAATCTTTACCCAAGAACCAATCAACGAACTCAGATGATGAAGAAGCTCTTTTCATCAAGAAACTTGAGAAAGGTACTGGCAAGTACAAAGGAAAGCTACCACTAAAGTGCTTTAACCATTGAAGAATTGGATATTTTTGCACAAAGTGTCCTTACCTGAAACAAGAAGATAATGATGACGAAGAACCTTGTAGTCATAATAAATATCAAAAGAGTAAAACTATATACAATAATAAATTTAATAAAAAGAAGAAAAAATTCTATTCCATGGAAGACAATGAAGATGAAGAGATAAAGGAAAATGAAGAAATTATATTCATGGGAATAGAAAATCAGACCTCAGATGATGAGTCAGATGTAGAAGGAGAGGTGGACGTAGAGGCTGAACTCATAAGTGCTCTTGAGGAAATTGAAAAATGTAGAAGAAGTAGCAAATCTTTGAAAGAACAATTACAAAAATACAAAGAAGAGCAGAAATCAAAAGAAGAGGAAACCAAGACCCTCCAAGAAGAGTTGCACAATTCAAGACAACAAGTGATGGTTAACATGAAAGAGGTCGAGAGCTTAAAACAAGAAGTTGATAACTTCAAGGGAGAAGTAAAGAGGCTAAAATATTAGCAGACCATTAATGAGATGTTCAGAGAAAGCCCTAAAACACAATACTCTGAAAGACTTGAGGAAACAAATATTCAACTTAAAAATAAGGATGATGAAGAATCTATTAAGTCAAATTCTGAGAACATATCAAAGATTCTATATGAGATCCTCAGTGGCCAAAGACCATCAAGTGACAATGCTAGATTAGGATATACAAAGAAGAGTTATGCTACTCCAATTATGGATCCAGTTGGAAAGAAGGATAGTCAAGATTATGCTCCCTCCTCTCATAATAAAGATAGAACTAATATGATGCCTAGAAGACCAATGAAAAATAGGTATAAGAATATTTTTATCGTTCATTGTTATTCTTGTAATAATTTTGGACATATGGCTAGAGAATGTAAGCTTATAAGTCCTATAAAAAAGAAGGCTACAGTAGAGGTTCAGAAACAAAGGAGGGGATGGGAGAAGAAGGAAGTTGTGATGCAGAAAGATCAAAGATTCCACAAATATAAAAGAACATTCTATGGATATTGTCATTCTTGTCACAATTTTGGTCATAAGGCTCCTGATTGCATAAACAAGAGAAAAGATCAAGGTTTGGAAATACAAAGAAATACAAGATCCATGAGCAGGGTACCTCATGGAAAGATGTGGAGAAGAAAGTTATATTACAAATATTCAGAGGAAACAAAGATTTCAAACATCAATGAATTTTCCAAAGATGATAGTGTTGTAGATAAGAATGTCATCCATTATGATGAAAAGCAAGATGAATATGTAAAAGAATACATCGATGGAGAAGATGACGAAGAATATAATGATGATGGTTGAATTGAAAAAGAATGTATTTTTTAAAATCTCTCATGACTTAGAAAAGAACCCTGGAATTAGCGTTATAAGGGATCATATACTTAGAGGGAGTTTTGGTACAAGAAGGAAACTATGTTTTAATGAACAAGGATTACTCTCAGGGGTGGAACCTATAACTTTGCAGAAGCCAACAAATATGATGATTGGATCAAGGCCATGAATGAATATTTGGATAAAATTGAGAAGAATAAAACTTGGGAAATTTTCCCAAGACCTAAAAGAAAGAATATTGTAGGGACAAAATGGGTCTTCAAAAACAAGTTCAATGAAGATGGTCAAGTGATAAGAAAAAAAGCAATACTAGTGTGTAAGGGATATGATCAAGTGGAAGTTATTGTCCTTGAATAAACCTTTTCTCTTGTAGCAATCATAATGTTTTTGGCATATTCATGTTATAGAAACTTCAAAGTATATCAAATGGATGTCAAGTATGGATTTTTTAATGTGAAGCTAGAAGAGGAAGTCTATATTGAAAAACCTGAAGGTTCCCTCTTATCAGAAAAGGAGGAACATGTTTGCAAACTGAAGAAGACACTCTACGGTCTCAAACAAGCCCCAAGGGCATGGTTTTAAAGACTACATAACTAATTGAAGCAACAAGGATATAAAAGAGGGGTTACTGATAGTAATCTCTACATAAAGTTTGAAGATAAGAATATGATCGTTGTTATTATTTATGTGGATGATATTATATTTGGAAGCAATCTACAAATGCTAAGTGAAAATTTTGCCTCTAAAATGAAGAAGGAGTTTGAAATGTCAATGTTGGGTGAATTAACATTCTTCTTGGTGTTATCACTCAGAATGTACCCCGGTAGTGAAAGGATAATCCCAAGGTAACCACAGAACCAAGCTTTAGGAAAAAAAGTTGGATTCTTCCTCTCTAGGGAAGGAATATTGATCTCACAAGGCCATATATATAAAACAAGAAATAAAACTTAATATTGATGATGGTTGAAACAAGTGCACATTGGGTGTGGAGTCATATCGGACAATAAATTTTACAGTGCTATTGCATAGGAAATTTAACAAAGGCAAGGTAGTTATCTATTTACAGTCAAAATACTTGTTGTTTGGTAATATAGAGTAATTTTAGAGACATTCCATTAATGTGGGCATCTATCAAGGATGAATCCACCATTAAATTTATATGAAAGGGTTTTGTGAATGCTTAAAAGTAATTGAACATAGAATATGAATATGAATTTTGAACCATTGTAAACTCATTCAAGCATGAAAGGAAAACATAATGGAATTTTAAACTGGAAACACGTACACATAAAAGGAAAGAAAGTACAGACTGTAAAGATGACAACATAGGAATCTTTGTCAAAAGGCCAACTTTGGCTCTACAATTTTATTAATCTCTAGACTTTCAATTACAATGCAAATTTCTCACAGGCTCCAACCCTTGTTCCATTACAAAAAATTGCTTAGATAAAAAATAGTGCTCCGTGAGCTGATAACTAACTTCTATGCTAAAAATAGGAAAATAACTGCCTTTTTACATTTGTCATTTTGATTCCCTCACTAATAATTGTTCTGAAAATAAACTATAAACTGCTAACTAACTAATTCTCAATAGTATTCAATATTTCTTCATCAAAGAATCCTGTATTTGTTTTTTCCATATTTCTCAATGGTCTTTCATTGCTCAATAGTTGGCAACTTCAAGATGGCCATTTCCTTTGCCAACACTCTTAATTCCACATGTTCCACATAAGAAAACTCTGGCAGTTGTCCGCATGTGGCTCTGAAAGCATGCAACATCTCAAAATCTTCTGACAATATTCCATTATTGATTTCCCAGGCAAGAATTGCTGCATATCCTTAAGTATTATGTGGTCCAATCTACGTATGACCAACCAAGCATGATATTCTGTTTGAGATAAAATTTTACCTTTTTCTTCCCAAAATAAAGGTAAACCCTTTTTGAACAATGGTGAGAATAAATCAATGAACAATTTAATCTGATGATTCAAGATATCAATATTTACATGTACAGTGTCAAGATGTTGGTGCTTTCCCATGACCTTCCTTGCCCATGTGATCACTGAAATTTTGTCCTTAATTCTCGCTGCTTTTAAATCACCCTCATTCAATCCATTCATAAAAATAACTGTATTGTTTGTAGTGTCTATAGGTTTCTTATTCAAAACTTCCTTGACTGTTGTAACACTCTGTCTAGAATCCTGCATAACAATTTCTTTATCTAGAATATAGTAAAGATAGGGCCTGAGTTTTTCTACTTCATCTATAATCATATCCCAGATGATAAGTTTTTCTCCTTGCATAGACAACTGTCTAATCACTTGCTTCATCAGGTTATCATTTTTATCTAAAATTTCCTTCCATTTATCCTCCAAAGCCTTTCTTTCCACTTCTTTTTTCAGAGCTACATTTTCCAAATTCTTATTTTGATTCCTCAACCCAACAATCTATAAATGCCTCAGGCTAACCTGGGACATTACTTGCACAATAGATTGCTCATTAGTTTGTGTAGGAGGTGGAACAACTTGCACTTCAGGTTCCTTTTCTTTTTCTAATTCAACTTGCTTTTTCTTAAAGGCCTTCTAATTTTAAAAAAAGTTCACTCTTTCTTTCTCCCATTGCTTCTTTTCTTCAGCAAACTTAAATTTTTTTGTTTGCAATCATTCAGCTCATCATTCAATGTCTCTTTCTCTTTTTCCAACTCTGTAATCTCGGAGTCCTGAATGAGCTGAGTGGAAGGGATCTTCAACTTCTTTTTCACTAGTTGAATAGTATTATCTTTTTCATTAAGCAACTTATGAGTTGCTTCTCCTTTGTTTGCTTCAATATCAACAACCAATAGATCTCCTTGAAGTTTTTTAATTTGTTGCTAGTGTGATTTGTTTTGTACTCTCTCCTATCTTAATTGTTTCTCAATTTTTCTCTTGGTTGATTGCAATATGGATACTTTCAGAGTTTCCTTAAGCAGGTCACTGTAAATGACCTCTCTAATTTGCTTGTGCAAATGTATCATATTTGGAACATGGATATTTTTCAGATTCATCCTCATTTATGATACTTTGCTCTAGGTGGCTTTTGCCAGGTTTAGAGTGTTCTGAGTATGATCCTTAACAGTAACCAAAGAAACATCCTTACTTGAAACTTTCCTCACATCAACATATAGCTTCAAGGATTCATTTGTTGACACTTCATTATCATCCCTGTATTTATCAAACAACTCTACTTTGGTCTTGAATTGAGTTGTATATTCCTCAGGATTATTTGAGAAAGCATACTCCTTCATGTCAAAGGTTGGGCCCTTTACCTTCATCTGTTTTTTCTTCCCTTGAGTCTTTGTCACCTTTATCAACTCACCTTCCACTTCAACCTTCTGTTTCTTGGATGTTGTTGTATTATCTCCATGCTTGGTCTCCATAGCATCAGAAAATGTCCTTTTATTAGTTATTTTAGAATGAATAGCAATAGGAATAATGAATTTTGGTGCTGGGACAAAAGGAAATGGAGCTGGTTGTGTATGATTATAATCTTGCATTGGAGATGTAGATCCTTGTTTCATGTATTCTTCATTCTATGTTAACAGAGGATAATCTACCCAATTTTCACTCTCAATTAATCCTTCAACCTCCTAGTGTTCAAATGACTTGTTCTTCTTGACCTGCCTCCTTATGGAAGTAATGTGATTAGGGTCATAGTTAATGGTTGTATTTTTTTGAAACCCCATCTCTTTCAACAAATTCTCCACTACATGTAATGCAAATTTGTTTTTAATAATAAAAGGGCCAACCACCCAGGGTAACCTGCTCTCTTAATATTTTCTGAAATTAATGAAATGAGCTTTTATCTGATCATTTCTAGTGCAAAAATCATGGGGCTAAGAAATTCAAGTAGGAGATATGTTTCATGGGTGAATCCATATACCCTAATGACAGTACCTATTACAGCTGATTTTTACCACACAAGGTAGATCACACATTTATGGCCTTCCCTGTCCCTCTGCGGACTCTTTAGACCCCATGGACCAATATTGTACCTTTGATGTTTCCAAGATAATCCATAAACACACCTATTATTTGTTGTACGCGACTTTTAATCCCTTTCTCGCGTATATGCACGGATATTGACCTTAAACCCGCGTACATCGGGATGTGTGCAAAAGGCCAAACATTTTTGGAGTTTTCCTTGATGTGTGTCAGAGTCACTTGTCTCTTGGCCTTCCATATGCCTCGAGATCGCTCGTATTTAACCCTCCATTACCCTTTTGGAGTGCTATATAAGAAACCCCTTGGATACATTGAAGAAGAGGAATTGAAGAGCAAGAAAAATATAGTCCATTGTTGCCTTAGCTTGCTTGTACTTGAGTCTGCATCCCTTTGTCCCTTGGAGCACTTTGTGTTCTTCCCAATCTTGTCTTTGTTTGTGAGCTTGCTATCGAGAGATGGAGGATTGACTTGGTGGAGGCCTAGGTGGAGGACTCAATTTCTTTGGTTCGCAGACATGCCGACAGAGGTTGTCACTTGTGTAATCTCTAATTTTATTAATAGAAATATCTTTTCCTGTCAAATGATGTGCATTTAAATGAATATTGAATCCATGGATGTGTTTAATTGCTTATGAATTATTGATTATATATGATAGAGTAGGCCTAACACTATATTATATAGCATGCTTGCCTTGTTTACTGTTGTTGAGAGTGAATTTCTAAAGCAAGCGGGATTGGAAAAAGCTCAATGGGGATCTACTTCAACCGTCTGGAATGAGGTATGATTTGATATCCTTTAGTGTTAGATGTTTTATTTCTCTTAGATATTGGGAAGGGATTGATTTTTGCGGTTTCTTTGTCTATTGTGGTACACCCCAAGCCATAGGTAGTTTCTCTCCGTAACAGAATTGGTGAACATACTGGGGAGGTTCCTAGTTGTTTTTATTTGGGGTTTTTTTCAGAATTCAATGTGCTTGAATTGCTCTGATTTCTCTATTTCTATGTCGGGTCTGGGGGCATGTTTTCCCAGTAGTGTCCTGTAGGAGTAAATTTTTTCTCAGCTTGTCAATTTACCTAATTTTTCTCTCTTTTTCTTCCTGTACACAAGTTTTGCTTTCACAGTCCTGTGTCCACGCGGGTTTTCCTGGAATAGTCGCGTATGCACGCAGGTTTACTGAGAACAGTCGCGTATACCTTGTTTTTTTTCTTTTTTGGGAAGATTAAGTGTTGTTGGGTGAGTTTAGATGATTGTTGAGTCTTCTTGGATGCTTCTGGAGTCTGTAGCTACCCTCTGTTTCTGACCAGAGGCTCCTTTTTATTTGATTTTTGAAAATGTTCTTGTCATTTCATTTTCTACTTTTTGTTTTGAGATTAGTGCATTAGGTCTCTTTTACTTTGGTGTTTTTCTTGGCTACTGTTTGTGAGTGGTTGCAGAGTCTGAGCGTTGTAGAGTCATATTTTTTCTTTCTATCTCATTTAATTGAAAAATACAAAAACATTTTGCTTTTTTGCATAGTTATGCATTGTTTGCATTTTGCATTAGCATGGTACTTGCATTAGGTTTGCTTGGTGAAGCTTAGTTAGATTTTCATATAGGAATGATTGCATATACATTTGAAGGAAAAATTTTGCACTTCACGTAGTAGCATACCCTGTTTTTCATTCGACACAATGCATTTGCATTGATTGTTAGGTGTGCATTTTACTTCTTGTTGCATCATAACTTCATTAGTTACACGTCCATTTACCCTTTGAGTAATAAAGCCAATTAAAATCAATGCATAATAAAATGAATTACACTCTTTTCTTTTCTAGGGTGCATCAACAATATTAGGTTTTAGGGTCTTGGAATAGTTCAATGTAAGTTAATTCTCCAAGACCACTAAACAAAACAATTAGGTGTCTGTCCAGGTGAGAGTGTGAAATCCTTTATATAATTAGTGTTTCTCAGGATCCTCCTCTTACAAGGGAGTTAAGAATGAGGCAGTGTGAGAAATTATGATTGGGATGACCCCTGATTGTGATTGATTAGCAATGGAGATATTTCCAAGATTGTATTCATATATGGGGGCCTTTGAGGTATTGGCTAGTGCACCCTTGGGGTACTAGTTGTGCTTTCAGGCTGCGGGCTTTGTTAACCTGCCCATACAGTCTATCCCACTTGCGACTGTCTTCCTAAGAATTGATTATATTGAGGTGAACTTAGTTTCCTTACCTATTTTATCGAGGGGGTATTTATAGATGTTACTCTGTAGGTTTCCTGACTAGGTAGGAGTCAGACAACACAGTCGTTATATGCGTTGAAGCTGAGGGCCACTATAATTGGTTACGAACCTCTGCTTTTTGTGTATGGGAGTCTCAAGCCTCTCCTAGGAAAGACATACCTGCTTCATTCAGGAGCTCACATATCCTAGCCTTGGTTTCCTTATGATTTGGATTTACATTTTTAGGTGTATGCTCTATGCATTATAGTTTTCCTAGGTTTTGTGTAATTAGACTGAGTCTTTTATTTTTTGAGTCATTGTGGATTTGGGAATTACACCTCACCGTTCTCGTTGTTTAGTAGGACTTCTGCCTTCCACGTCTCCTCCTCCTTTGGGAGAGAGAGCTAGACAGTCCGGGCGAACTAATTCTCACTTTGATTCACACACCATGGGATATCATGAGGATGAGATTCCAAAGATGTCCTCTCCATCTCACGAGATTGGGGAGGAAGACATACTAGCACATATGATCCACCACATGAGCAACCTTCATGATCTGGTTATGATCTCTCATTCATGGTAGCCAGTATGGGTTTTCGGGTGACGAGACTCACTATGAACCCACAAGCACTAGTTATGTTAGACATGGACTGCCTAATATCCCCGAGTCCGATCCGGCATATCATGTCGATTCAAAAGTTGACCTTGGCACTATGCCTGGGGGCACTCCCATTCCTTTTCATGCGGAGAGGTTTGGGGGCACTAGTCACATTGCACCTTCCATCCCTGTGGTGGAGGCATCTTCACATGCTCCTCCTAAGCCTAGTGTTAGTAATCCTATTCAGGACCGAGACGAGTGAACATTGGGAACACCACTTACATTCCTTCACATGTCTAATTGTATTCGAACCCTATTCCTTCTAGTTCATTTTTAATGACCCATCCTCCCCCTAATTCATGTGGGCCTTTGGGTCGGAATGTTGCTACTAGCCATGTTCGTTCTGGGACTGCTAACACGGTAGTATCCCAAAGTTGAGTACCTCCTATTGTATCAGCAAGTCATGTACCTATTTCTGGATCATCTCATGTTCCAGCTCATGAAGCTCCCCATATACCTAACTATGGACCATCTCATGGTACATCCCATGGAACACCTTATGGAAATTCTCATGGACATTCTTATGGACTACAGCATGGAAAAAACTATCAACCATATGGGTACAAATATCAACAACCCTCTTACTCTTATAATTATGGCTTTGCAGCACCTCCTAATCAAGGTACCCCACATCACAATGCTTCCATGCAGCCCGTCATGGGTCATATGGGAGGAGTGTATTATCCCACTAGCCAAGGATGGTGCTTATAGCAGTCAACCTATTGCAGCTGCAATTATTTCCCAATTTTTCTAAAATTTTGGACCCTCCTTTTAAATTTTGTCTTGCTTGGATTTGTTTTGAATTGCTTAACTATGTTGTCTTCTACTACATATTTGGATCTTAAGGTTGAGATGGGGTAAATTGCTTTCCATTATTCAGAATTTGAATGACTATCTTTGTCTGCTGATGCTGTTGACTTGAACTTGAAGTTTTGATTTGTCAATTTTTTTTGCTATCGGAAGTTTATTGAACAATGAATCGCAACCATAGTTCTCTATGCAGCCGCCGTTGTGGGAGCTAAAAAATGAACAACCCTATGGTTCATTTTGATTTCCACCGATTCCTTGGGTTTATTGATACATTGTTTGATTTGCAATTTTTTGTTTTAACACTATTGGTATTTCAGTTGAAGTTTGGTTCGGAACTATAGTCATCTGTGCAGCCGCCGTTTCAAAGGATCAATAATAAACGTTCTGACGGATTAGGGCTTATCCTCTCCGATTCCATGTCGTATTGTTTTTCTCTTCGCTATCGAAATTTTTTATGACTTTTATCGAAGGCTATAGTCTGAATAGTTTCCGCCATTGCAGCTCCCAAGTGAACTAAACATTTGCCTATAACTGTTCCGATCGCCGATGTTTTTGGTTGCCGCAGAGTCTGTAGTCTATTTGAATCCTGCCATTGTGGATCCAGAGCAGACTAACCATCCGACATGTAGTTTTTCTATTCACTGATGGTTTGATTGATTTTCACCGATGTTTCACTTGATTTTCACTGATGGTTTGTTCTGTTTTTCTCTGATGTTTACTGGTCTACAGAAATTTTGGTACATGTGTTTTCTGCCGTTACGACTCCTCTTTCAACTAACCATCCAATGCTATAGTCGTTTCGATGTCCGATGCTGCAGTCTCTAAGGTTTATTTCATCGGTGTTTTATTTGGCCGTGGAGCCCATACTTTGTTCGTCTCCCATCGTTGCGGCTCCCTGATGATTTAAGCGTCCGATGCCTTAGTTGTTTCACTGTCTGATAGAATATTTTTCCCGCCGACTTGTTTTTCACCAAGGTCTATATATTGGGTTGGTTATTATTTTATTCCTACCCTTGTGAATTTGCGTCTACCTCCGTCCTCACTGTCGAACTGTGCATCCATGCTTAGCTGTCGGGACTCCATTCGTTCGAAGCGCTGTTGTGGATTTTTCAGACCATCCCGTCGACTACATGTCATTTTCCAGGTAGGCCAACCATAGTTCTCCTTTATTTGAGTTTACTGGTTGTTTTAGGAACTAGGGTTTTGTCCTCTGCTTAGAGGTTCCCACCATTTGGAAGTTGGTTGTCTAAGTATGATTGGTATCCTTATGGCATGGGGTAGCAGTCAATTTCACAGCATTTATAGTGGGGGCTTTTGTTTCTTGAGCTTATGTGAGCCGTTATGGAGTTTCGACCTCGGTACGAAGGATTAGGGGGTTGGTGCAAAAAAGCGTTACGCTGTCTGGACCATTTTTGTGGGATTGTTTATGGCCATCTGGGGTGAGGTTTTTTCATTTTTCTTCACGTCGTAGGTAGTTTCCATATTTTCCTGTACACCGGAGGGTTTGTTTCGCGCGTTTCGATTACTGTATGCAGATGTTTCAATTTGGGTGAGAAATCAGATTGCATTTTGGTTTAAATGATGCATTTTGTCAATCATGATTATTGTTAGTTGTAGACGGACTTAGAATTTTTTAGATGTAGCTTGCAAAAGTTTTTTTTGTTTGTTGTTCTCAATTTTGCAAATATTCTGATATATTTAGCTGTTGTGAATATGGAAGAGGTAAATTTTTATACAGTTTCTTCATTCTCGAATACTGATTAAAAGCTTCAATAATCCTAAGAACATGTTTGGTCTATGACATGGAAACCTCTTTAAAGGAGAAATGTATAAAAGACAAAAGAAGAAGGTTCATGTTGCTGAAGGAGAACCTGATGTGGAAATCGTTACCAAGGTAGAATATATCTATGAAGATAGTAGAGCTACCACTGGGGTAGAGCCTGATTACAAGTGGGGTGAGATATATCGGATGATCTCAAATCAAAATGTGTCCGACGCTGGATTTGAGGAGTTGACCATATATGCCAACATAGAGAAGTCAACTCTTATGAAGGTAGCTACAAGACTTGAGCTGTTTCCATGCTCAGAGGTGATTAGTTGGATTCTACCTAAGGCCGATGTGACCACAATGATTTTAGCCAATACTGCCAAACAGGGCTATGCAGCATACATCCCTGCTTATGTCTCACTTGCATATCACTTACCTCCTACCCAAGTATACTTAACTAAAGATTGGTTGAAGGAGATAAATCTGGACCTAGTTGAAACAGTGAAGAGGATGATGATACCTAGGAAGAAATTTCAAACCAGGCCATCAGGAGAGTATGAAACAACCACTCTCAGGACTCCTTATAGGTTTATAGCATTGATGTTGAACATAGTGTTTGGGAGAGCTCATGGTAAGAGTTTCAAGTTGGGATGAGTTCCCATTATTTTCTATGTGGCCACCTAGGGGACTGTATTCAATTGGGCAAACATTGTGTCCAACAGCCTCTCATATTGCATTTCTTCAACTCTAGGAGGGGTGTCCCAAAAGAAGTCTAAGTTCTATATGAGTTCCATCTTAGTGGACTGTATACTATGCAACCAGCCATTTCCAGCCTTAAGATGCATTTGGGACAGGGACAGAACCCCTGTGTACACTGCATACAAAATATTGTGGGTACACAAATATTACAGTTACTATAAAGAAATATGTGAGCATTTTATTATGCCTTTGTACACTTTGATATTCTTAACATAATGCAACTGTATGTCCAAGGAGGCATTTAAAGTCATTGAGGAGCATGCAAATTACTATTTGGCTGAATAGGGGATGTACATTAGGATGTATGGTTTCTCTAGGGCACCCTCTTTACTACCCAATTATGCCACTGATTATGTGGTGCACAAAGAAGCAGTTAGGCAAGTTTACCTAGATGGTGTAGGCAACTTCCTGTTTGAACATAAGAAGGCAGCCTATCCTGCCATACCTTTCTGGCTGGGAAACTACAAATTTTCAAAGGTCAAACAAACTATTGAATTTGTACAAGAGTTGGAACATTTTTCATTTTGGGGAGATGAGCTTTTGTAGGAATGAATCCCAAAAGAAGGTTGCGGAGCATTGCAAAGAAGCAAATGTTCACTTTGAATATGCAAACTTCTGGGATAAAGATGAAGAAATCTTCAGGAATGCAAGGAATATGACTGCATTGAAGAGACGATTCAAATAGAAGATCACCATTAATGGTGGTAAGGGCCAAACCGCACAGAATAAAGTTGAAGAAGAGGAGGCCAAGAAAAGAGAAGAGGAGGCTAGGAGGCTAGCACAGGAGGCTGAGAGTTGGCTCAAGAGTGAAGAAGAGAAAAGAAAGAAAGTAGCACAAGAAGCAGCAAAGAGTGCAGAGGAAGTTGCAAAGAAGGTAGAAGAAGAAAGAAAGAAGAAAGAAGATGAAGAGATGAAGAAGAAACAAAAAGAAGCTGAAGGTCTGAGGTTGACAGGGTATACAATAGACCAGAAAACTACTGACCCAACATACATTCAAGAAGTACAGACATATTAGGGGAAGGGACAAGATAATCCTGATTCCCAGGAGCCTGCTGCAACTTTTGGTAGCAATATAGGACAAGTTGTTTTTTTTGAATTGAATATGATACCTTTTGTGTAGAAGAAAGGAGAGGAAGTCCCAAATTTTAGCACCATTTTTTATGACAAAGAGAAAAAGAGGATTGTCAAAAGGACTGAGAGAAAAATCGAAATAGGGGGACAATCAGGCATGATGGTCATTGATAAAACTTTGGTGCATGGGACGAATGCAGATCAAAGGTTAACAGCAAGAGCTGGAGTGGCGTTGACACAAGCCACTGAAGATAATGTAAATAGACTGATGACAGATCTGGAGCAGTAAAAAAGGAATGCAACTCAGTTGAAGGAAACTTTGAAGAAGGAGAGAAATGAAGGTTATAAACTGAAGAGGAAATTTGAAGACATGCAAAATGAAGTGAAGACTTCAAAAGCAGAACTTCAAACTCTTCAAGAAAACAATATGACTTTGGAAGTTTCCATGGAAAGGAAAAGAAAGGATGCTCAAAATAACCTAGCAGAATTGTAGAGGTTACAACAAGAATATCAGGTGCTCAAGACAGAAAAGGATGAACTCAAAGCATCATATGACACTCTTAGCGCAGAAAAGGACCAGCTACAGAGCAAAGTGGTGGAGTTGGAGGCACAGAGGGCTACTATGGAAGAGAAAGGAAAGCAATTCCAAGTGTAGGTAGCAAATTTTGAAGGACAGATTACTTCATTAGCAGCATCACTGAAGGATTCCAGTGAACAACAAACTAATATCCAGCCTCTAAAGGAGCATGTCCTATCCCAACGAAGAAGAATGCACCAGCTGTAGATGTATATTGAAGAGGAAAGATGTAAATTCTTGCAGATAGATAACAGATCGGAGGAAATTTTGAATATTACCTCATATTTTGTAGATAGGTCTTAGGACATTTTGGAAGTCCTAACTAGAAGGATAGTAAGGATAGAGACCAATGAATAAATTCCTTCAAATTTACCAGTGAAATATCAACATAGCTTAAAATAGGATCACAATTTGTTGGAATTTGCAATAAATACAGCAGAGGAGTTCAAGAAAACTATGAAGAAAACAATAGGATCTTGTATTGAATACTGCAGAAGGGTGCTGGTCACCTACAACTAATGCCAAGTTGCTGCTGAACAAAGATTAGATGCATTAACAGAGCATGAGATGTTCATAGGAATGCTATAGAGCAGGTATCAGGAGGATGAACAGAAGATACAACAAGTCAAGGACTTGGATGAGCAGATCCTAAAAGATGTAGTAGCCCATGCAGTAGTCAACATTTATTTGCTTGAAGATCAGTTGCATTTAAGCCCAACCAGAATCAAAGTGGTTAAAATTCAATCTACAAAGTTTGAGATCAACATCCATTTTCTTGAACCTCCAGAATTTGAGAACATAGTAGCGGAAGCCCAAGCGTGGAAAAAGTTATTAAATGATCATGCAAGGCCCTCTTCATAGAAGTGCT
Organism: Pseudotsuga menziesii; assembly: GCA_001517045.1. NCBI lineage: Eukaryota > Viridiplantae > Streptophyta > Pinopsida > Pinales > Pinaceae > Pseudotsuga > Pseudotsuga menziesii. Next base: position 34,876 of record LPNX010194153.1, read on the forward strand.
CTATTAAATTTTGTTTTAAATGTAATATATTGTATAATTGATGAGCACTCACTATAGGAAGAATTTTGGGGAGTTGAAACGTTGGGGAATCCCAAGAGTCATTTGGGGGCAGCCCAAAAGTTTTCCTTTTTGTATAACTATAGGAGAATTAGATGGGGAAAAGGAATTTTTCCCAGTTCGATTTGTGAAGACATAATGTAAGAAGAACTATTTCCTTTTGCAATAGATAATTACAATTTTCCTATTGGAGAAAGCTTGGTGGAATGTTCAAATGTTGTGCTATGGATTTGTTGAAGAGGAACTATTTCGTTTTCAGCTTTGTGTCCATCAACTGTGAGATCGTTCTAACTCTTTGAACCTATGTTCTTGTATGAATGTTCTCTGGTTTATTTTATGAAAATTTCCACTATGAGTAATGAATGTTTTTCATAAACAATTGACTATCTGGTTGTTCAAATATCTTTAAATGTTCATGTGTTTTGAAAGAAATATTAGCTATCTGTGATTTTTCGTAATGTATGAACAAAATACATTACTCATTAGTCAATGATAATCTTGCTCCCTAGTGATAGGTTAGGCAGTTAGTTTTAATTTCTTGTTGTGTGTGATTTAGATGCGAGAGAGTTTAAGACGAGAGGTAAGAACTTGCGCATCACATTGTGACCGCTCCTCGTTTTCTCTATCAATCTGCGTTTTAGATAGGCAATTTCATCTCATACTTAAAACTAAAAAAATAAAAAAGATACACAGTGGATCGGGCCGTAACCGGTAAAACCCTTTATTTTGGTTACTTGAACTACGGTATCCGGACCGCAAACTAGACATATTCCCCATACCAAACAGTAACGTGCTAGTTGGGAATGTTTACTGGGGAGAATGCCTTGCTATTGTCCCCTGCAATTTTCTAGGCCTCAACACAACCTTATATGAATTTGCATTACCAGGGAGCATGGCATCGATTGACTCAACCTAGGATCCCTTTCCTTGCAACTTTGAACATACCCGATATGTCAAGATTGATGAATGATCCTGTGGCTCATGATCCGACATGGTCGACAGTCCCTACCAAGCTTCCTTCGGACATTCCCAAGTTCGAAGGTAAGACTGGTGAATATCCTGGTGAGCATGTCACCACTTTCCACCTTTGGTTCTCTTCCAATTCCTTAATCTCCATGAGCATGTCATATATTATTTGAGCCGACACCTTATAGATGTGGAACTTCACTATTCACATGTGGAGAAGCTAGCCTTGGACACCTTTCATGCGGTTCAACGTTTGAGACATTGCATTCTCCTTCGCCAAATGTTGGTCATAGCTCATATCAATCCATTTCAGTTTGTCCTCACTAGAAGGATGATTGGGGGAAAATATAATAAATGGATTGTCATTTTGCAAGAGTTTGATCTTGAATTCGTTTCAGTGAAATCAAAGAAATCGTTAATCTTTGTGGAGCTTATATCCGATTTTCCAAATTTGGAGGAGGAGGAGGTTTATGAGGATTCTTTTGTCGATGAGCATATATTCCTCATCTCAACTGTAGACCATTGGTACGGGGATATCATCATGTATTTGCAAACATTGAAGGTCCCTACTCACCTCTCATGGGATGAGCGACGACGATTACGTCATGTAGCTAAGAACTACCTCATAGTGGATAAGACTTTGTACAACCGTGGGGTAGATTCCATTTTAATTCATTGTTTAACCCATGATGAGGCTGAGGTTGTGCTTAATGATTTCCATGGAGGGGCGTGTGGTGGTCATTTATCTGGGCTTCCTACAGCCCAAAAAATCTTGAGAGTGGGCTATTTTTGGCCGTCTATTTTCAAATATTGCGTTAATGCGGTCAAGAAGTGCCAACCCTTCCAGGTGTTTACACGTAGTATGAGCTTGTGTCTAGCCCCATTGCATCTTATTGTCACCGTCGGTCCCTTCACCAAGTTGGGGGGCATCATCATATTATTGTGGGTGCTGATTACTTCATGAAATGGGCAGAGGCTATGCCCACAGTTAAATCCGATGGTGAGACAGCCGTGCATTTTGTTTTCAACCAGATTATCACTTGGTTCAGCCTTCCAAAAGAGCTTGTCACTGACCATGGTAGGCACTTTCAAAAAAAAATGATGGAAGAGTTGGATTCCAAGTTAGGGTATAAGCAAGAGCACTCCTCTTATTATTACCCTCAACCAAATGGACAGGTTGAAGCAGTGAACAAGTCACTTAAGTATATTCTCGAACGAACCATCACACAAAGCAAGACTAATTGGCATGTCATGTTGTATCCTGCTTTGTGGGCCTACAAAACTGCGGTTAAGACTGCCACTAGTTTCTCTCCCTGTCAGCTTGTGCATGGGGTGGAGTTTTTTTTACCGGTTGAATGCGAAATCCCTTCTCTAAAGCTAGCTAAGGAGCTTTTACTAGACACTTCCACATTGTAACAAGTCACTTAAGTATATTATCGAACGAACCATCACACAAAGCAATACTAATTGGCATGTCATGTTGTATCCTGCTTTGTGGGCCTACAAAACTGCGGTTAAGACTGCCACTAGTTTCTCTCCCTGTCAGCTTGTGCATGGGGTGGAGTTTTTTTTATCGGTTGAATGCAAAATCCCTTCTCTAAAGCTAGCTAAGGAGCTTTTACTAGACACTTCCACATTGTAAAAGCATTTGGTCCACTTAGAGCAGCTTGATGAGCAACGTCGAGATGCCTTAGTGGCTCTAGAGGTTAACAAGCATCGCGTTAAGGTCCAATATGATAAGTCTTTTTTTCCAAGGAAGTTTAATGAAGGTGACTTGGTCCTTTTGTGGGATCAAGATAAAGAACCCTTGGGGGCAGGGAAACTTAATCCCATGTGGCATGGTCCTTACGTGGTTAAACGAGTCTTAGAGAAAGGCGCCTATGAGATGGTTGATTATGAAGGGATAGCCTTGGTGGAGCCTAGAAATGGGCTCTATCTTAAAAAATACTATGAATGATCTTTAGCTAGGACTGATGTTTGTATATTATTGTACAGTTTTGCATTGCATAGATAGGTTTTCTTATGGTGATCAGGTTTGTTTATTAGCTTTCGTTTCTTATGGTAGATGTCGATGGAGTCTTCCATTTTCATAGGATTCATTGATGGTGCTAGCCGCCACACTTAAAACTCAGCTTCGGCTACTTGGGTGATCTATACTCCTACGGGTCAAGTATTGTCTTTGGGAGGCATATGTTTACGAACTTCTTCAAACAATGTTTCTGAACATAGTGCCGTCATTGAGTTATTGTGTGATACCATTTCACATCATGTTCATTCTCTTAAGGTACGTCTTTATTCGCAGTTAGTGGTTTCACAGCTTAATGTCTTGTATCGTATTAGGGATCCGACATTATTACGAAGATTCTTACGTGTTAGATTACTAGAACGAAAATTTGAGAGTATAACATACATTCATGTTCCAAGAATTTTTAATCAAGTTGCTGACTCATATTCTAACTATGTGTTAGATTAGCATTTGTTTCATAGACCATAAGCATATCACAAACACATTTTACACACATGTAAATAAAATAAAATTGATCATTATAAAAAAAATTTCATTAAATTCAAAAAGTGACGTCATAATACATAAGTGTCATAAACAAAATTGGGGTTTCTGAGCCACCAAAATATACTACACGGTCATACAAAATGTATACACCTAGGCCTCTAAGCCTGAGGTGAAGGAGGGTGTTGATCATGATAGCACACTACGGCTCTAGCTAGTCGATGAAATAGTCAAACCCATGCTCGTGGTACTCCCACCACCTGGCACTTCATGGCCTCAGGTAAGTCCTTGACTTGCGCCATGGGTACTCTATGTGTCAAAACAACAAAGTTTGTGTGGATGCTTTGGAGCATCCGCTCTGCATCCACACCCATAATATCATCTCCTCTCCCCCTCCATTGATGACGAGGAAATCCATCTGACCGTCGTGGTCCTACATCTACATATACATGACAGATTTTCACTATGTGTCCTCACACCAAAAATATTCCTTTTTGATTCCATATATCAAAAAACACAAAAAAAAAAATTCAAAACTTAAAAAGTGGGTTTGGGATTCTTTACCTATGTCAACATAAGCTGCTCCTGGTGGTAGGGGCATATCTGGGTCTCTGCGGAAATCTATCCCTACATAGGAATAGTCATCTATGGCGATGATCTATCTCTGCCACCATGGGAAAAACTCTGCTAGGTAGGGGTTAGCCACCCTACCACCTCCCAGTCTGCGCATGACATTCGTCCAGCGTCACTGGGATGGATCCCTAACTCCATGTGGAGAAATGTCCACTCTAGGTCTTAGACTTGGCACCCGCTCAAAGAAAAACGTGCTCAGTACACTGCCAAACCCAAAGTTCTGCACTCTACCCATCTTGTACACAACAGAATTTGAGCCCAAAATCCGATGGCTGCCATGTCTGAAATTCGACAATAACCTATCGAGTATTCGACAACCTCAATTTTTTTTGTCGTTGGTTGCACAACGTCGGATATTCAATGCCAAGCCAAGGCCGTTGGATTTCCTACGGCATGACCGTCGGATTTCCTATGACAAGGCCGTCGGATTTTCGACGGTAATGCCGTCAGATTTCCTACAACAAGGCCGTCGAATTTCCTACGGCAATGCTGTCAGATTTCCTACAGAAAGGCCATCGGATTTCCTACGGCAAGGCCGTCGAATTTACTACGACAATGTTATCGGATGAGGGCCCCAGGATGTCGAAAATGCGAAGACAATCTATCGTCGAAGCCACAACAAATTCATCGTATTGACATGAAATCCGATAATAGTTGCTAGGCATTGAACATCAGATAATCGACGAGATACTATATATTAATTAAAAAAAATTGTATTCATAGTTAAAACTTGTTCACTTGTTTTTTCAATGACTATCATAATGCTATAGTGTGTGTTCCTAATTCAAATTAAGGTTTTAACACGGCCTAACTATGATTGGGTCAGGGTTTTTCATCAAAATACTTCACAAACATATTGTTGTGTTTGGTCTTTCCATGCCCCAGTGGAAAAAGTGACATAGCTTTCACTCAAGCAACAAGCATACTAGGGGACATTAGCTCATGTAGTTGATATGGTAAATTACTACCTAGTATTGTAACATTTTGTGGTGTATTTTCAAGACTCTAGAAATGACAAACTCCTAAAACAAAATCTCTTTGTTTCTAGTCTACCGCCCAATGTCTGAACTTATTCTAAAATATAACAGTCAGAACAAAACACAGTAAAAATTAGTAACTTTTAATGCAAAATACTCGCATAGAAACCTAATTAATTAATCCTTGAATAGTAACCTTTAGTTCATACGCTATCTAAAATATATACTAGTCAAAACAAAACACAGTAAAAATTAGTAACTTTTAATGCAAAATACTCAGCATAGGAACTTGAATAGTAACGTTTAGTTTGTATCCTACCTAGTCTGGATGATTTCACTGGTAACTAGCATGGAATCGCATATAGAAGACCACTAAAAACATCTGTACTGGTGAGGGGCATATATCTATCCAAGGAAAGACCATTTTCTTAAACCCACCAAAGAAAATTTACTGGAATGTATCAAGTCGACAAATTTGCTTCTCAACAACTTGTATGTAGTTTACCAGATTTATAAAGCTGCTAACCAACACTTGTTTGGGAATAATCAAGGTAAATTATCTTGTGAAAACCATACATTAAAATTAAAAGACAAAGAATAGGAACTAGTAACCAGAAAAAATTAGATGTGATTGTCTGCAAAAAAAAGAAGCCTTCAATCCAATAAGTGAGACTTTAAACCCAGCCCCAAAACTCCTTGATGCAAGTTCAATCCAGTACCCTAGAAGAGTGCCTACAAAAAAATCAAATTACAAAAGATTGTACCAAATTAGAATATCTATCCTGAAAATGTCATTTCTTGCAAGTTATGTTAAACAAAGAGAATATTTCAAAGTAGAAGCACAAAAACAAGTATTCACAAACTGTAGCTCACCTAAGCCTTGTGAGAAGTAAACTCATTTTTGCAAGGAAACTGTTGGGAATCAATGGGCTTGGGAATAAGTGGACTCTGACCCTCCAATCCTGATGATGGCCTAATTACAGTGGTCTACATAGGCATGGAAAAACAATTGCATCATAATCCTCATAAACAAGACTACTCAACTGAGTGAAGCCTAATCAAGTGTAGCTGCCAATCTGACTCTATCTATTACATGATATATTCCAAACTGTATCAATAACCTACCATGCCTTCACCATCTATTGATAGTTTTCTCCAAAAGAGTGCAAAAAAAAACAAAAAACAAAAAAAATCACATAGTTTTCATGAAAAAAGATACTAAATGTGAATATTGCACTGCTCTAGTATTAAGTCTCACTATCAGTGATGTTGTTGGAGCAAACAACTATATTCAACATTTTATTGTTGGTTTGTAGTTTGTACCACTTAAATACTTGTATTATCCAATTATATTATGATTAATGTTAATGACATGCAACCAAAATGTGCCTTCCTATTATTGCAGATGTTCGGCTGTTAAACCACCTGAATAGATTTGTGATAATATCAATTATATAAGGTGAGTGTTGTAATATGTGAGAGATATGATAACAAATCTCAGATAGCCTCATCCATTGTATATCTAACTAAGTCTACTAAATTGGCTGGAAATTAATGATGTGATCCTCAACTTACCGCAGGGTATCAAAGTAGGATAAATTCTACTTGTATGGCCCCATGAATGTATGCAGTCTAGTGAAGGAAAACCAATGCTTCTATGTCTCCATGAATGTATGCATTCTATTCAAAGAAAACACAAAACACAGTCTATTCAAAAGAAAACACTAAACGTAGTATATTCAAAGAAACACACTAAATGTCTGACAAATGAAAAGAATGCAGTGTGGGATGACGAGCCATCAACTAGACTTGTTATTCCAACCAATTTTCCCCTAAATCCGATCAAAATCCAGTCTAAAAATTTCAATTTGAGCAATTCTACAACTTCAGCAACCCCAAATTGTCATATAGACTAATTGTTATGTTCTGAAACTATCCAGATGGTAACAAAAGTATGTAGTCTTGCTCTGACATTGGACTTGACCAACTCAATGTACCTTGAAAATTGGTTGGTTGAAACTAGCGACTTCATGTTTAGGTTGATCCAGGAGGATATTGGTGTCCACCCACCTATTCCACTTGGACCCCCACCATTGTTTCTTTCAGTTTTCCAGTTTCCTTAATTGTAGCACAATTTACTATTTTTGGCGGTTTTCGGGTTCTAAACTTCTGTAGCCGTTTTGAAGCCGTAAACAACATTTTTTTGGCATCAAATGGTCGAGCAAATATGAGTCCATCTTGGACTCAATGTTTGTTATCTATGGATGTATTCCTTAAACATATTTGTAACGATGTATCATGCACATCAAACGGAGGTAGTATGCTAAAGTTACGACCCCAGGAAATTGATGTACCAAGTTACCCAACGGGACCCACATTCTGGCGTTTCACCTCCTAGGGTTAGGTTTTTGGATGTGTAGGGTTTCCATTGTTTCTCAATAATATATAGGCCTTCGAGCCTCATTCTAACACAGATTTTAGAGGCATGTAGTCACCACATCTCTTCTCAGAGATAAGCTACCGACACTCTAGCTAGTTTATTTCCATTCTATATGTAAACCAGTTTCAGTTATTGATTAATGAAATGAAGTGTTATTTCTGATACATATTTGTCTCTATGGTTATTTGTGTATTTTGTTGTGTTCCTGCATAAATCCAGATTAGTGGTATCAGATAAATCTACTCTTTTTCGATCCTTCTTTACATGTCCCCAACGAGGGCGGGGTATAACAAGTTACGGCTCAATCTGGTTGAGCCTTTGCAAGATCATCCTCGCAAATCCTGATGGCTACCCATCGGGGATGAAAAGAAAGACAAGGGCACAGAAGATCCTATCAAAATGTTGCTCGAGGAGGTCCTTGAAAAACAAAGGAACGCGATGATGGATAACTTCACCCAGATCCTTCAACAACTTCCCACTGGCAACGCATCTGCATCTAGCATCCACTCTGGAGGTGCAACCCCTTTTAAGGTACAAGTAAACTTCGACATTCCCATATTTGATGGCCGAATAGATGCAGACGCCGTAGATAGATGGTTGAATCTATTAGAACGATATTTCTTGGTTCATTACTTTTTAGACCGGGAAAAGATTACCTTTTCTCTACTCAAAGCCGCCCCCCATGTCAAGGACTAGTGGGAAACCTACTATGAGAGAAAGGACAAGGAGGAACCCTCTTTGTTCTTGGCCATACCCACTTGGAATATTTTTGAGATGCCATAAAGGGACAATATTATCCGGTGGGGAGCTATGAGGACAAGTACATACAATGGACTGCGCTACGGCATAAAAAAGATCAAGATGTACATGAGCTGACGAATCTGTTCCATACCCTGCGCACCAAGTTGGGTATCAAAGATTCAGAGAAACATTTGGTGCTGAAGTACCACAGTTGTCTACACAGATACATTCATGAGGAAATGGAGTTCCTCGACATCTTATCGCTTCGTATGACATATCGATATGCTACCAAAATTGAGCAAAAATTAAAACAGAAAAAGAGAGACTTTGGATCTGCGAATCAGAAGCAATGGAAAGTTGCCCCCAAACCGCAGAACCAAGGACATAGCCAAGGCATGGCGACTCAAGAAAACTTGCTAAGGCCACAAGCAAAGAGAAACACTACAAATCCGAAGAAGGAAGTGGGAAAGTGGTGTGAGTTCCATAAGAGCCCCACTCACAACACAAGTGAGTGTCAGGCCAAGCAGTCACTGGTGGCCGAGATAAAGGCTTCTGAATCAGATGCATACTCTGACACTGAATCAGAACCTGAGAAGGGGAATTATAGAGGGAAGAATATTATCAATGCAGAACCCAATGCCACCATTGCCACCACGAAGATCCAAAAGGAAGAACCAGAATATTCAAAGGAGGAGGAGCATCTTTTCCACTCGCAGATGTGGGTAAAGAGTTCCCCGCTACAGTTCATTGTCGACAGTGGGAGCCAAAAGAACCTGATTTCAGTAGAGGTCATGAAGCGGTTGGGTTTGCTAACCACAACACACCCATAGCCATACACCATCGGGTGGGATCACCAAGGACGAGATCTCCATGTCATCCAACAATTCCGCCTTCCCTACAGCATCAAGCCCTTCAACGATGATGTATTATGTGATATTTCTCCTCTTGATGTTTGTGATGTATTATTAGGTCAACCATACTTATGGAAGTGACATGTTGTGTATGAGTCCCGGTCTCGTGCTGTTATTATTAATTTGGGAAATAATTTGTACAGGATACCAGAGGTACCACCTCTTGCCGCTATCTCTTTGGTTACTGCAAAACAATGCAGTAAGCTCATTTCCAAAATCGAGAAGTTTGTTTTATTGATGATCCACCCCCAGGGAAAGAAGAAGATCATGGCCATGACCTCCAAACAGAGCCCCTCCGCATGATAACAACAAATGGACAAGGTCATGGAGGAGTACTGAGACATATTCACCTCACCCATCGGGGTGCCTCTCCACTGTCAGGTCAAGAACCCCATCGATCTGACCCTAGGTGCGCCGCTTCCCAATGGACTAATCTACTGGTGCTCTGTTATGGAGAATGATGAAATCAAGAGGCAAATTCAGGAGCTTCTACAAAAGGGTCACATCCAGCCAAGTTCATCACCTTGCGGGAGCCCGATCGTGTTGGTACAAAATAAGGATGGGACTTGGAGACTCTGTATTGGCTAGTGGGAGCCGAACAATATCACTGTCCGAAATAGGTACCCGATCCCATGGATTGATGACCTCTTGGACCAGCTTAAAGGGGTGAAATATTTTATCAAGATTAACTTAAAGTCCAGGTATCATCAAGTACCGATCGAATCGAATGATGTGTGGAATACTGCCTTCAAAGCCAAGGAGGGCCTTTTTGAATGGTTGGTCATGCCTTTCGAGCTGACGAATGCTCTTGCAACCTTCATGATACTGATGGATGACATCTTGTGGCCATTCACCAACTCATTTGTAGTAGTGTACTTGGATGACATCTTGATATTCAACCAGACTTGGGAAGAGCACCTCCACCACATCTGACAAGTCCTCCAAACACTACGGCAACACAAGTTGTGTGCCAATTTGGACAAGTGCAGAAGAATCTCCTGAAAGCAGAAGAGGCTCGATCTAAAGCCAGGGAGCGCTTTAAGCAACAACAAGAGGTAATAAAGAGATGGTTCGACAAACATAAGGCAGGAACAAAATAATTTGAAGTGGGAGATTTGGTTCTCAAGTGGGATCACCCCTATGATGAGAAAGGAAAACACACAAAATTCCAGCAGTTATGGGTAGGCCCTTTCCAAATTGCGGCAAAGCTTGGCCCTTCCACTTATAAGTTACAAGATCTGCAAGGGTGGGAAGAGAACTTACCAGTAAATGGTTTAGTTCTCAAGCCTTATTTTTCCTGAGTTTCATTTTTCTTCTTCTATCCTGTATATAAATAATCTGGCGGGGTCATCTTTTTGAGTCTTTGAGTCATGAAGTTTAGTTTAGTTTTAGTTTAAATTTCTGTTTGATTTCAATAAAAAGAAGCAAGCTTTTGGTTGCATGGAGAGCATTAGAATTTTGGACTAACTAAAATCCTTGATTATAAGACTGTGTATTCTGGTTTTATCTGATAGAATTTCTTCTAGTTTAGCAGTTTTCCTAAATGGCTATGAACGCATTGAAGTCCCGCTTAATCCCTGTAAAGCAACTCAAGATTAAAAAAGGTCTGGAATACTATTTCAAGGCTCCACCCATCTCACACTTAAAAAATGTCCTAGGGGGTGACAACAAAAGACCCATGGAAAGGAAGTAGAGTAAACAGTATATATATATAAATGATCCCATGCCAAGAATTGACGGCCAAAAGTTTAAGAAGAGTCAAAACTCCTAAGAAAGCAATATGTATCAAAACAAAGTACTAAATCATATGAGTGTAAAATTGCAGAAAGTTCTTCTTCGTCCGTGGGATGAAAATTAAAAATATCTCTCACATAAAAGGACACTATAAATAGAGGAGCATGAATAAAAAATTCATAAAGAAAGGCATGAGGAGGATTCAACAGGACAAAAAGGTCCAAAAGCACAAAAAGGTGCAAAATGGCATGGGAATGAGAAACAAATGAATATTTCTGTTTACCATATGTTACGATCCTGTGGTGTCCAAGCTGGAAGCTACCCGAAGACAGAGGTAAAAAATGAAACTCATATTCCTGGCCTCGAAAGAGTTATCTTGACTTTGAAATCTTGGTTTCCATTTTCCTAAATGGGACTACCCTCAATGATTAAAAGTACACATATTTTCCATTTGGGAAATCCATACATCTATAATAATTCAACATGTTAGTTTTATTGTTAAACTATCTGTTACTTAAGGAATAAATTGTCCAGAGATCTAGGTTTTCACCAGGTAGTCGCCAATTGTTGCAGCTGCAACTGTTCTCCCCAAATTTTTGAAAATTTGGTCCCCCCCCTTTTATGATTTAGCGTTGTTTTGAATCGTTTGGATCCTTGAACCTTTTAGTCATGCTTTAATTTTGAATGATGTTAAAGATTGACTCCTGACCTATTTTAAGAAATTGCTTGTGTTTGGAATTGTGGTGGATTGCAGACTTTAGAATTTGTTTTTGCTGAGTTGAAGATGGATCAGACCATTCGTCCTTTGCAAAACGCTGTTTCAGAGGTGAAACAGTTTCAATCACTGCCAAATTTTAAAGTTTTTATCACTTAGATCGAAGGCTGTTGTTTGTTTTTCTTCCGCCGTTGCGGCTCCCAAATCAACTAAGCACCCGAAATATAATGCGCTCCACCCACCGATGCGTGTCGATCTTTTAGTCGCATGTCCGAAGTTTTTTCTTTTCCTCCGTTGCGGCTCTGGAAGCAACTAAGCACCCGAAGTCGATGTCTTTTCGAATTTCGACTGAGAGCTTTCCCGCCCACATTTTAGGTCATATCTTTTTCGACTTCGATGTGATTTAGTGTTTTCGCAATACCCGTCGCCTGTTAAGATCCGCCGTTGCGGCTGTGAATGGGCCTACCCCGCCGATGTTAGCGTCTAAGCTGCCGATGAGTTTTCATTTTCCATCGTTGGTATTTTCTCTTGAACCCATAGATAAGCGAGATAGTGGTGTCGGCACTTGTGAAGGTTCTCATGGCCGTAATGCAGTACATGGCTTTTCTTGTTGATCAGCTGTGGTGGTTGATATAATTTGACGTTTTATTTTTAGAATATAATCCCAATGAATGATACACTTTGATTAATCACAGGTGGACTCAAGGGACTTTTCAAACTACCACGGCGCGAAGGCATAGCTGGGCAGTTTTGGAAAAGGTTGAACCGTAGCCAGCAGGATCGCTGTTAACACCCAAAAATGGTTAACTACCTCATCTACCCCATTTCATGGCTCATTCGCCCATTTACCTACCATATTTCCCTGAAAATCCCACTAAAAAGCCTCCAAAAGGCCTAAAATGCCTCCAAAAGGCCATAAAACCATCTAAAAAGGCCCCAAAAGGCCTAAAATGCCTCCAAAAGGCCCAAAAACCCCTTTTTCCTCAAAAAATAACCAAAATTCCTCTAAAAATAGCAAAAATCCCCAAAAGGGAAGAAAAGGAATAAAAATAATGAGGAAAAAGGAGAAAAACCCTAAAACAGCAAAAACCCTAAAACAACAAAAACCCTAAACAAGCTGCCCTAAACCACATGGTTTCCAAAAACCATGGGCTAGCATTCCACCACTAAAAAACTATAAATAA
>LPNX010194173.1:0-61659 GCA_001517045.1 Pseudotsuga menziesii
AGATTTTTGAATATTTATAGTTTTTGTTTGTTCTAGTTTAGTTATGTTTAAGTAGTTCTATGCTTTAAAATGTATTAATATTCAGTTGTCGGGGTTAAAAGGCCTCATTTTATTATGAAGGTATTTTTTTAGTATCAAGGCAAGCAATGTATGAGTGTTAAAATAGTCATTAAGTTCATTAGAGCAAACGACCTTTGTGTGTAAATAAAAGAGACTTACCCTAAAATATGTAATACATAAGTTTATTAAGATTATGCAATTAGAGAGCCATTCAATTTAATCCCTTTGAATTAAAAATATAAATGAGTGATCTATTTCATCAAAATCATGTAAACACAATTATATCTAACCCTTATGCACATTAACACATATACATAAATATTAAAAATATCATAATTGAAACTTGATAGAAACTATATTAACTACCTAACTTAACAAATCATTATTAACACAACTTTATATAAATTTGAAACATAAAAGGAAAACCATAATAAACATAAATATTATCTTTACTCAATTTTCTAAATTCACCAAATAACCAGTATATAGCATTTTTATTACAATTCATGATAATGATAATTTATAATAACAATCGATTATTACTAGTTTACTTGTACCATAATAAACATAAACATTTTCTTTACTCAATTTTCTATATTCACCAAATAACTTTACGTAGTATTTTTATGATTTATGATAAAGATATTTAATAATAACAACGATTATTACTAGTTTACTTGTGTTTGTGGTTGCTAAATATAGGCATCTTATCCCTTTATGTACATAGTATTTTGCAATCTTATCCTTTTATGTACATATTATTTGCTTCCATAAATATATGGAAGCGTCTTTGCAATAATGGATAAATTTTCTATGTTTACGCCAAAGGCGTTTCACAATGGCGACGCAGTCTCAAAAGATTCCTCGTCTCCCTGTCTAATCGCGTGTTGACACGTGTTTTTGGTCCATGCTCCATCGGTAAATTATGGTTTGACAGTTATCCAGTGTGTTAGACAACATTTTTGGTTTTATAAGTATGACCCCCCAGAATCCAAATGTTTCCCTCTAGTGGAATCTTATTGTTGACTAAACAAGTGGAGCAAATATGAGCACATTATTAACTTTAACATAAATTTTTAATTGTATTTCAAATTGGGTGAGTAAAAGTCGGGGTGTATGGGATGCTTATATGTAAAGATGAGGATCTTATAAAAATTTTAATATAAATTTGGATGGTGAGAGTGGGGGCGTTGTTAACTTTATATATAAGTTATTAATAATAACAAAGTTGACCTAGGTTTTATTTGTGTAAGAATTTACTTCTTAATCAGATCTAGGAGCTAGAATAGACTTCACACATGAAGTGTTTGACAAAATGTGCAAGAGAAACAATCAAAGAGACATAAAATACATGGAATAACACATGTGAATGGAGCTAATTTCTGATCATATTATTATCATACACCATTTAGCTGTTATGTTACACATTTATAATACATTGGAGGAAATTTGAGTGGCTCTGGCAGCCAATTGGAAAAGTACAAGTGTCATGGTGAAAATTGACACCCAACCCCCCTAGGTGGACCAAAGGAGCTCCAACTAAGCCCAAACAGTCACGAAACCTCATGTGAAGTGTGTTGGGTCATTAATGGGTCCTAGGAAAGCATGGGTGAGAAGATAGAGGTGAGTGGGGTGCTCTAGGTGGCAATAAATGCTCATGGGAGAGCTAAAATAGGCTAGATTCACACCCTAGCGCACTTAGTCAAACCAGGGCCCCACAAATCAAGGAGGTGGTGCCCCAAGACATTAAATGAGGTGCACATGTGCTGGGTTGACCAATTAGGGCGATGTTGTAGGTGTGAACATGCCAAAATAACCAGTTATAATGTTGAATCAGCTCTCCTAAGTCTTAAACCATAGGATATCATTGCATGAAGGCAAATAAAGTTAGCATAAGGTAAAAACTATGTACTAAGGATGTATTACTGCTCCAATACCCCCCCTTAATCTAGACTTAGTACATTTTAATAAAAAATATTTATTAAGGCCTTGGCAACTAAGGCATAAGTCACCATTTACAACAGAATTTTTATTGATCCATGTAACCGAGGTAAGGAGGAAAACCTCATGGGAAAAACCTCCCCTAAAAAATGGATTATGATAGAGATCAAAATGTCTTTAGCAGGTCCTTTTCTTCACTTGAATGAGCTGAAAGAACAACTTCTTGGTGATGGACTTGGTGAAGATGTTGTGGATGCCAAGATCATGCATCAATGCATCAAAGTGCTGATTCAAAACAAAGATCATGTGGAGAGGCCCTTTGATGGTCATCACTTGATGATGGAGGGGCATCATAAGAATGTATTTTGTTGCAAGCATACTCTGATCTAACAGCATAATCAACCATGGAAAAGATATCTCTGCAAACTCTTTCCCAAATAACATCAAAAGATTCAACAAAATCTGCATTATGTGTAGTTATCGTATCATGAATAAAGCCGTGAATCTTTCTCCCAATTTGATGAAGCACCTTCACAACTATGAAACAAAGCTCACGAGGATCTGAAATATCAGGATATATGTCATACACAGCAGAAAATATCAGAGGTATGGTGTCTCCATGAGCGAATGGATCCATAGGAAGAGAAGAGTGAGCAACTAGATCACAATTACAGTTGAGTGAACTTGGAAGGCCTGGAGACTTGAGATTCGAACCATGGATGGTGAAAGAAATTCCAGACATATGGAACATCAGTCCCATGAAGGCCAATGATATGGATGTCCAACCAATGAAAGACATACAAGATATAACAACAACATATACAAGAGACATAGCATTGGAAACTAGACAATTTTTTGAATTTCCAACTAGTGAACTTGAGGGTTGATGGGTATTTTGGTCATGAGATGGTTGGGGAAATGAGTCAATGACTGTCATAGGCTATATATCAGCTTGTATATCATCTTTAGAATCATTAATAGAAAGATCTGAATGGATTTGGGAAGAGCTTTCAGAAGGCACATCAAAAGCTAGTGAAAAATGACTAGTTTTGGGAGGAAGCTTTGATGAACTGACTAGGAATTTTTTTAAGGAAGGGATGGATGTTTCAGGTTCTGATATATCAGAATTTGAATCAGAAATAGAGAAATCATAATTGGGTTTTACCCATGCACCCAATGCCTGCTCAACCTTGCCATTTCCTTGCTTGCGCTCCCATCTTTTTGCTAATTTTGGAAGAGCAACGTGGTTTTGCTCAAGGAGCTTGGTCATGATGTCCATTTTCTTTTTGAAGCAAGCTCTCTCAAGATGTGAACCTCTACAATGATCTCATGTGGGTCTTTCTCTCTTGTTTCTCCTCCTAGATTTCGAGCTCCCATCATTAGAACTAGAGCTTTTTGAACTTGATTCCTTCTTCTCTTTCTCCCTTTGCTTCAAATCTCTCTTCTTGCTTTGGGATTGATTTGATATACCAGCAACAAGAGCTTGATCCTTGTATTTGATGATGGTACCCATTTGTATGAGCTTGTCTTGCTCCTAAGTCAAAGAATCCATGAAATATGCCAGCGCAGGCATCTTCCAATTTCTGGTTTTCAGTTTGCTAGAGTGAAATGTCGAAACATATACATAATACTCCCGCCCCAACTTAGAAAGGATGGACAAAATATGATGATCATCTTTCTTCTCTATGCCACATTGTTTTAGTTGAAGTACCAGGGCTTTAAACTTGGCGAAGAAATGTTCAATGGTCTCATAGTGAGCTGGGCTCAGTGAGATTACCTCATTCTCAAGATGATGGCCTCTCATTTCATCTGTCTTCCCGAATAGTGACTCAAACTTGACCCAAACTTCATTCGGTGTGCTAAGAATTTCTATGTGAAAGAGAAGTTCTCTTGAAGTGCCGAGGTAGAGCATGTTGAAGGCCTCATCAAGCCTATTAAAATACTTAGCTTTCTCCACAACATAATTTGGCTCGATTTCAGTTCCCATGGTGACTCAGTAGAGGCCCTTGGACCTTGACTGGATGACCATCTCAGCCTTCCACTCAAAATAATTGAATGGAGTAAGTAGAGCTCGAGTTTGCTCCATCCTGCCTGCCCAACCTATGACAAAAATGTTGTTAAACCTGTAAGTAAACACTCAAGTTTTCTGGAAATATGCCCTAAACAACAACACAAACCTCACAAGATTTGTTTGCAGCTCCAACTAGCTCTGATACCATGTAAGAATTTACTTCTTAATCAGATCTAGGAGTTAGAACAGACTTCACACATGATGTGTTTGACAAAATGTGCAAGAGAAACAATCAAAGAGACAAAAAATACATGGAATAACACCGGTGAATGGTGCTAATTTCTGATCATATTATTATCATACATCATTTATATGTTATGTTACACATTTATAATACATTGGAGGAAATTCGAGTGGCTCGGGCAGCCAATTGGGAAAGTACAAGTGTGATGGTGAAAATTGACCCCCAACCCCCCTAGGAGGACCAAACGAGCTCCAACTAAGCCCAAACAGTCACGAAACCTCATGTGAAGTGTGTTGGGTCATTAATGGGTCCTAGGCAAGCGTGGGTGAGAATATAGAGGTGAGTGGGGTGCTGTAGGTGGCAATGAATGCTCATGGGAGAGCTAAAATAGGCCAGATTCACCCCCTAGTGCACTTAGTCAAACCAGGGCCCCACAAATCAAGGAGGTGGCGCCCCAAGACATTAAATGAGGTGCACATGTGCTGGGTTGATCAATTAGAGGTGTTGTTGTACATATGAACAAGCCAAAATAACCAGTTATAATGCTAAATCAACTCTACTAAGTCTTAAAACATAGGATATCATTGCATAAAGACAAATAAAGTTAGCCTAAGATAAAAACTATGTACTAAAGATGTATTACTGCTCCAACAATTTAAGTACCTTGTTTGTTTTGGCTCGTTGCTTAGTTCTTCTTTTCCTTTGTCTATGGTTTTTTCACAAGCGTCCCGTTCTCTATGGTTTTTTCACGAGCGTGTGATGTTTATTGGCTCTATGCTTTTCTATTTTATATGGCATTGGTTTATTCGCATGTATGATATCTGATGTAATTTTTATATACCATATTAATATATGGTATACTTTCTATTTTATATAGCATTGGTTTATTCGCATGTATGATATCAAATGTAATTTTTATATACCATATTAATATATGGTATGGCTTTTTTTTTATTTGAAAAAAATACGTTTATCATTGTATGTATAAATACATAATGTTGATTTATCTATAATATAGATCAAGTTAGTATTAATGATATTATTTTTACTGATATTCGAAGAGATATAGTTTTCTCAAGAGAGTTTGAGAGTTTGCTCACTGTCATATAATACTTTTGTCACAAATCATTTGGCCATTTACACACAGTCACATTTTGTATTTTGTATTAATACTTTTGTCACAAATCATTTGGCCATTTACACACAGTCACATTTTGTATTTTGTATTAATACTTTTGTCACAAATCATTTGGCCATTTACACACAGTCACATTTTGTATTTTGTATTTTTTATATGTTTATATAGGTTGACTATTATATGTATTTTGATTTTTATGGACTTAGAATTTATTTATATTTTTTTTTAACAAATTAATGTGCAATAGTAAAAAATATGAATTGTGTGATTGTGTTATTACACAGAAGAGATATATTCTAGAGTCTAGTGGAGGGAGATGTGTAAGTTCTTTTGTGCTCATCCTCGAGGTAACATGTGTCTTTTATAATAATAAAATGTTATAAAAAATAACATGTTGGCTCAATTTAGATTTAAAGTATTTTTTAGAACCACATATATAAGACTACAAATTAAAACCATAAACATTTCGTTCACGTTTCCTCAACATTTCCACTCTAAAAGAAGGGTTTGATGTTAGAGAGATTTGATCCCTTTGGGCGCTTGGTAGATAATTTTTAAGATGAATCTATGTTGGTCATAAGACAAGGACTAGATATGGCTACTTACTAGCCTCTATACAATGTATTTTGTTAAAAATTTAATGAAATGGGTTTTTTTTTCGAGGAAAAGAAAATGATATCATTAACTTTTATTTATCACTTGTATTTATATTTATGTTGCATTTACAGTTAAAATTACATACATTTTATGGATGATTTTCCAAAGTGTAAGTTTAGATGATTTTTTTGGTAAAATAGATATTCATTCTTGTTGTTTATGATAAGAAAGTTTGTTATAGAATACTATAAACTTGAAACATTGATTGTAATATTTTTGAAATTGCATTGGGATGTTAAAGAAAAGAAAAAATGTTTACGAATCTATGTTGTATGTTTGAGGTGTTTTAAATGGAGTAAGTTAAAAAGTGGACAAACTCAACCATTTTTCAATTGAAATTATCCCCTAAATCATCATGGACTTTGTCCTTAGAGGTTTTAACTCATTTCAGAAAGACCACTTACAAATTTCAAAAAATGAGTGGATCAAGGTAAAATTTTGCCTCGCCATAAAAAAAAAGATCCACTTAAAATATTAAATTTGTTCACTTTTAACTCACTCATGATGTGAATAATCTTAGAGTAATTCAAACGAGTAATCTTGTCAAATTTTCAAGCATGGTCAAAGTTCCATGTATGTTGGAAGTTTACCCCAAAGGTCTTCATTCTAAATAAAAGAAGGATACATATTCTAGAAATTTGAATTTTTTTTCATTTGTCATTGCCATAATCCTACTATACAATCCTTGTCAAAATTGCAATTTTGGATTGATAAAATTGTTATTTTAATGCAAAATGGATTAAACACCCTCAAGTATTCCTATTGCAATTGTATTGTGCCAGAAGAGTTAGAAAGAGTCTAAACGTGTAACGATTTCGCCTTTTCGATGATTTTTTTATTGGAATCTAGAGATTTTTGTTTTTAATTTGGATTTTGTGTTGTGCAAATCATGATTACTGGTGTGTATAAATAGATTTGGCGACCTTGAATACTCCTAGAGCATCCCAATTAAGCAATTTTAACATTAATTTTTGAGAATTTAAATAATATTCTCGAATTTTGTCAAAATCCTAACGGGAAATGTTGCTGTAATGCGAAATAGTCGTTCATTTAGGCTACTTGATTATGCAATGACGACATTATATATGTCAATTCATCAATGCAAAATGATTTTTCGTAGAATTTAAGTTTAAATCACCGATATCCCTAAATTCTTTTATTTTGAATAGTAAAAAAAACATAGAAAACTCTTAAACTATGTGATTCTAAAATGACTCATATGCTCAAAAGTAGAACTTTGATTTTCTAATGTCATCAAATTATGAGAAGAGATAGAAGATTAATAAGTTTTCATTTTCTATTATGAGAAAGAGAAGATTGTTATGTGATTAGACTACTCCATTATTCTCTCATGCATAATATTTGTGGACAAAGATGGTTTGTCCACATTAAAAGCTTTGTCCATCTAACATTGAGTTTTAATGCACATACTTAAGTTGATGTGACATCAACCTCTACTTCAAACACAAATGTCACTTGCAATTTTGGAGTCATGTATTAATTCTTCCTTCTCTTTTTTAATGGTTGGGCTTTGTACGATTGATAATGGGTGAATTTGGATAGACAATGTTTCAAGACCTTTGGGTAAAAATTAGAAAGGCCAATATTACTTTTGATTGCAAATGCATGACCATATTCTCATAACTTATATTTGGATTTTAAATAGATAAGTTACTTGAAAAGGTTACATATAGGATTGTTTTGATAGATATCTACAAATCAACAACACAAAGATCTCACTGAGAAAGGTGATAATTTATCAAGTCATACTATGGATTTTAACTTTATGTTGTCATTTATCAATGTCAAAAGTGACCATTTATCAAGTGACAAATATGTCAAGTCATGGATTGGAATTACATTTCATTTTTATCACACTTGATAATATATTAAGTGGTGAATATGTCAAGTCATGGATTGGAATTACATTTCATTTTTATCACACTTGATAATATATTAAGTGATGGATTTGATTGGCATTTTAGTTTTATCAAATGCTTAAAATCCATTGGATTAAAAATTATTATGATTTTTGATAATGTATTGTTTATCATAATTTATATTTTATGAGATTTATGTATATATGTTTTATTTATTTATTTTATTAATGGTAAGTTGTGTTTTTTTGGATTGATTTATAATTCAAATGAGTTATTGATTATGATTATGATAATAAATAATGATTGTAACATAAAGAAGTTGGATGAGAGATTGCATTGAATGTAAACTGATTAGTTACACTAAGATCTTTGGACACTTTACAACCAGTGTTATTGTGCTTGTAAGGAAAAGAAGTTGGATGGGATACTCCATTGGATGCAAAATGATTGGGCTACATTAAGATATTTGAACACTTTACAACCAATGTTATATATGTATTATGTTTTTTGGGGTTGTTTCTATGCATCTTGAGTGAATGTGTAGTTTAAATTTAACAAGTAGATTTTTGAATATTTATAGTTTTTGTTTGTTCTAGTTTAGTTATGTTTAAGTAGTTCTATGCTTTAAAATGTATTAATATTCAGTTGTCGGGGTTAAAAGGCCCCATTTTGTTATGAAAGCCATTTTTTTATTATCAAGACAAGCAATGTATGCTTGTTAAAATAGTCATTAAGTTCATTAGAGCAAACAACCTTTGTGTGTAAATAAAAAAACTTACCATAAAATATGTAATACATAAGTTTTTATTAAGATTATCCAATTAGAGAGCCATTCAATTTAATCCCTTTGAATTAAAAATATAAATGAGTTATCTATTTCATCAAAATCATGTAAACACAATTATATCTAACCCTTATTATTATGCACATTAACACATATACATAAATATTAAAAATAAAACTTGATAGAGACTATATTAACTACAAGATATATTAACTACCTAACTTAACAAGTCATTATTAACACAACTTTATATAAATCTGAAAATAAAAAATAAACCATAATAAACATAAACATTTTCTTTACTCAATTTTCTAAATTCACCAAATAACTTTATATAGCATTTTTATTACAATTCATCATAATGATATTTTATAATAACAATCGATTATTACTAGTTTACTTGTACCATAATAAACATAAACATTTTCTTTACCCAATTTTCTATATTCACCAAATAACTTTATGTACTATTTTTATGATTTATGATAAAGATATTTTATAATAACAAAGATTATTATTAGTTTACTTGTGTTTGTGGTTGCCAAATATAGCCATCTTATCCCTTTATGTACATATTATTTGCTTCCATAAATATATGGAAGCGTCTTTTTAATAACGGATAAATTTTCTATGTTTACACCGAAGGCGTTTCACAATGGATATGCAGTCTCAAAAGATTCCTCGTCTCCCTGTCTAATCGCGTGTTGACACGTGTTTTTGGTCCATGGTCCATTGATGAATTATGGTTCAATAGTTTTCTGGTGTGTTAGACAACGGTTTTGGTTTTGGTTTTATCGTCTTGCTCCCAGTCATGGTTCATTATCATTTTCTAGCAAAATCGAAAAATTGATTTCACGATTCTACTGGTAGTCAAAGAAGTTGCCCTCTTCACTTTATAAGTTCAATCATTATCTCATTGTTCATTCATCACTGTACAAATCTTTATTCTCTGCATCTGTCTAGACGACGAGATAGAAAAATACATGGCAATGGCTATCGCTGCAACTCGCATGCAGAAATTCAAGATTCGTCTTGGAAAATTCCCAAATCTGGTGATCTGGCCCACAGTTGTTTTTGCCACCACTAAAGAAGAAGAAGGAGATGCGAAGAATGTCCAAATTCAACACAAAATAATCATAATGGAGGTTAGCTATCGCAAAGTTGGTTTGACTTGATTACATATTACAGAACCACAAAAGAATAGACAGACGAATTTATAAAATCGTTAGGATTCAACCATATTATGAAGCTTACGAAGCATAATCAAATTTCAACAATATTACGAATCTTACAAAGACAAATTTGTAATACAACCCAAAGCATAAATGAAGACATTTACAGTGCAATTTAACCCCAAAGCAAAAAGGAATCTTTTATAGTGCAATTTGACCTGTCTCCTGCTTTAGTTTCGAACCCTTCGCAATAGAACAAAGGCTAGAAACTACTCTTCGGTATTCACTTTTAGCGTAGGAACTCAATTCATGTGTATTTAATTTGGGTTTGGATTTTAAAAATAGCTCTCGATTGGTAGAAATACCTTATATGAAGTACATGAATCATAGATGTTAGGTTGGAAACTATGACTATTGTTGAAAAGTGGCCCGAGCTTCTTCCTCATGTTTTCCATGGCTAACAGATTCCTCTTCTTTCTCCGTTCCTTATAGTCAAAACCCTCCTTTCTTCCCTTCACTCGTCTTCTGCAATTACCAATCTTACGTAGTGCAAGAGAATTTTGTGTTGTAGAGCTTCATTCTCATTTTTCGTCAGACACAGAGGAGCACCCCGTGTGACCTTGAATTGAATTAAAGAAGAGAGACCATTCGAGTCATCCCAAGTAACTATAACGTCTCGCAATCGACCGTAATTTCGCTCCTCGTTATTTTTTTAGACAATAATGGATAAAGGGTTGAATTAGTGGCCGACAAACCAACTGCCAGGTGCTATAAGACAAAGGAGAATAACTTCAGCAAAAGAGTTTGATTGAACAACACACTGAGGGATACAACAAAACCCAGAACATGATCTCCTGGAAGACTAAGGTTAAGACACTTGGACAATGCATTAGCTGCCGCATCTAGCCTGATAATAATAAAAAAACAAAGAAGAACTACTGCAAACCTTCACAAAATTCACTTTAGCTTTGGTTCTTTTGGCC
Organism: Pseudotsuga menziesii; assembly: GCA_001517045.1. Lineage (NCBI taxonomy): Eukaryota > Viridiplantae > Streptophyta > Pinopsida > Pinales > Pinaceae > Pseudotsuga > Pseudotsuga menziesii. The sequence continues at coordinate 10,871 of LPNX010194173.1, forward strand.
ATTCTCCTGTAAGGTTTTTGATTTTGACTTCAATCCTACTAAGGCGTTTTCCAAAATCGCCATGAACATTGGCCATGTCTTTGAACTGGGCATCCATCTCATTAGTGAGCTCATGACGTAGCTTGGATAGATCCTGATTAAGGGTCTCCCATCTCTTGAAACCGTCATTTTCCATGTTGAGCTTGATCTTTGCTTGCTCTCGGATTGAGTTTTTAACACTATCTAGCTCTAATTGCAACTATGCCAAATGATCCTCCATAGAAGGCCTGGGATTGGAGCTGGAGGCCATGAATTCCGATATGGAAGGAGCTTGACTTTCTCTTCTGCTAGAGAAACTAACCGCCGATCTAAGAGAAGAAGGTTAGCTGCTTTCAAGGATATGACCAAAGAAATAACCTTCACTTCATGGGGTTCACGTGATTTTTGGAAGTGATGACAAGGAGGACCTTCTCCATAGTCTGAGATTCCCTGAACAAAAGGAGAGATGCAAACGCTAGGAAATGCAGGGTCATGCTAGAGGATCCTGAAATGGAATCACATCTCTTCTAACAAACGAATGAATGATGATAAGAGGTAGCTTTGACTCCTTGACTGACCGGTCTATTGATTGAGAATCGTCTCTGTCAGGGGATGAGTGATTGCGTCTCGACCCCATCAATTGACAACATCCCCTTGCACATTAGCGTTCCTTTGTTTCCTTCTAAATTCGCCAAGGATTTTAGCCCATAGAGGATATGGAAGAACCGGACCTTCATGAATTTATGCAGCAGAAGACTAATTTTCTTAAGAATTTGTTCTAAGTTGAGATGGCTTGGATTCCTTTTCATTTTCAAGGCCTGGATAATTACCTTGGAGTCTACAAAGACCAGTAAATTTTGAATATTCTTGACAACAACTATCCTTAGGCCCTGCCAGAGAGCGAGATATTCCGCTTTGTTGTTCGAGACGGAACCAAGGCCCCAAGCATAGGCCAACTCCATCATACCACTAGGGCCTAGGAGGATCCCTCCCCTGCCTACCACGCTTGGATTTCCCTTCAAAGCACCGTCGAAGAACAAGCAATGCTCTTCTAGATTCGATCTCCACTTTATAAAATCTTGTTCTTCCAGACGTACTTCCCAACAAGCTTTTAAGACTGGGTTGGGATTTTTTTTATGATGGTGGTTTGGGACAAACTCCATAAGCCAATGGTCTTCATCAAGTATGAATTTATGAGGGAAGTCTTAGATTCCCAAATCTCTCCTAGAAATTCCTTTAACTTATTTGCGACCTGGATTGAGTTATAGCTTTCCCCTCGGAAAATCCTATTATTTATTTCAAGCCAAATTTTCCACATGGTAAATTTGGGAAGCCACATCCAACAGGTTTGAAGAAGGTCCTTCTGCCTCAGAAGGAATGAGGATTGATTAGCCCAACTACAAAGAATATCAACAATTTTCGTGGGCAGAGAGAAATGAGCTGGATCTAAATTTAATACCTTGTCCCAGACCTCTTTTGCATAAGGGAAAGCTAGCAACAAGTGATCTACGTTTTCTTCCTCTTTGAAGCACAATGAGCATCCAGAGGGACCTTCCCAGCCTCTTCTTCTTAAGTTTTCACTTGTCAGGATACTCTTATGCGCCAGCATCGAGGTGAACAAGTCGATTTTGGGGATCGAGACAAAGGACCAGATTATCTTCCAAGGAGTTGGATCTGGCAGGATGTGCAGGATTTCCTATAAGGATTTATTTCCTGCAACAACTGAGTACTTATTGGTGGATGAGCCCCATCCTGTTTTGTCTCTGGATGATGCTTTAATGGGAGCTTTCCATTGAACAACCTCGAGCAGAAGTTTGGCTTCCATCTCCAGCCTTTCTGGATAGTTCCATAGGTCCCAGCCATTCCAACTACGATCCTCATCATCATCCCAACATGAGATGTCCCAGAGTGTGAGGAGATTGTTGGACTTGAGCCAAATTTTTATGTTAGACAGTGCTATCTGATGATCAAGCCGCGGGTCCCCAAGGATTGAGTCCTCTCAATTCCTTATGCACTTTCCATTGCCTAAAATCCAGACAACATTAGATTTGAAATGGTCAAGCGATCTAAGGCAGAGCGAGAAGATTAGCGATCCTCTTGGAACTTTTAGCGGTGTCCATGAAAAAAAAATTTCCAGAGGACTTGCTTACTCCAAGAGGATTTTATAGATATTAAATTCCATAGTAGTTTGGCTCCCATAGCAAAATTTTGGGTAGCCACATCTCAGATGTGAAGACCTCCTTCCAGAATTGGCTTTTCAATTTTATCCCAGCTTACTAAATGGAGCTTCCTATCGTTCTTCCTTCCGCCTTCCCAGAGGAATATTCTCAACAAAATATCAATTTTGATAGTGATGGATTTTGGAACTAGGAAGATTGAATTCTGGTAGATAGGAAGACTTGTTAGAACCAACTTCAGCAGGACCACTTTCCCTGCGAGGTTTAACCAAGTAGCTCCCCATGCATGGATCCGAAGTTTCAATTTATCCAGAAGGGGCAGCCAATGAGCCACTCTAGGGGAAGCTTTGAAAATTGGTATTCCCAAATACTTGAACGAATCCCAAGTTGTGGACCCTTCCATCTCTAAGGTCCTTGTGATTTCGAGCATCTCTCTAGGTGAGTTGTTCCAACCGTATATCTTACTTTTTTGGAAGTTTATTTTGCTTCCTGATATCTCTTTGTATTTGTCAAGTTCCTGCTTAAAAATCCTAGAAGAGATGACACTGGCTCCCCTAGGAAGTAGAGTATCATCTGCAAACTGCACATGGTTGATGTCTTTGATGTTTGAAACCATTCCGAGGACCGACAGGGAGTGAGGTTGTTGGCAGTGTTCCAGCTAGAAGCTTAAAACTGAGGTTTGGATGGAATAAAGAAGAGGAGATAGCAGACATCCTTGCCTCAGTCCCCTTGAGGTTTGGAAGAAGTCAGCTGAGCGACCATTCACCAAAGGGGAAATCCAAGGAGAGGAAATACAGGCTTTCACCCATATTATGAACTCTTTGGAAAACCCCAGTTTTTCCATAACTATGAAAAGGAAATCATGCCTAGCTCTATCAAATGCATTAGCATGATCAAGCTTAATAAACATACCTTTTTCTTTTTGTTGACAACTCGAGTGGATGGCTTCCTGAACCAACACTATGTTGTCCAGAATTTGACGCCCTTTGATGAAGCCACCTTGGTTTTCCGAAATAATGGCAAGGAGGATTTGCTTAAGCCTATTGGCTATGATTTTAGAAACCAATTTTTAACCAGTATTGCAAAGGGAGATTGGGCAGAATCTGCTGAAATCGCTTGCCCCTTTTTCTTTAGGAATTAGCACTAAGAAGGCCAAATTTGTGCCTCCCCCGAGCTTGGAGCAGGTTTGGGATTTTCTAGACCATTCACAACAGATTATCCTTAATGACTGGCTAGCAAGACTTACAGAACTTGGCTGCGAATCCGTCCGGCCCAGGGGCCTTGTCAGCTTCCATGAGATCCAGGGAATTTTTGAGCTCTTACATGTGAATCGGGCCTATTAGACTTAGGTTATCCTCATTTTGCACAAGTTGGGAGACCAGAGACAGAGGGTAGGAGTTCGAATCAATGGGGACCTCGTTAGGGGCTGTGTACAAATATTTGAAGAATGAGTGGGAAACTTTCTTGATATCTTTGAACTCTTTTATCTCTTGTCCCTGATACTGAATTTCATTGACAACTTTAAAGTGCTTGCGGGCTTCTGCTTGCTTATGGAAGAAGCTTGTATTCTTATCTCCAGCAAGAAGCCAAAGGCTTCTAGACTTCTGTCGCCAGTATTCTTCTTCTTCTCTACAGGCCCGGTGAAGTGCTTTTTGAAGATCAACTTCTTCATTCCACAACTCTCGAGTCACAACGGCATCCTCCAGGGCCAACTGATGAAGCTCGAGGGCCTCCTAGGCATCTTCCCTTTTGGAGGTTGGAGAATTGATTGATTTAGCCCAGCTTTTCAAGGCTCTTTTAAGGCCTCTCAACGTTCTTTCCCACACATAGAACGAAGAGCCTTGGAATTGCCTGCTCCAGGCCGCAGATATGAGCTCATGGAATCCTTCTTGACTAATTCATAATGGGCTGAACCGAATGGGGATATGACCAAGGTTTATTTATAAGGAAAGATCGAGGAGAATGGGCTTATGATCCAAAATATAGTTTGGCAGGATTTTGGGATTGGCCATTAATCCAAATGTCAGGAAGGAGGATTGAACAAGGAACCTATCTAGTCGGGCTGCAATGTGACCAGGGCCCAACCTTTTATTTGTCCATGTGAATTTTCCTTGGACTGGTTTGATGTCTTCCAGGTCCCATTCCAGGATGAGATCCTCAACCCATTCTCTTGCTGGGTCTCTGACCAGAGATCCTCCGTTTTTCTCCACTACAGAGAGGGTGATGTTGAGATCCCCTGCAATTATAACATTCTCGGGGTTGTGCAGACTAAGATAGGACTTTAAGGAGTCCCAACAGTATCTTTTCTCGGATAGTAGCGCTGGAACATATAAATTAAAAAGACTTACTCTGTGACTGGAGTCTTTGTGGAGGAATTTGGTAAAGATCCAGTGGATGTTGCTATCTTCTTCTATCAGATCGAACTTGGAGGTATCCCAAAAGGTCCTATTCCTCCTGAGGCACCTCTTGAACTTACTACTTTTCCATGACCCTTTTTCCAAAAGGTTTTACTTGCTTGGAGGAGATCAGAGTCCTCCATTTTCCTCTCCTAGATTAGAACGATCTCAGGCATCGACATTCTAATTATATATTTCAGGGTTCTTTCAGCTTGCTGCCTAACCCTCTACAGTTCTAGGAGACTTATTTCATTATTTACTTGCTTGGGAAGATATGGCTCCCTTTGGAGCTTGGCCTTTATTTCTTGTGTTTCAGGTGTTTATCATACCATTGAGGGTTTTCTGGGACCCTTACAGAACATCCATATAGGTTTGTTCTTCCTTTTTTTTTTCTTCGTCTTCCTTCCCTTAGTGACTTTTTTTAGAGTGGCTTGGGAGCTGCTTGTTTATGTTTCTCCATATTCCGAGTCCCCTTCTGATTCTGACCAAAGGCTGACATGATCCTCCTCTGTTTCCCTCTCCATTGGGGCATCCCCTGGGGCTACAGGATCTGAGGCTATTTCTCCTTTTTCAATCTCCTTTGGGTCCTTCTCTTGAACTTCCATGACCTTGGGATTGATTGAGGCTGAGGATTCTTTTGGTGCTTCTTTGGCTTATGTAATGGGTTGGGGATTTTTCGTAGGACCTATGTTTTTATTCTCTTTCGATTTTGGGGCTATTTTGCCTTTTTGAACCTTTTTCCATCGATCTCCTTCTTCTTTGTCCGACGAATGTGCCTTTGGGCAATTTCGTTGAAAGTGGCCATGCTCATGACAGTTCTTGCACTTGAACGATAGTTGTTCATAATCAAGCTTTTGGTAATGATGCCATGCACCCATGGTAATCTTGACGGCTTCAGGAAGTCCTGTTTCAAGATCCACTTCCACACAGATCCTTGCACATGATTATTGGTCTTTGTTGTCGGCTTTGTCAATGATGCGACCTAGCTCATTCCCGATCTTCTTCAGGGATTGGTAATTCCAACAATGAACAGATAGATTAGGCAACCAGACCTAGACTGGGACTTCTTTGGGAATGTCAACTGAAGGGTCTACTCTCCTAAGTCTTAAACCATAGGATATCATTGCATAAAGACAAATAAAGTTAACGTAAGATAAAAACTATGTACTAAAGATGTATTACTGCTCCAACAATTTAAGTACCTTATTTGTTTTGGCTCGTTGCTTAGTTCTTCTTTTCCTTTGTCTATGGTTTTTTCACGAGCGTCTCGTTCTTTATGCTTTTCTATTTTATACGGCATTGGTTTATTCGCATGTATGATATCTAATGTAATTGTTATATACCATATGGTATAGCTTTCTATTTTATATGGCATTGGTTTATTCGCATGTATGATATCAAATGTAATTTTTATATACCATATTAGTATATGGTATAGCTTTTTTTTTATTTAAAAAAAATACGTTTATCATTGTGTGTATAAATAAATTATGTTGATTTATCTATAATATACATCAAGTTAGTATTAATGATATTCGAAGAGATATAGTTTTCTCAAGAGAGTTTGCTCACTGTCATATAATACTTTTGTCACAAATCATTTGGCCAATTTACACATAGTCACATAGTCACATTTTGTATTTTGTATTTTTTATATGTTTATATAGGTTGACTATTATATGTATTTTGATTTTTATGGACTTAGAATTTATTTATATTTTTTTTTAAACAAATCAATGTGTAATAGTAAAAAATATGAATTGCGTGATTGTGTTATTGCACGGAAGAGATACATTCTAGAGTCCAGTAGGGAGAGATGTGTAAGTTCTTTTGTGCTCATCCTAGAGGTAACATGTGTCCTTTATAAAAAAAAAATGTTATAAAAAATAACATGTTGGCTCAATTTAGATTTAAAGTATTTTTTAGAACCACATATATAAGACTACACATTAAAACCATAAACATTTCATTCACATTTCCTCAACATTTCCACTCTAAAAAAAGGGTTTGATGTTAGAGAGATTTGATCCCTTTGGGCGCTTGGTAGATAATTTTTAAGATGAATCTATGTTGATCATAAGACAAGGACTAGATATGGCTACTTACTAGCCTCTATACAATGTATTTTGTTAAAAATATATTGAAATGGGCTTTTTTTTCATGGAAAAGAAAATGATATCACTAACTTTTATTTAGCGCCTGTATTTATATTTATGTTGCATTTACAGTTAAAATTACATACAAGTTATGGATGATTTTCTAAAGTGTAAGTTTAGATGATTTTTTGGTAAAATAGATATTCATTCTAGTTGTTTATGATAAGAAAGTTTGTTATAGAAACTATAAACTTGAAACATTGATTGTAATATTTTTGAAATTGCATTGGGATGTTAAAGAAAAGAAAAAATGTTTATGAATCTATGTTGTATGTTTGGGGTGTTTTAAATGGAGTAAGTTAAAAAGTGGACAAACTCAACCATTTTTTAATTGAAATTATCCCCTAAATCATCATGAACTTTGTCCTTAGAGGTTTTAGCTCATGTTAGAAAGACCACTTACAAATTTCAAAAAATGAGTGGATCAAGGTAAAATTTTGCCTCGCCATAAAATTAAAAAAAAAGATCCACTTAAAAGATTAAATTTGTTCACTTTTAACTCACTCATGTTGTGAACAATCTTAGAGTAATTCAAACTAGTAATCTTGTCAAATTTTCAAGCATGGTCAAAGTTCCATGCATGTTGGAAGTTTACCCCAAAGGTTTTCATTCTAAATAAAGGAAGGATACATATTCTAGAAATTTGAATTTTTTTTCATTTGTCATTGCCATAATCCTACTATACAATCCTTGTCAAAATTGCAATTTTGGATTGATAAAATTGTTATTTTAATGCAAAATGGATTCAACACCCTCAAGTATTCCTATTTCAATGGTATTGTGCCAAAAGAGTTAGAAAGAGTCTAAACGTGTAACGATTTCGCCTTTTCGATGATTTTTTTATTGGAATCTAGAGATTTTTGTTTTTAATTTGGATTTTGTGTTGTTCAAATCATGATTACTGGTGTATAAATAGATTTGGCGACCTTGAATACTCCTAGAGCATCCCAATTAAGAAATTTTAACATTAATTTTTGAGAATTTAAATAATATTGTTGAATTTTGTCAAAATCCTAACGAGAAATGTTGTCGTAATGCGAAATAGTCGTTCATTTAGACTACTTGATTATGCAATGACAACATTATATATGTCAATTCATCAATGCAACATGATTTTTCGTAGAATTTAAGTTTAAATCACCGATATCCCTAAATTCTTTTATTTTGAATAATAAAAGAAAATTAGAAAATGCTTAAACTATGTGATTCTAAAATGACTCGTATGCTCAAAATTAGAACTTTGATTTTCTAATGTCATCAAATTATGAGAAGAGAGAGAGAGGATTAATAAGTTTTGATTTTGTGTTATGAGAAGGAGAAGATTGTTATGTGGTTAGACTACTCCATTATTCTCTCATGCATAATATTTGTGGACAAAGATGGTTTGTCCACATTAAAAGCTTTGTCCATCTAACATTGAGTTTTAATGCACATACTTAAGTTGATGTGACATCAACCTCTACTTTAAACACAAATGTCACTTGCAATTTTGGAGTCATGTATTAATTCTTTTTTCTCTTTTTTAATGGTTGGGCTTTGTACAGTTGATAATGGGTGAATTTGGATAGACATGGTTTCAAGACCTTTAGGTGAAAATTAGAAAGGCCTATATCACTTTTGATTGCAAATGCATGACCATATTTTCATAACTTCTATGAGGATTTCAAATAGATAAGTTACTTGAAGAGGTTACATATAGGATTGTTTTGATAGATATCTACACATCAACAACATAAAGATCTCACCGAGAAAGGTGATAATTTATCACGTCATACTTTGGATTTTAACTTTATGTTGTCATTTATCAATGTCAAAAGTGACCATTTATCAAGTGACAAATATGTCAAGTCATGGATTGGAATTACATTTCATTTTTATCACACTTGATAATATATTAAGTGGTGAATATGTCAAGTCATGGATTGGAATTACATTTCATTTTTATCACACTTATAATATATTAAGTGATGGATTTGATTTGCATTTTAGTTTTATCAAATGCTTAAAATCCATTGGATTAAAATTTATTATGACTTTTGATAATGTAATTTATATTTTATGAGATTTATGTATATATGTTTTATTTATTTATTTTATTAATGGTAAGTTGTGTTTTTTTTGGATCGATTTATAATTCAAATGAGTTATTGATTATGATTATGATAATAAACAATGATTGCAAGGTAAAGAAGTTGGATTAGAGATTGCATTGAATGTAAACTGATTAGTTACACTAAGATCTTTGGACACTTTACAACCAATGTTATATATGTATTATGTTTTTTGGGGTTGTTTCTCTGCATCTTGAGTGAACGTGTAGTTTAAATTTAACAAGTAGATTTTTGAATATTTATAGTTTTTGTTTGTTCTAGTTTAGTTATGTTTAAGTAGTTCTATGCTTTAAAATGTATTAATATTCAGTTGTCGGGGTTAAAAGGCTCCATTTTGTTATGAAAGCCATTTTTTATTATTATCAAGACAAGCAATGTATGTGTGTTAAAATAGTCATTAAGTTCATTAGAGCAAACAACCTTTGTGTGTAAATAAAAAAGACTTACCATAAAATATGTAATACATAAGTTTTATTAAGATTATCCAATTAGAGAGCCATTCAATTTAATCCCTTTGAATTAAAAATATAAATGAGTTATGCATTTCATCAAAATCATGTAAACACAGTTATATCTAACCCTTATTATTATGCACATTAACACATATACATAAATATTAAAAATAAAACTTGATAGAGAGTATATTAACTGCAAGATATATTAACTACCTAACTTAACAAGTAATTATTAACACAACTTTATATAAATCTTTATATAAATCTGAAACATAAAAAATAAACCATAATAAACGTAAACATTTTCTCTACTCAATTTTCTAAATTTACCAAATAACTTTATATAACATTTTTATTACAATTCATGATAATGATATTTTATAATAACAATCGATTATTACTAGTTTACTTGTACCATGATAAACATAAACATTTTCTTTACCCAATTTTCTATATTCACCAAATAACTTTATGTAGTATTTTTATGATTTATGATAAAGATATTTTATAATAACAAAGATTATTATTAGTTTACTTGTGTTTGTGGTTGCCAAATATAGCCATCTCATCCCTTTATGTACATATTATTTGCTTCCATAAATATATGGAAGCATCTTTGTAATAACGGATAAATTTTCTATGTTTACACCGAAGGCGTTTCACAATGGAGATGCAGTCTCAAAAGATTCTTCGTCTCCCTGTCTAATCACGTGTTTACACGTGTTTTTGGTCCATGGTCTATTGATGAATTATGGTTCAATAGTTGTCTGGTGTGTTAGACAATGGTTTTGGTTTTGGTTTTATCGTCTTGCTTGCAGTCACGGTTCATTATCATTTTTCGGCAAAATCGCAAGGTTGATTTCACGATTCTACTAGTAGTCAAAGAAGTTGCCCTCTTCACTTTATAAGTTCAATCATTATCTCATTGTTCATTCATCATTGTACAAATATTTATTCTCTGCATCTGTCTAGACGACGAGATAGAAAAATACACGACAATGGCTATCGCTACAACTCGCATGTAGAAATTCTAGATTCGCCCTGGAAAATTCCCAAATCTGGTGATTTAGCGCACAGTTGTTTTTGCCACCGCTAAAGAAGAAGAAGGAGATGCGAAGAATGTCCAAATTCAACACAAAATAATCGTAAATGAGGTTAGCTATCGCAAAGTTGGTTTAACTTGATTACATATTGCATAACCACAAAAGAACAGACAGACAAATTTATAAAATCGTTAGGATTCAACCATATTATGAAGCTTACGAAGCATAATCAAATTTCAACAATATTACGAATCTTACAAAGACAAATTTGTAATACAACCCAAAGCATAAATGAAGACATTTACAGTGCAATTTAACCCCAAAGCAAAAAGGAATATTTTATAGTGCAATTTGACTTGTCTCCCGCTTTAGTTTCGAACCCTTCGCAATAGAACAAAGGCTAGCAACTACTCTTCGGTATTCACTTTTAGCGTATGAACGCAATTCCTGTTTATTTAATTTGGGTTTTAAAAATAGATATCGATTGGAAGAAATACCTTATATGAAGTACATGAATCAGAGATGTCAGGTTGGAAACTATGACTGTTGTAAAAAAGTGGCCCGAGCTTGTTCCTCATGTTTTCCATTGCTAACAGATTCCTCTTCTCTCTCCGTTCCTTACAGTCAAAACCCTCCTTTCTTCCCTTCACTCATCTTCCGCAATTACCAATCTTACGTAGTGCGAGAGAATTTTGTGTTGTAGAGCTTCATTCTCATTTTTCTTCAGACACGGAGGAGCACCCCGTGTGACCTTGAATTGAATTAAAGAAGAGAGACCATTCGAGTCATCCCAAGTAACTATAACGTCTCGCAATCGACCGTAATTTCGCTCCTCGTTATTTTTTTAGACAATAATGGATAAAGGGTTGAATTAGTGGCCGACAAACCAACTGCCAGGTGCTATAAGACAAAGGAGAATAACTTCAGCAAAAGAGTTTGATTGAACAACACACTGAGGGATACAACAAAACCCAGAACATGATCTTCTGGAAGACTGAGGTTAAGACACTTGGACAATGCATTAGCTGCCGCATCTAGCCTGATAATAATAAAAAAACAAAGAAGAACTACTGCAAACCTTCACAAAATTCACTTTAGCTTTGGTTCTTTTGGCCATTCTCCTGTAAGGTTTTTGATTTTGACTTCAATCCTACTAAGGCGTTTTCCAAAATCGCCATGAACATTGGCCATGTCTTTGAACTGGGCATCCATCTCATTAGTGAGCTCCTGACGTAGCTTGGATAGATCCTGATTAAGGGTCTCCCATCTCTTGAAACCGTCATTTTCCATGTTGAGCTTGATCTTTGCTTGCTCTCGGATTGAGTCTTTAACACTATCTAGCTCTAATTGCAACTATGCCAAATGATCCTCCATAGAAGGCCTGGGATTGGAGCTGGAGGCCATGAATTCCGATATGGAAGGAGCCTGACTTTCTCTTCTGCTAGAGAAACTAACCGCCGGTCTAAGAGAAGAAGGTTAGCAGTGTTCAAAGCCATGACCAAAGAAATAACCTTCACTTCACGGGGTTCATGTGATTTTTGGAAGTGATGACAAGGAGGACCTTCTCCACGGCCTGAGATTCCCTGAAAAAAAGGAGAGATGCAAACGCTAGGAAATGCAGGGTCATGCCAGAGTATCCTGAAATGGAATCGCATCTCTTCTAGCAAACGACTGAATGATGATAAGAGGTAGCTTTGACTCCTTGACCGACCGGCCTATTGATTGAGAATCGTCTCTGTCAAGGGATGAGTGATTGCGTCTCGACCCCATCAATTGAAAACATCCCCTTGCACATTAGCGTTCCTTTGTTTGCTTCTAAATTTGCCAAGGAGTTTAACTGATAGAGGATATGGAAGAATCGGACCTTCATGAATTTATGCAGCAGAAGATTAATTTTCTTAAGAATTTGTTCTAAGTTGATATGCCTTGGATTCATTTACATTTTCAAGGCCTGGATAATTACCCTGGAGTCTACAAAGACCACTAAATTTTGAATATTCCTGACAACAACTATCCTTAGGCCCTGCCAGAGAACGATATCTTTCGCTCTGTTTTTTGAGAGGGAACCAAGGCCCTAAGCATAGGCCAACTCTATCATACCACTAGGGCTCTGTTATTTGAGAGGGAACCAAGGCCCTAAGCATAGGCCAACTCTATCATACCACTAGGGCCTAAGAGGATCCCTCCCCTACCTGCCACACCTGGATTTCCCTTCGAAGCAGTGTCGAAGAACAAGCAATTCTCTTCTAGATTCGATCTCCACTTTATAAAATCTTGTTCTTCCAGACGTACTTCCCAACAAGCTTTCAAGACTAGGTTGGGATTTTTTTTGTTATGGTGGTTTAGGACAAACTCCATAAGCCAATGGTCTTCATCAGGGTCCAAGAAGTATGAATTTATGAGGGAAGTCTTAGATTACCGAGTCTCTCCCAGAAATGCCTTTACCTTATTTGCGACCCAGATTGAGTTACAGCTTTCCCCTTGGAAAATCCTATTATTTATTTCAAGCCAAATTTTCCACATGGTAAATTTGGGAAGCCGCATAAAACAGGTTTGAAGAAGGTCCTTCTGCCTCAGAAGGAACGAGGATTGATTAGCCCAACTACAAAGAATATCAACAATTTTTGTGGGCAAAAAGAAATGAGCTGGATCTAAATTTAATACCTTGTCCCAGACCTCTTTTGCATAAGGGAAAGCTAGCAACAAGTGATCTATGTTTTCTTCCTCTTTTAAGCACAACGAGCATCTAGAGGGACCCTCATAGCCTCTTCTTCTTAAGTTTTCACTTGTCAGTATACTCTTATGCGCTAGCGTCGAGGTGAACAAGTTGATTTTGGGGATCGAGACAAAGGACCAGATTATCTTCTAAGGAGTTGGATTTGGCAGGACGTGCAGGATTTCCTGTAAGGATTTATTGCCTGCAGCAACCGAGTACTTACTGGTGGATGAGCCCCATCCTCTTTTGTCTCTGGTTGAGGCTTTAATGGGAGCTTTCCATTGAAGAACCTCGAGCAGAATTTTGGATTCCATCTCCAGCCTTTCTAGATAGTTCCCCAGGTCCCAACCATTCCAACTATGATCCTCATCATCATCCCAACATGAGATGTCCCAGAGTGTGAGGAGATTGTTGGACTTGAGCCAAATTTTTATGTTAGATAGTCCTATATGATGATCAAGCCGCAGGTCCCCAAGGATTGAGTCCCCTCAAGTCCTTATGCGTTTTCCATTGCCCAAAATCCAGACGAGATTAGATTTGAAATGGTCAAGTGATCTAAGTAAGAGCGAGAAGATTGGCGATCCTCTTGGAACTTTTAGAGGGCGATCCAAACATCTTATGTCCATGAAAGCATTTTTTCTAGAGGACTTGCTTACTCCAGGAGGATTTTCTAGATATTAAATTCCACAGCAGTTTGGCTCCCATAGCAAAATTTTGGGTAGCCACATCTCAGATGTGAAGACCTCCTTCCAGAATTGGCTTTTTAATTTTATCCCAGCTTACTAAATGGAGCTTCCTATCATTCTTCCTTCTGCCTTCCCAAAGGAATATTCTCAACAGAATATCAATTTTGATAGTGATGGATTTTGGAGCTAGGAGGAGTGAATTCTGGTAGATAGGAAGACTTGTCAGAACCAACTTCAGCAGGACCACTTTCCCTATGAGGTTTAACCAAGTAGCTCCCCATGCATGGATCTAGAGTTTTAGTTTGTCCAGAAGGGGAAGCTAGTGAGCCACTCTAGGGGAAGCTTTGAAAATTGGTATTCCCAAATACTTGAACCAATCCCAAGTTGTGGAGCCTTCCATCTCTAAGGCCCTTTTGATTTCGAGCATCTCTCTAGGTGAGTTGTTCCAGCTATATATCTCACTTTTTTGGAAGTTTATTTTGCTGCCTAATATCTCTTTGTATTTGCCAAGTTCCTACTTAAAAATCCTAGAAGAGATGACATTGGCTCCCCCCAGAAGCAGAGTATCATCTGCAAACTGCGCATGGTTGATCTCTTTGACGTTTGAAACCATTCCAAGGCCTAACAGGGAGTGAGGTTGTTGGCAGTGTTCCAGCTAGAAGCTTAAAATTGAGGTTTGGATGGAATAAAGAAGAGGAGATTGTGGGAATCCTTGCCTCAGTCCCCTTGAGGTTTGGAAGAAGTCAGTTGAGCGACCATTTACCAAAGGGGAAATCCAAGGAGAGGAAATACAGGCTTTCACCCATATTATGAACTCTTTGGAAAAAGCCAGTTTTTCCATAACTATGAAAAGGAAATCATGCCTAACTCTATCAAATGCATTAGCAAGATCAAGCTTAATAACCATACCCTTTTCTTTTCGTTGACAACTTGAGTGGATGGCTTCCTGAACCAACACTATGTTGTCCAGAATTTGACGCCCTTTGATGAAGCCACCTTGGTTTTCCAGAATAATGGCAGGGAGGAATATCTTAAGCCTATTGGCTATGATTTTAGAAACCAATTTGTAACCAGTATTGCAAAGGGAGATTGGGCAGAATCTGCTGAAATCGCTTGCCCCTTTTTCTTTAGGAATTAGCACTAAGAAGGCCGAATTTGTGCCACCCCCGAGCTTGGAGTAGGTTTGGGATTTTCTAGACCATTCACAGCAGATCATCCTTAATGATTGGATAGAAAGAATTACAGAACTTGGCTGTGAATCTGTTCGGCCCAGGGGCCTTGTCAGCTTCCATGAGATCCAGGGAATTTTTGAGCTCTTGCATGTGAATTGGGCCTATTAGACTTAGTTTATCCTCATTTTGCACAAGTTGGGAGACCAGAGATAGAGGGTAGGAGTTCGAATCAATGGGGACCTCGTTAGGGGCTGTGTACAAATATTTGAAGAATGAGTGGGAAACTTTCTTGATATCTTTGAACTCTTTTATCTCTTGTCCCTGATACTGAATTTCATTGACAACTTTAAAGTGCTTGCGGGTTTCTGCTTAGTTGTGGATGAAGCTTGTATTCTTATCTCCAGCAAGAAGCCAAAGGCTTCTAGACTTCTGCCGCTAGTATTCTTCTTCTTCTCTACAGTCCCGGTGAAGCGCTTTTTGAAGATCAACTTCTTCATTTCACAACTCTTGAGTCACAACGGCATGCTCCAGGGCAAACTGATGAAGGTCGATGGCCTCCTAGGCATGTTTCCTTTTGGAGGTTGGAGAATTGATTGATTTAGCACAGCTTTTCAAGGCTCTTTTAAGGCCTCTCAACTTTCTTTCCCACACATAGAACGAAGAGCCTTGGAACTGCCTACTCCAGGCTGCAAATATGAGCTCCTGGAATCCTTCTTGACTAATCCATAATGGGATGAACCGAAAGGGGATAGGACCAAGGTTTATTTATAAGGAAATATCGAGGAGAATGGGCTTGTGATCCGAAATATAGTTTGGTAGGATTTTGGAATTGGCCATTAATCCAAATGTCAGGAAGGAGGATTGAACAAGGAACCTATCCAGTCGGGCTGCAATTTGACCAAGGCCCAACCTTTTATTTGTCCATGTACTAG
Source organism: Pseudotsuga menziesii (assembly GCA_001517045.1). Classification (NCBI taxonomy): domain Eukaryota; kingdom Viridiplantae; phylum Streptophyta; class Pinopsida; order Pinales; family Pinaceae; genus Pseudotsuga; species Pseudotsuga menziesii. Next base: position 26,733 of record LPNX010194173.1, read on the forward strand.
TTTGATGTCTTCCAGGTCCCATTCCAGGATGAGATCCTCAACCCATTCTCTTGTTGGGTCTCTGACCGGGGATCCTCCTTTTTTTCTCCACTACAGAGAGGGCGATGTTGAGATCCCCTACAATTATAACATTCTCAGGGTTGTGCAGACTAAGATAGGACTTTAAGGAGTCCCAACAGTATCTTTTCTCAGATAGTAGTGCTGGAACATATAAATTAAAAAGACTTACTTGGTGATCGGAGTCTTTGTGGAGGAATTTGGTAAAGATCCAGTGGATGTTGCTATGTTCTTCTATCAGATTGAACTTGGAGGTATCCCAAAAGGTCCTATTCCTCCTGAGGCACCTCTTGAACTTACTACTTTTCCATGACCCTTTTTCCAAAAGGTTTTACTTGCTTGGAGGAGATCAGAGTCCTCCATTTTCCTCTCCTAGATTAGAAGGATCTCAGGCATCGACATTCTAATTATATCTTTCAGGGTTCTTTCAGCTTGCTGAATGACCCTCTACAGTTCCAGGAGACGTATTCATCATTTACTTGCTTGGGAAGATATGGCTCCCTTTGGAGCCTGGCCTTTATTTCTTGTGTTTCAGGTGTTTATCATACCATTGAGGGTTTTCTGGGACCCTTGCAGAACATAGAGATAGGTTTGTTCTCCCTTTTTTTTTCTTCATCTTCCTTCCCTTAGTGACTTTTTTTAGAGTGGCTTGGGAGCTGCTTGTTTATGTTTCTTCATATTCCGAGTCCCCTTTTGACTCTGACCCAAGGATGATATGATCCTCCTCTGTTTCCCTCTCCATTGGGGCATCCCCTAGGGCTACAGGATCTTAGGCTATTTCTCCTTTTTCAATCTCCTTTGGGTCCTTCTCCTGAACTTCCATGACCTTGGGATTGACTGAGGCTGAGGCTTCTTTTGGTGCTTAATTGGATTCTGTAATGGGTTGGGGTTTTTTCGTAGGACCTGTGTTTTTATTCTCTTTCGATTTTGGGGCTGCTTTGCCTTTTTTAACCTTTTTCCATCCATCTCCTTCTTCTTTGTTCGATGACTATGCCTTTGGGCAGTTTCGTTGAAAGTGGCCATGCTCATGACAGTTCTTGCACTTGAACGACATATGTTCATAATCAAGATTTTGGTAATGATGCCATGCACCCACGGTAATCTTGACGGCTTCAGGAAGTCCTGCTTCAAGATCCACTTCCACATAGATCCTTGTGCATGATTATTGGTCTTTGTTGTCGGCTTTGTTAATGATGCGACCTAACTCATTCCCGATCTTCTTCAGGGATTGGTAATTCCAACAATGAACAGGTAGATTGGGAAACCGGACCCAGATCGAGACTTCTTTGGGAATGTTGACCGAAGGGTCAAAATCAGGCATCCATCTATTAAGGTATAGACCCTATGACCCCATGAAATAGGGGCTGCTTCTGAAGATCATATCACGGTCTTTTTTCGAGATAAACTCAAAAATGAAGAAACCTCTGCCTACTGCATAACAAGTGACGATGTTTTGGAGCTGAGGTCTCCAGTTACATTGGATCCAGTCATCGATGGTTCTTTTTGAGGGCCAAATCCCCATAAATTTTGCCAAACAGGCCTCTTTCTGCCAAAGCTAAAGCGATCTTGATGGCCTGTTCCTTCGACAAAGCTATTTCAGGTATTGTTTCCATTTTCTTAATGAATTTTTGGACTGCAGGTACCATTGGATTCTTACCTTGCATATCGAGCAACTTCCAGAAAGCCTCCATAGTTGCAACAGATAGGGGGGAGTCAGCTTCCCATCCCCAGGCGCGCCCATGGTGAGCCCCCACTCTCTCCTCACGCTGAATCACCTCTCGTCGAAACCTAATGGCTCACATTCTCTCCTTCCAAATCACTCCTCATTATTATTAATTAATAAATTTGATCATTACTAGAACTTGGCTTAATTGAAGGGTTGAGATGTCGAACGTGGTAGGTAGTTGCCACCCGATTTCATCTCATATTCACGTCTGGAAATTTGGAATGTCTTTTTTCTTTTGTAAGTGGTTTTTTTTTTCGAATTTAGTACAAAAAAAATTTAATTGTGAAATATTTATATTGTATTTTTAAATTTATAAATAGGTTCAATACCTTTAAATATATTTATGTTATTTATATTATGCAATTTTTATAATTAATGAATTTACCTTTCCGCTTTCTGCTTTCCACTTTCCAATGCGGAAAGCGGAAAGATAAATTATTATCAATTTACTTTTCCGGATTGCAGAAACTCTACCTTGCGGAAAGCTTAACAACTTGGATTTGCTTTCATGTATTCACATAAATTGCAGAGGGATATGGTTAGTTGTAGTAGATAGAGATATGACAGGTTTTTTTTGTGTGTTTTTTTAAGGTTACAGAACAGATCTTTTAAAAAAAAATGTTATTTATAGCTATATGGAGTTACTTATTCTAGACTTAGATTTGGCAATGACGTAATTGGTACTTATGATACTTTGTTCATAGGAGAAGGGACCACTCCACAAACAAGTATCGTCTCTGTTAAATCGTAGATATGTGATTTCATTACAGTATTAATCATATATGTGTAATTCTAGAAGCTTGCAGGTTGATTTCATGTGTGATTTTGTTACAGTATTAATCACAACGGTGTGATCCCAAATTCCAATAGCGCGGGTTTATTATATATGCAAATTCTCAGTACAGTAAATTAAACATAGATGCGTTGATGTTCATGTCAGTATAATGATGTTAATTGATGTTTTTCTTAATCCATAATAATGTATGTGATTGCCAAGTATTGCTTTGTGCGTTAAGCATTACTGCAACAATTCAATTGTTTTGATTCATGTACAAAGACAGTTACAGAATATAGATTCAAGTAATACTATTAGATTATGCTTTATTCACTATGTAATGACTTTGGTTTGGGATGTGGTTTGGAGCTTGTAATTGGTACTAATAGTTTTGAATTACGTACCAATAGTTTTAATTCATGCTTTTGAATGGTTAAAGAGTGTTTTGGATAGTTGCCTTTGATTGGAAACTTTGTTTAATTTGCTATGGCACTGTATTGCATTGCCTATTAGAAAATCCAGTATATAATTACAATTTGCAACTTGCACTGTGTGCACAATGCTGATAACTTGAAAACAGAGGATTTACCCTAGTTCCATTATTTGTGTTTTCAGGCAACCCATTTGAATTATGTAACATGTAGTAGAAAATTGAAATTGCTTCTTCTTAGAACTTATATGTTCTAAGTTAGGTTCACTAAGCATAATCATGCGCCTCTTCATTAACATATATTCATGTGGTTTGAAACTCCATTTGTCTTAGTGGTATATGGAGTTGCCTTATCCCATTCTGTGTTATTCTACTTATAGAAATAAAACTCTGTAGAAAAAAACTCACCACTATTTTGGCATTGGAAAGCGGAAAGCGGAAAGGTAAATTGATAAATTGATTATCAATTTACCTTTCTACTTTCTGATTTTCACTTTCCTCTTTCGGCATTGGAAAGCGGAAAGTGAAAAGGTAAATTGATAAATTGATTATCAATTTACCTTTCCGCTTTCCGCTTTGCAATTGGTTGTTTTGGATATAAGAAGGTATGCAGGTTATTGGGATTCATGCACAGGTAATGCCTGTAATCAGAGTTTCTAGCAATTTTTATTCGCACCCCCTGGATCCATTTCTTCATAGCATTCTCTTCTTCGTACGCGTTGGATGATGTTTAAGGTTTTTATATTTACATGCCTCCAAATTTGAATTTTTGTTTGTCTCTCAATGAATCAAGAGTGGTTCTTGTGGGTTGGAGTGGATTCATAGTATAATTGAGCGTAGATGTGGGAATTTATGAAAAACTACATTTGGTGGTATTCAGTGAAAGATCTTTGTTGTTGTTGTGGAACATAATTCAAGCTCAAGCGACTGTGCATTGGCATCAAAACGTAATTCATTTGTTAAGGGTGAATTCAACCATTTTATTTATTCTCAAAATCCAGAGAAGCGTAAACAAAGAAGAAGAAGACATGGTACAATTTACAATCTATTTTTTTTTTATATTTGTAAAAGTTTTATTTTAAATTAACCAGTAATGTTTTGTGGTCATCAACATCTGCACATGTTGAAACATAAGATCTGGGTTAGCTGTTGTCTCTGTTAAGACTAGGCAGAGCTGAACTAAAGCCTTGAAGTAACAGGCTTTAGCAATTCTTCCCATCCAAACAAAATTGTAAGTGTGGAATCACGTGGGAAAATGGCGACGCATCTTATTTCGGCCATATTTCTCATAGAAATTGATCTAAATCTAGCAGTAGAATTGTGATAGATGTGAAGGAAATTTGTAAATTGTAATCTTAGTATAATATTGCATTTCCAAATCCACCTAAATGATAGAAATGACGAACTGAAAAATATAAACTGGATATCAAAGATTAGTGCTCTGCCGTATTCTGGTGGGTAAGTGGATAAAGCACAATGATTGAAAATTTACAACTGGCCAATACTAATCTTCCAAACCAAGGTGACGACATGAGTGCTTAATAAGTGAAAATTTGAGCCTTGAGTTCCACTAGCTAAAATAAACAAAATTAAAAAAAATTCAAATCAGTGCTTGGCACATCAGCTGCCAGAAGATTAGGCCATGGTTCCATGGAGCCTGTTTTTTCCCTTATACTTTTAACAGTAGGCTGATGGGACAAAAAAGGAGCAGGTAGCGTAGGATAAATGGGGCTGGTGATCCCATGAATTCACTATGTCCTTGAGCTTGTAATGCTGAGAATGTTGAAGAGGAGTGAAAGATTGGAAACATAGCTGGAGTGTGAAATGAAAACCATAAGTATGGAACAAAATATGGTAGACAAGTGTAGAAGCTATTGGAGTTAAAGCGATCTCCCTCATGCTATTGGGTGTTGGGAAAGAACCATTTAGGCCATAGGATCTGAACGCTTTTAGGAAAATATTCATTTTACTCGTAACACCTTCGGTCCTCAATGGGTCTACCATTTCACTAGAATGTCAAGCATAGCGGGCTCCCTGGAATGTTAGTTTCGGATTGCTGTTATAAGGTATATTCTTGTGAAATGATTCATAGCAATATATGAACTAAAGAAGGAAACCTACAGTGGGTAACAGGCAGATAGGCCACTACTCAAGCTACTGGTTAAAATGGAAATTGTAAACGTTGAAATAAACAAGGTCAAAGACAAATAACTCATCCTTTTGTTATATCCTGTCAACAACAGTGCATTTTATAATGCATTATAATCAATTGTAAACTTACTGGGATAAGAAAAACAAAGTTCCTAAATTATACAATATGACCAAAAAGCTTTGCCAAGTTGGAAGCAAGCTTTGCATTCTGAACACAATTGTTGATGTCACAACATCTTCTCTCTGATACTAACATTAGTTGATGGTTCTGAATGTTTATTGGATCTCTTTAACTTGTGAAGGAGTTTCTTTGTAAACATATATTTATGTGGGTATCCAATGTGACTGTGATATATTCTATAATATTGGCAAAAATATGCTAGCAAAGACATGCTATCTTGATAAAAGTACTTTAACCCTAAAGGGCATTGTATGTCTATCATTGTAAATAGTAAAAAGAAGTCGACTAACATATGCATGAAGACTAAAAAGACTGAGGAAGTTTTGTAGCATAAAAATTCAAATGGTGATGAAACCAACCTGTAGGAAAAATGGAGGAAGACTGAGAATGAGAGGCACCCACAAAGAGCATTAGCAAGATTAAGATCGTTTGAAGATAAATCTGCGACTGGGTCATCCTAAAACCCTATGAGAAGACACCATTTCAATCAGGATTTTAGTAGAAAAAGAAGGAAACAACACACAATACGTCTACAATATATTTATGGCTATTCCAATACTGAGAAAGTGACCATCCCACAAGGTAAAAGCACCATCTCAGGTCACTCCTGTCTACACTTAGACAATTGTTTCCATGTCATTTCCAAGTCAATGATGATTTGTTTTTATATTTCTTTAAATTCCATTTCATGGGTATTTCACATTTTGGATTTTGGTATTTGGTATCTGATAGATAGTTCCTTTCATTTCAAAGTCGATTTAATGGGAAGCAACTGCTAACTTGTTTAATTAATATTAGAGTTATGTTTAAGTCTTGAATTTTATTTGTTAGGTTTTTTTTTTCTTAAACAATAAAAAGGAAATCATATTATTAATTTAATATTATATGTATAAATAATTATTGTGAGTATTCTTTGTATTTTAAAAAAATATACTAAAAAGAAGGGAGACTATCAACACTCTTTTATTTAAGTAGAAGTGGGTGTTTAACCAATATAGAGTGAGGTTTAAGTTTTATTTCCAGTCATTCTTAATGGTTGTGCTGCTTGTGATATGCACCTGCACTTATGTCAAACTGCATTTTCTTGTCATTCTCGAACATAGAACATTAGGTTTTAATACTGCTTAAATTTGTGGATTCAATTAATCAAATCTAAATCCGTATTGCGTGGTGATGAATTCTTGTTCTTTTTTTTCTTGCTACGAACTAAGTAAATTGAAGTGATATACGTTTCAATTGCATACATTTAACATTTACCATGTACCTTCAGTTGCATACATTTACCATTTACCATTTACCTTCAGCTTTCCGCAAGGTAGAGTTTCTAGAATCCAGAAAGGTAAATTGATAAACAATTTATCAATTTACCTTTCTGCTTTCTGCATTGGAAAGCGAAAAGCGGAAAGGTAAATTGATAAATTGATTATCAATTTACCTTTCTGTTTTCCTCTTTCGGCATTGGAAAGCGGAAAGCGGAACGGTAAATTGATAAATTGATTATCAATTTACCTTTCTGCTTTTCGATTTCTGCTTTCCTCTTTTGACATTGGAAAGCGGAAAGTGAAAAGGTAAATTGATAAATTGATTATCAATTTACCTTTCCAACTTGTTGTTTTGGATATAAGAAGGTATGCAGGTTACCGGGAGTCATGCGTAGGTAATACCTGTAATCACAGTTTCTAGCAATTTTCATTCGCACCCGCATGGATCCATTTCTTCATGGCCTCCTCTTCTTCGTACGTGTTGGATGATGTTTAAGGTTTTTATATTTACATGCCTCGAAATTTTCCTTTTTGTTTGTCTCTCAATGAATCAAGAGTGGTTCTTGTGGGTGGGAGTGGATTCATAGTATAATTGAGCATAGATGTGGGAATTTATGAAAAACTACATTTGATGGTATTTAGTGAAAGATCTTTGTTTTTGTTGTGGAACAGAATTCAAGCTCAAGCGACTGTGCATTGGCATCGAAACGTAATTCATTTCTTAAGGGAGAATTCAACCTTTTTTTTTATACTCGAAATCCAGAGAAGCATCAACAAAAAAGAAGAAGACATGGTACAATTTACAATCTATTTTTTTTTATAATATTTGTAAAAGTTTTATTTTAAATTAACCAGTAATGTTTGGTGGTCATCAACATCTGCACATATTGGAACATAAGATCCGGGTTAGCTACTGTCTCTATTAAGACTAGGCAGAGCTAAGCTAAAGCCTTGAAGTAATAGGCTTTAGCCATTCTTCCCATCCAAACAAAATTGTAAGTGTGGAGTGGCGTGGGAAAATGGCAACACCTCTTATTTTGACCATATTTCTCATAGAAATCGATCTAAATTTGGCAGTAGAATTGTGATAGATGTGAAGGAAATTTGTAAATTGTAATCTTAGTATAATATTGCATCTCCAAATTCACCTAAATGATAGAAAATACAAACTGAAAAATATAAACTGCATATCAGAGATTAGTGCTCTACCGTATTCTGGTGGGTAAGTGGATAAAGCACAATGATTGAAAATTTACAGCTGGCCAATACTAATCTTCCAAACCAAGGTGATGACATGAGTGCTTAATAAGTGCAATTTTGAGCCTTGATTTCCACTAGCTAAAAAATAAACAAAAATAAAAAAATTCAAATCACTACTTGGCACATTAGCTGCCAGAAGCTTAGGCCATGGTTCCATGGAGCTTGTTTTTTCCCTTATACTTTTAACAGGAGCCTGATGGGCCAAAAAAGGAGTAGGTAGCGTAGGAGAAATGGAGCTGGGGATCCCATGAATTCACTCTGTCCCTGATCTTGGAATGCTGGGAATGTTGAAGAGGAGTGAAAGATTGGAAACATAGTTGGAGTGCGAAATGAAAACCATCTCCTTTACAGAATGGCAACGTTCTGTATTATCAAATGGAATGATTCGAGGGTAGGATTGTCTGCATTGAATGTTCATCGTAGATTGTTAACCTTCAACTTTATTTTTCCTATGATTCCAATGATGATGCATCAAAATAGAGATCTACTGTCAAGATCCACCCCGCAGTAGATCGACTATTCGGGAAGAGGCTTGCGGGAGTGGAAATGCGGAAGTCCAAAAGTTTGAGAATAAGAAAAGTTACATTTCCGATTTTTGAAGTCGGAAAGCGAAAAGTGGGAGAACATGAAAGGACTAAGGTTGCAAGTTGAGTTTTCCGATTCCGAAGTGCGGAAGTGCAGAAGGGCGACAGTGCGGAAGTGAGGAAAGAAGACATGCTAGTTTTCAAAATCTCGGTTTTGAGGTCTATAAACAACCGGTGCCATCAGGAAAGGTCTATTGCAGAAAGTTTGTTGCGGCAAAGATTCAATGTTTTTACCCTCTTGACGTTCCTTTGCACCTCCTGGTGCAAATGCTAGTTTGAAAGATGTAAGAGACTTATTCATTATGATGGCCCAATCATTTCCATGTTTTTGGTAAAGTAAATAATTGTATTTAATTCCTTAACCTTTGAGTTATATTTCGATAATGTTGTACTCCTTTGGAACGTGTTGTAGTTTTTTGGATGAGAGTGTGAGGATTTGTTGAAGCTTCATTTGTGGTCAGGTTCTTTCCTTATGGTCTGAGATATCGATGTTATTTGTCATTGTTGAACATATGTATATGATATTATGTATCATTATCAGTGTATTAGGTGTCTTTGATTCATATTGAATATCAAGGAACTGCTCTTTTTTACTGAAAATAGTTATACTTTCGATAAAAGAAAGCTTTATTTACTATATATATTTAATTTGATAGATTGTTTTCAATTTATTTAAAAACAAAGTGTTTAGTTAAAACTCATTTTATTTAAAAATAATGAAATTTTAATTAAAACTTTAAAAGTATAGCGTGATAATATTTATTAATAGAAAAGGTGGTATGATCTTTCCATAAAAAAATTTATTTAAAAAGAAAGCATTTAGTTAAAACTCATTTTATTTAAAAATAATGAAATTTTAATTAAAACTTAAAAAAATATAGCGTGATAATATTTGTTTTTCAAAGGAAAAAATACCAGTCTTTGTTATTCATAGGAATCAAAAGACATCATTTACATACAATCTTTATGACTGATAGATATATATCAAATCATAACATCACATAAACATAAAATGAAACCATACTGACTACTGCCATCCAGAAGAAAAATTCTGATCATAGCAGACTTTTCTCATCATCCATGATAAATCAGGTCAGAATATGCTGAGAAAGATCGAAGATGATCGTCAAACAGGCATTCCTGAGCAAGACAAGCTGGTTGAAAGGTCTCGTACATAACAGAAAAAGAAGATCAATCATATGCTGTAAATCAAAGGCTGAAAAACATGAGACTCAGCAACACTAAAAAAGAGCATATTGGCCATGATTTATGACCATTTCATCAAGAATTTCAAAGAAAGTTCCATATCCCATATCCAATTTCAGGGCCTGTTTTGAGAGTCCATCTGCCAGCGAATTATGCTCATGGAATATGTGTTTGAAGATCACCGGAGGGGCCATTTGAAGCATATTTCTTATATCATCACACCAATGCAACAGTGAAGGTACATCAAGCGCAGAAATTCTGTTGAGCCAAGATATAATAACCATAGAGTCACCAAATATCAAATGCATGGGAAGACCCATCATCAAACTTACTCTAAGAATTGCCCAAAGAGCCAATAATTCCGCTCTAGTGTTCGTGCTGCAACCACATCCCATAGAGAAACTGAAGAAGTGAGTATCATTTAGATAGATCACAAAACCTGAGCCACCTATATTCTCTGCAGCAGCTCCATCAAAAAATCCACAGGGATAGGCCTTCATAGGTTTTGAACCAATATTTCGAATTTTATGGATTTTTATTGGAGCTGGGTATGAATTTAAAAAACCTTCAACCCTGGAAATGAGAGCTGAGAAAGACGGTTTCCTATTTTCAAAAAGACAATAATTCCGGAGAAGCTAGATACCCCAGAAGATAAAAAGTAGCAGATATCTAAAAGGAGCTGAACGCGCAAAGGAATTAAATCGTTGTGCCAGAAAGGACGGGACAATATTGTAAATAGGAAGGGAGAATCCAAACTTAACCACGAAATGTGTGAGGAGACGCACAGTGAAAGGGAAAAATAAAAAGAGATGTTGAATATCCTCCACATTTCTTTCACATAGAACACATCGACTCGGACCTATGAACCCTCTAATCTGAAGCTGATCCCAAGTTAAAATCCGGCCTATAGCATGATAATATTTATTGATAGAAAAGGTGGCATGATCATCCTTCCATTTGTTGGATGGATTAAAGTAACTGAGAGGGGGGGTGAATCAGTTACATACCAAAATGCATCTTTTTAAAGGATGTTTCAAGTTTATTATGGACATATGTTTAAACCATTCAACATATAGCAACAAATTAAATAACAGTCAACATTCAATCACATCAACGAACATGAGACACAATGTTTTCACGAGGAAACCAAAAAAACTCTTCTACTTAAGAATGAAAGGTAAGCTCCAACTCCTCTTTACATTCTTTTATTTTTCCTGAGCTCCAACCCAGACGAGGCTGCTACCTCTGGAAGCTCCAACTTCCAATTATACAAGCACCAACTTGTTTCTATTTTATGGCAACAACCAGAGGGATGCTACAACACCCCAGAGAACTCTGTTCTCCCTTGCTCCACCCTACCACCCTGGTTTTTCTTTGAATTACAGAATCAATCAAACCCTTACAAACCCTCACTGTCTATGACTAGGATTTATAAATCAGCATTTACATTATGATTCTGAATTAGACAGTGTTACAGATATTCATAACAGATGTTATAATTCTATCTCTGTACATTTTTCTGTTTATTATCAAGACTAAGCATATACAGAACTCATCGAGACTATCACTGTATCATTCATCTATTCTTTCTCATCTGGACCTGTTCATCATCTTCTCTGTTCTTTTTCTGCACCTATCTTCTGTTATTCTCCTCTGTTCTTCATACTCTGCAACTGTTAATCTCTATTCATTATCGTATCCAGCTCTTCAATCCTTTTCTGCAATGTTCTCAATCTCTCATATTCGAAATTACCTCACTGAACAGCTCACACTCTATAGTCTACTTGCTACAATATATATATATATATATATATATATATATTTCAGTCAATTCTCATTCTCTCTGTTCATTACAGAAACGGTTACGGACTCTTCATGTATCATCGAATTGCAAATGAGAAACAGTTAATAAATTTCTAACTGTCAAGACTCTCAAAGTCTCAAATGCTGATCTGTACAAAAACGATTCACATTCCACGAATACCATAGACTCTCAAAGTCTTTAACTGAAAACCCTTAAGTCCTTCGAATACCCAACTTGTCTGACTCTCTGCATTCCACGAATAGTCATTCTCTAATTCTATGATCCCATTCGCTTCTCATCGAATCAATACTGTGCTAGACTCTTCATGTTCCCTAATCAAGAGACAGGTAGAACGAAGACGAATCATTATCATTTCGGTTATTTTTCATTCTGTAGTTTCGTGGCTTTATATTATAAAAATTCCAGATGAGACTCAGGTACTGTGATTCATATTATTTTCTTAGGATATAAAAAATATTATTAAATTTAAATTACTCAATATGTCACCCCAAGGGGATGTTAGTACACTGTTTCTAGTTCAAAGGGCCCCGGGCTCAGCTCTGAGTATGGAGACTTCCTCTGCTCTAGGGTTTTACGTTTCACAATGGAGTTCCATTCTCCCTTACTCCAAATCACTTCATTCTAGACGTTGCTCTGCAATGCGATGCCACGCCACTTCAGCATGTTTTCGACTTCCTCCACATCTTTCTCCAGTGCCACATTCCTTCTGGTCTGGCCAGAGCTTAAGCCATCTGTACTGTTCATCTCCTTCTGCAGTTTTGGTCATCAATTGGTTGAACGATAGACATATTCCTTGATCTGGAGCTCTATACACTCAGGGCTGAGGGAGGTATTGTAAGTATTGGGGCTCCTTTGTCACTTATCCTCTTCACTTTCTCCTTTCTGAGATTGATTCGAGAGCGTCTTGAGAGGTCTGCTAACAAGAATTCTCTAGTGCCGTTGAATAAACTTCTCCATCTACTAAATGATCCACCATTGTAGGGATTGAATTTGTTGGCTTAGGCTTGCCTTGAGTGTAATTTGATCATTTGTCCCGTTGCTGCTGTGTGTGCTTTGCTGTACAATGATTCCTGTAAGTGTAACAATGTGTAACAACGAGACCATCAAGCATACTGTGGAACATCACTCATTGTATAATATACTGTGTAATATAACTGTGCTGCAAAGTTTGACAGAATGGCAACATCTTGGCCAACAAACTCCCCCTTTGACATGATGGCAAACTTTGAAAGCTTTCTCCCCCTTTTGACATCCATGGCAAAGACTAGAAATAATGCTCCCCCTGTGAGCATGACTCCCCCTGTCACTGTTTCAATCTATACAGAATGTGTCCAGAAAACAAGAAAGCAGAAGCTGTAACCATATGCCAACAAGAAATCAGAACCATAAAGGACTTGGCAACTTGTAATGTGAATGAGAATATATTCATAGTGGACAAACCCCCAGCTGAGCTCAAAGCGTTTCAAACTGAGATTTGGGAAGGGTCTTAGTGAAAATATCAGCAAGATGATCTTTTGTTCCAACATATTCAAGCTTAATCACCTTGGACAATACCTACTCTCTCAGAAAATGATACTTTATAGGTATGTGATTAGTCTTTGAATGCATCACTGGGTTCTTTGAAATACTTATTGCACTTGTATTATCACAAAAAATGGGAATGGGATCATCATACTGTATGTGCATATCCTTCAACATCTGCTTCATCCAAAGGATCTGAGTACAACATCCTGTTGCTGCTATATACTCGGCTTCAGCTGTAGATAATGAAACAGATGATTGTTTCTTACTGGACCAGCTTACCAAACAACCTCCAAGAAAGAAGGCAGCACCATTGGTATTTTTCCCGTCATCAATACATCCAGCCCAGTCAACATCTATAAATGCATATAAGTCAAGAGAGTTACCTGTTGGATACCATAAACCATGATTTGCTGTTCCTTTTAAGTATCTGAAAATCCTCTTTACAGCCAACAAGTGACCATTCTTAGGTGAAGCCTGAAATCTTCCAACCTGACAAACAACATGCATAATGTTTGGTCTAGTTACTGTAGCATAGAGTAGACTGCCAATCATGGATCTGTACATAGTCTAGTCTACATCTCCAGAGTTATCATCTTTACTGAGTTTACATCCAGTGACCATAGGTGTACCAACTGGCTTACAGTCCTCCATTTTGAATTTCTTTAACATTTCATTAATGTATTTAGTCTGAGAAATAGAGATACCTCTGTCACATTGATTGATTTGTAATCCAAGAAAGAACTTCATCTCTCCTAGCATAGACATTTTGAATTCATGCTGCATGCTTTCAACAAACTTTGTGCTTAGTCTATCATCGTCACTCCCAAAAATTATGTCATCAACATAAACTTCTATAATAATCAGACTGTTATTCTCTTCTTTAATGTACAGGTTACTATCTGTGTGACCTTTCTTGAATCCTTGCTGCATCAAGTGGTTATCTAGTCTGGAGTACCATGCCTTAGGTGCTTGCTTTAATCCATATAACGATTTCCTCAATCTGTAAACAAACTGTGATGCATCCTGTACATGAAATCCTTCTGGCTGCTCCATGTAGACTTCCTCTTCCAAATCACCATTCAGAAAAGTTGACTTCACATCCATTTGGTAGACTTTAATTTGTTTGGAGCTGGCATATGCTAAGATCAACCTTATTGCTTCCATTCTAGCAATAGGGGAAAATGTTTCACTGTAATCAATCCCTTCTACCTTTGCATAACCTTTGCAGACTAGTCTTGCTTTATTTCTGGTTACTTTTCCTGTATCATCCAGTTTATTCCTGAAAACCCACTTAGCTCCTATTACATTTTTGTTTGCAGGTCTAGGAACTAGTTCCCAAATATGATTCTTTTCTATTTGACTAAGCTCTTCCTTCATAGCATTTACCCAATGTTCATCTTTGGTAGCTTCATTCACATTTTTTGGTTCAGTCAGAGAGAGAAGTGATACCTGCTTTTCAAGGATGGGTTGCTGTCTTTTACTTCTTGTCTCTACACTTGAGTTTATATCCCCAATAATCAATTCTTCAGGGTGATTTTTCTGTATTCGACTACTTGAAGATTTTGTTGAAATTGTACTTTTTGAGGGACTGAAGTATTGTTCATCATCAAATGTAGATCTGTCACAGTCATCAGCCTTAACCTCTTCTGTTTCATCCTTTTCATCATCTGACTTGTGCTTGTCAAATATATCATGAGTCTGAAACTCCTTTTGCTTAGTCTTTGATTTTAAGAATGCAGATTCATCAAACGTTACATCTATTACTTCAACGATATTTCTCAGTCTGAAATTATAACATTTATATGATTTTCTAGAACAGGAGTAGCCAACTAATATTCCATCATCGGTTCTAGAGTCTAGTTTTCCCAAATGTGGATCTACTCGTTTGATATAACACTTACAGCCAAAAATCATGAAATGCTTAACGCTGGCTGGTCTTCCTTTCCACATCTGATATGGTGTGACAGAATGGTTATTTCTTAGCAGACATCGATTTAGAATGTGAACTGCTGTGTGAATAGCTTGAGGCCAAAGCACGTTACTCAACTTTGCTTCATGGAGCATGGTTCTAGCCATCTCTACTACTGTTCTGTTTTTCCTTTCTACTACCCCATTCTGTTGGGGTGTTTCAGTCACAGCGAAGTGTCTCTTTATCCCGTTCACATCACAGAATTTGTTAAATTCATTTGACACGTACTCTCCTCCATTATCAGATCTCAGGCACTTTATTTTCCTGTCACATTCATTTTCAAGAAATTCTTTAAACATTTGAAAACAGTCAAAAGCTTCAGATTTATTTTTCAATAAGTAAAGCCAAGTCATCCTAGTGTAATCATCCACAAATAATAAGAAATACTTTTCTCCTTTCATCCCTTTTGTTTTCATGGGCCCACAAATATCAGTATGCACTATCTTAAGCGGTTTAGTTGTGGAGTATTCTTTTGTTTTAAATATGACTCTTGTTTGTTTCCCATGTTGGCATTGCTTGTACACTGAACCTGAGAGATTCTTTAAAGATTGTAAATCCCTTACAGCTTCATTCTTACTCACATTTATCAGATTATCAAAATTGATGTGACCTAGTCTCTTGTGCCACAACCAGCGTTCATTCTCATTACTAAGATAGCATTCATTCTTTTTCTCATCTAGAATATAGACATTGCTTGAATTTCTTGTGGCTGTACCTATTAGTTTATCTGTTTTCACATCTCTGATTTGACATCCATTTGAATCAAATATCATGTAGCATCCCTTATCACATGTTTGACTAACACTCATTAAGTTGTGTTCCATATCTTCTATCAACAGGACATTTTCAGCCAAGTTTTTCTTACTGTTTAAACATACAGTCCCTCTTCCAATTATTCTAGCTGTCTGATCATTCCCAAATGTGACAGACCCCTCTTTTCCTTTGTCTAGTTTGATAAACAAATGTTTACTTCCTTTCATATGTTTGGAGCATCCACTGTCTACTATCCATTTGATTTTATGTTCAGCTTGCAGGGCTACGTTACATTTTTTAGCTTTCAGATTTTCAGTCTTCCTTTTCCAGATTTGAGTTTGTTGATGAGTATAGATGGGTTTACTAACTTTATGAAAGTTGGTAGGGCAATTTTTTGAAATATGGCCAAAATTTTGACACTTATAACATTCTGTTTCATGGTTTAAAGTATCAAATCTGTTATGAGTATTACTATTTCTGTTTTGACTTGTCACATCCAATATTTTTCCATATCCATGTCTAGACTTCTCATAACCATTATGTTCATATATTTTTCTTGAATATTTAGTACAAAACGCAGCCTTATGTCCATAATTGTAACAAAAAAAACAATAGCCATTAAACTTATTCTGATACCTGTCATGTGTCCTTCTCTGAACAATTGGTCTTGATTTTTCTTCCTGTTTCTCAACCACTGAATTCTTATCAGCTCCTTTCTCATTCTTCTTTTCTGTACCTGTTTCTTTCACACTTGAACTAGAACAATCATTAATCACTGCTGCCTTATAACCAAGTCCAGATTTATCATTTACAGATCTCTGACTTTCTATTATCTGATTTAGAATTGATGAACCGTGATTCATGTTACTTTCCTGTACCTTCGTCCTTAATAAGACAACTTCTAATTTCAGTTTTTCAATCTCTTTATTCTTTACAATAATTAATTTGTTTAGAGATTCTTCAGTGATTCTAGCTTCTTCCAGTTTTAGTTTTAATTCAATTACCATTGATTTAGTACTTTCAAATGAATCATTTGATTTTTTCAACTCATCCTCAAGTTCTTTAACATTTCTCTTAAGATGTCTACATTCTTTTCTTTCTCTTCTTAAATCACATAGAGCACTTACCAATTTTGCTTCCAAATCCACTTCACCTTCTTCTTCCTCTTTAGACTGGGCTTTTTGATTTTCCAAAGCCATAAAGAGATTCTCATCTAACTGATCATCACTTTCATCAGAATCAGATATATCACTTTCTTCTTTAGTAAATAAACTCTTCTTCTTGAAAGTACGTCTATTGAAAGAATTCTTATATTTATTTTTGTATTGCTTTGGCTTTTTACTGCTTTCTTCCTCATTGTCAGAGTTCTTACTATATGGACATTTGGAAGCAAAGTGGCCTATTCTACCACATCCAAAACTTTTCAAAGGAAGCTTACCTTTGTACTTACCTGTACCTTTTTTCAAGCTCTTGACAAAATTTGCTTCTTCTTCATCTTCTTCTGATTTTTCAGAATGGGTTCACTTCTTCTTTTTTCTTCTTCTTCTCCTTCTTTGCTACTTTGAATGCTGCTTCTTTCCTGGAAGAAGTCTCACCAAAAATTCTCATTTCATATGCAGTCAGTATTCCATGAAGTGTATCCATATCTAAGGTATCTAAATCTGCTCTTTCTTCTAATGCAGAAACCTTAGGATCAAATCTAGCAGGAAGAGATCTAAGGACCTTTTGTACAATAGCATCATCTTCAATCTTTTGTCCTAGCCCTCTCATGGTATTGGCAACTTCATCTATTCGAAGGAAATAAGTGCCTATATCTTCAGATCCTTCCATTTTCAAACTTTCAAATTGAGATCTATATGTTTGTAGTTTGGCATTTTAACTTTGACAACCCCTTCATAGACTGTTTTCAGTTTGTCCCAAACTTCTTTTGCTGAGGAACAATTCATTACTTTAACAAATTCTGAAGCTGCTAGGCCTCCTAGAATACCATACATAGCCTTTGAATTACTCTCATAGAGTCTTCTACTTATAGGATCTATTGGGATAGTTGCTGGAACATTATATGTATTTAAACAAGCTTGCCATGCATCAACTCCTTGAGACTATAGAAATAGTTTCATTCTTATACTCCAAAAGGCATAATTACGTCCATCAAATAGAGGCAGTCCATGTTTGGTAAATTCTGATTTCTTGTCCATTGTTTAGGATCTAGATTCCAGTGGTTAAACTGTTTTGAAGCAACCTGGCTCTAATACCAATTGTTGGACGGATTAAAGTAACTGAGAGGGGGGGTGAATCAGTTACATACCAAAATGCATCTTTTTAAAGGATGTTTCAGATTTATTATGGACATATGTTTAAACCATTCAACATATAGCAGTAAACTAAATAACAGTCAACATTCAATCACATCAACGAACACGAGACACAATGTTTTCACGAGGAAACCAAAAAAACTCTTCTTCTTAAGAATGAAAGGTAAGCTCCAACTCCTCTTTACATTCTTTTATTTTTCCTGAGCTCCAACCCAGACGAGGCTGCTACCTCTGGAAGCTCCAACTTCCAATTATACAAGCACCAACTTGTTTCTATTTTCTAGCAACAACCAGAGGGATGCTACAACACCCCAGAGAACTCTGTTCTCCCTTGCTCCACCCTACCACCCTGATTTTTCTTTGAATTACAGAATGAATCAAACCCTTACAAACCCTCACTGTCTATGACTAGGCTTTATAAATCAGCATTTACATTATGATTATGAATTAGACAGTGTTACAGATATTTATAACAGATGTTATAATTCTATCTCTGTGCATTTTTCTATTTATTATCAAGACTAAGCATATACAGAACTCATCGAGACTGTCACTGTATCATTCATATATTCTTTCTCATCTGGACCCGGTCATTGATCTTCTCTTTTCTTTTTCTGCACCTATCTTCTGTTATTCTCCTCTGTTCTTCATACTCTGCAACTGTTAATATCTATTCATTATCGTATCCAGCTCTTCAACCCTTTTCTGCAATGTGCTCAATCTCTCATATTCGAAATTACCTCACTGAACAGCTCGCACTCTATAGTCTGCTTGCTACAATATATATATATTTCAGTCGATTCTCATTCTCTCCATTCATTACAGAAACGGTTACGGACTCTTCATGTATCATCGAATCGCAAACGAGAAACAGTTAATAAATTTGTAACTGTCAAGACTCTCAAAGTCTCGAATGCTGATCTGTACAAAAACGATTCACATTCCACGAATACCATAGACTCTCAAAGTCTCTAACTGAAAACCCTTAAGTCCTTCGAATACCCAGCTTGTCTGACTCTCTGCATTCCACGAATAGTCATTCTCTAATTCTCTGATCCCATTGGCTTCTCATCAAATCAATACTGTGCTAGACTCTTCATGTTCCCTAATCAAGAGACAGGTAGAATGAAGACGAATCATTATCATTTCGGTTATTTTTCATTCTGTAGTTTCGTGGCTTTATATTATAAAAATTCCGGATGAGACTCAGGTACTGTGATTCATATTATTTTCTTAGGATATAAAAAATATTATAAAATTTAAATTACTCAATATGTCACCCCGAGGAGATGTTAGTACACTGTTTCTAGTTCAAAGGGCCCTGGGCTCGGCACTGAGTATGGAGACTTCCTCTGCTCTGGGGTTTTACCTTTCACAATGGAGTTCCATTCTCCCTTACTCCAAATTACTTCATTCTAGATGCTGCTCTGCAATGCCATGCCACGCAACTTCAGCATGTTTTCGACTTCCTCCACATCTTTCTCCAGCGCCACATTCCTTCTGGTCTGGCCAAAGCTTAAGCCATCTGTACTGTTCATCTCCTTCTGCGGTTTTGGTCATCAATTGGTTGAACGATAGACATATTCCTTGATCTGGAGCTCTATACACTCAGGGCTGAGGGAGGTATTGTAAGTATTGGGGCTCCTTTGTCGCTTATCCCCTTCGCTTTCTCCTTTCTGAGATTGATTCGAGAGTGTCTTGAGAGGTCTGCTAACAAGAATTCTCTAGTACCGTTGAGTAAACTTCTCCATCTACTAAATGATCCACCATTGTAGGGATTGAATTTGGTGGCTTAGGCTTGCCTTGAGTGTAATTTGATGATTTGTCCCGTTGCTGCTGTGTGTGCTTTGTTGTACAATGATTCCTGTAAGTGTAACAACGAGACCAGCAAGCATACTGTGGAACATCACTCATTGTATAATATAATGTGTAATATAACTGTGCTGCAAAGTTTGACAGAATGGCAACATCTTGGCCAACACCATTTAAAGTTTTATTGTGAAAATAATATTTACTAATAGAGAACGTGGTATGATCATCCTTCCACTTAAAGTATTAATAGTATTTATTGTTGAGGTTTGTATTGGATTTATTATTACAAAGTTTATTTTTTACTTTCATATTTATAGTTTCATATACTGTTTTATAAGATGGAAAATGCCATGAGATTAATCAATCCTTCTATATTTATCTTATGAATTAAGACATTTTTTTAAATATTTGATGTTGAAACAAGGTACATAATTGTTCAATGCTTAGTTATAGGTTACATTATTATTAGCCCTAAGGATTAGCTTTAGTTGTTATGAGTCACTCGTGTGATCTCACTTTTAAGGTTCGGGAGGTCATGGGTTTAGCTCTTTTGATCCCTTCATGGCAAGGCGATTAAAACTTAGGCACTAATTCTTTACTCCAGTTACCATACACCAACACCGATCAAATCCTCAAAGGTTCTCCATTTAGCAACAACAACAAGTTAAATTAACCCTTTGGGCTTGAACCAATACTATGTGTGTTATGATTACAAGTTGTTTTCTACATCTTGAGTTAATGTACAGATTTATTTCTTTATCCAACTTACAAAGTTCTATGAATGCTTATGATTTATGTTTATTCTATTTTAGCTATTTTTTTACATAATTGTATATACTAAGATGTGTTAATATCCACTTAGAATATAAAGTAAGAGCTTATTTCCAATAACAAATGCATTAAAAGGTTTCAAATCCTTGTAAGTGTTAATCTTGGTGTATCTATCTTGATGTGAACAAAATCAATATTAACACATAGACATCAAAACTAGTCATTCAACATTGATTCGTCATTGTTTGCATTAGGATTTGTGATAAGTATTTAAGGAAAAAAATACACAATTTATATAGTGTCTCCTGTTGAATTAATCACTTGGATTCCAAAATTCCTTCATTGGTGCATTAGATTTCGTTATGATCCAAGGGGGGCATATATGGGGTTAAAAGTATATCATATTACCTTAATGGGGACATATATGAGGTTAAATGTACATGCAATAGTGATCGGTATAATGAAGGACCCACACGTGCAATGAATGAATATGTATATATAGAAGTAATGTAGTCATTGTTGAGGGGAGCAATGAATTGGATGTGTGAATATGTTTAAGTATTTGGAAGAGGTTATCCTAGTATTTAAAGAGTTATTGTGTAACTCATATCTCTTGTCTATCTTGGATTTGTGCTTCACATTTACAATTGATATACATGGTGTGTATTTTGGTATATTGTGTTGTCTTAAGGATTTGGTTCATAACATTGTCTTTGAAAACAAGAATGATGATAGGGGCATACAAAATGTTTAGGGAAAGCATATAAGCTTAAACCATATCGACACACTCATTACCAAGAAGAAAAGAAGACCTACATCGACACTACTAAGGAAGAAGATGGAATGATCAACAATATTCATAGAACAAGGCATCTAAAAACCATTATTTGACAAGATACTATCAAAGGCCATAAACTACTACAAATCGAAGAAGTCACAAGAACAACACATATAATGAAAATTATGCAACAACTAGCTATCAAGGATCAATACCTAAAACAATCGAATTTAGATAGGTGGATCATTGATGGCAACAAGAAAGTAGAAATATAAGGAAATCCTATTACTTGGTTTCATCACATGAAAAGCCCTTAACTGCGAAGCTTTGAGGACAAATATTTTTGAAGGAGGGTACTATGTTATGACCTAAGGGGGGCATATATGGGGTTAAATTTATATACAATGAAGTAAATGCATATGTAAGAGTGGTCGACATAATGAAGGGCCCACATATGAAATGCATGAATATGTATTATAGAGGTCATGCGGTCATTGTTGAGGGGAATAATGAATTGGATATATGAAAGTATTGTAGTATTTTGAGGAGATTCTCATAGCCTTTAAAGAGTACATTATTGTGTAACTCATCTCTCTCATCTAGCTTAGAGTTGTGCTCCATATTTACATTTGGTGTACATGTGTACTCTAGTGTATTATTTTATCTTAAAAATTTGGATCATAACAAATTTTATAATTATTTTCTTTTACATATTATAAACATTACCAAGAAAAGGAATTTTTATTACTCAATACCCCAAATAATGGAATATGCCATTGATTTTTCCAAAAGATGGGAAAGGGTAATGTCAACATTTATGAAATAAATGAAATGATAGAAAGAGATAATAAATTCAATAATTTTTCCAAAAGATGGGAAAGGGTAATTTCAACATTTATGAAATAAATGCAATGATAGAAAGAGATAATAAATTCAATAATTTGAATAGTTGAGAAATAAATATGAAAATTATATAATTATATATATATTACCGTACATAATTAAGCAAGCGTGTTAGTTATGGGTGATTTCGTAATAATAGACACATTGTTAATGATATAGTTGTATTTTATGGGGCACTTGTATTTGTGTTTACAGTTAGGGTCATGTGCTAGTCATGGACGATATCACCATAATATATAATATATATTAATTGCAAGTTTATGCGATTTTGGTGAAATAGATGCCTTTTTTGTCATTTATTAGTGGAAAGTTTGCCACTAAATATTACGAACATGTGACATTAATTGTACTACTCAAGAAAAAAACTTCTTGTAATGGGATTTAGAAAAAGAGTAAAAAAGTTAAAATTTTAATTAGTATGTTTGGTGCATTGTGAGTGGAGTTAGGCATGGTCAAATTTCCAACATGATCCAAGTTCCATGCATGATAGAACTTAACCCTAGAGGTTTTGATTCCTTCTAAACTGACCTAGGTGCTCACAAAATAAATTAGAGTTTTGGATTAATCAGAACTTTGAAATTCTTAGGTTGTTACATTATGGGAAGGGAGGGAATATTGCTATGTGATTAGATCTCTCCAACAATATCTCATGCAAAACATTTGTGAACAAAAATGGTTTATTGACATTAAAATATTTGCCATTCTAGCAATTGAGTTTGACAAAAATCCTTAAGTTGATGCGGCATCAACCTCCACTTCAACACAGATGTCACTCACAAATTTGGAGTCATATTAATCTTCACTCCCTTTTTAAAAAGAAAAAACGAAAAATAATGTGGGTATATTGTATGGTAATAGAGTTATCCTAACTATTTTATAAAGAAAACTAAAAAATACTCTTTAAGATTGGAGCAGAGGAAGAAAACTAAGAAGTTGATGAGGTGGCTCGGGAGCATATATAGTCAAAGATAAGTTGTTTCTCAAGGGAATTTCCTTGGAATAACATATCAAGACCTTGCTTGAATTTATTTGAAAGGTCACATTCTTGAAATTGCTTGCAACCTTGTGGCCACTCCGACTACCAGGAACTAGGGTTAATTTATTAAGGAATTCTTCATTTATATCCTTCCGAATTTGGATATGATTTCATAGGATAATTAAATTATGATCTTTAGTAGCTTGAATCTCTTCAATTTGCCTTTCAACTTTGCATATATTTGTTTATAGACTAGCTTGCTCTTATCATGATGAGGTTAACCTACCCATATTTAGCATTATATAGAACCACTAGCACTAAACAACTTGGTCACCTCCATTTCAAAAGCATGAGTGGAGGTATCTATTCTAGCAAAGTCACCTAGGACTTGCACCTAGCCCCAACCTTTATTGTGTGTGTTGGCATTATTCACAAGCATGAGTACAAACTCAAACACATCATTGGTAGGATTTCAACCCTAGTAAATTTACATTAAATATGCACTTTCACCAATCAAATAAGCTATTAAGTCCTATATATGATGACATTACATTTATGTTATTATATTAGTATTGTATTTGTTTATCTACTGAGACCTTAATTGTAATTGTATGATTGTCTAGAAGTGTAAGTATACCCTTTGTCATATATATATATATGAATGAGACCTAGTTTGAGTATCATCTCATCTTGTCTTATGAATTTAATACATTATATAAGGAGGTTTCCCACTCAAAGAGGCTTCTTCTTAATATCTTTATTTTGTTCTCAAATTGATGGGTTACTCTTTCTTTCTATTTTTATGCCATTTTTGGAATTTGATGCATAATATTTGGTATCAAATACATTTCCGCTATAAATTTTGTTCGGGGCCATTTCATACACCAAAATTTTGAGGAGAATCATAAGAAATAATGAAGTGCCTATGATAAATATTTTAGGTCTTGTTTCACTATAGGTTAGAAGTTATGGTTGGTGGAAGTTGGGGTTTTTGAATAGTCCAAAAACTAGTCTCAAACAAATGTTCTATGTAAAACTATCATATATAAATATTGAGTACTCAAAATTGAGGGCCACCTATTGTATTAGATAGAAGACAATCTATATTATTTGTGGTAAAAATTTCATAAGCAAATAAGAAAATTCAGACGTGTGGCAAGCCATACAATTTCACTCTCTTAAAAGGGACAAATATAACAAGTTTTGAGAAAGTTGCCATAACTTTATCTTGGCACACTAGAATTGGGTAAAACTTGTGGCATTGCAAAGACGAAATGTCAGGATACTATAAAACACAATTTTAGACTTTGAGGGGCTGAAATTTCAAGATATAATTCAGGAGCAAGGTTCACAACCAAGGCAACCTACAAACTATTGTTTCTAAAGGTATGTTGAAACTTGCATAAAGTTTTATTGAAACATCTATTTTGGGTGATTCAAAAGATGTAATAAAGTGGAAATAGAGGAGAATTATATGTAATTATTATTTTGGGATCTTATGGAAAAGGGTTCTACAAAAAAGAATTCACCAATCAAATTTATAGAGAGTTCAACCATGACTCATGAAGAAAATGGAGAAATATGTAAGCAACTATCCAATTTGGAGGCCAAGGTTAGCTATTTGAATGGCAGGCCAGTGACACATGTTCAATTGGTAAACACAAAAAAGGATGTAGAAAGTGAGTTGAAAAATGTGGATGAAAAGATGACCAGTAAATAGGATCTCAAGGTGGCCAGTAAAGAGGGTATTGAAAAGATGGCCAATAAAGAGGATCTTGAAAATATGGCCAATAAAAAGGATCTTGAAGTTATGAAGGGGGTAAAAATTATAAATGAGGTGAGACAAATTCTTCCACATTTCAAATCCTCAAGAAGAGGATAGTGAGAATAAGAGGGACTTGTCCCACTCATAGATTGAGAAAATTGGAAAAAACAATTGGATAAAGTTTGATGGCGATGATCCAATAACATGGATATTCCAAATGGAGCAATTATTTGATATACACCAAGTGCCGGCCGGCTTTATAAAATGTAACTATTGCCTACATGCATTTAGAACTTGATCAATTTGTATGGTACCAATGGATTTGTAACAAAAAAATGACTCTATTGTCTCTTGGTTTATATTTACTAATGGATTGATATAAATGATTATGGGGATATTAAGAGCAACACCTTCTTTAGCCAATTGATAAATCTGTAACAACCTGTCTGGTTGTACTTGAAACCCTCCAAATAGATTTATCATCCAATTGACGATAATTCCATAATAAAAATATAATTGTCGAATAATTGAGAAATATAAAAGATGATTCTTACATTGATATTGAAAGTCATATTAATAGGCCTTCATAGTAACTATTCACTAAGGGATGTGTTTCTTAATTAGCTTTAATTTATTAATTGTTTATATTTAGTTATCTATTATTGTTATTATTTATGTATGTAACATTGCCTTCCCCTTAAGGAAAACTTTGTCCTCAAATATTTGTTTTAGTGAAGGACTTATCAATTATTTTTGTTCTTAACGTCTCCTCATGTCTCGCTGAAACTGTAACTCCGACACTTAATGAAACACGACAATATAATTTTCGAATCCCTGAATTGAAATGTCTCATTTCCTGGGAATTGATCCATCTGAGATTTACCTTCATCGAAGCGGAATGTTGGTCTTCTTGTTTGGTAAATATTCCTATTTTATATTTCGGTTGTAGATTTTGTGTTTCTTCGCATGTGAACTCATAACTTCTCTATTTAGGTTCATTTTGTCCCTGTCGTTGGTCAAAATGACTTTTAGAATTGGGGTGTTGGTAAGGAGCTTTTATTGTTTGTTTTTCTAGTGGATTGACTTCTTTTTGAACTGTGATGAGGACAAAATTTGTTTTTGTTTCTTCTTCCTTGAATTTTTTTTCTAGAGAGTCTAGATGCTTCCTTCTAGATTTGCGCACTCTGAATCTTCTCTAACCTTTTGTCTTGCGACTTTTTGTCCTCTATTAACTTCTTGATTTTTTCCTCTAGTTCTTGATTAAAATTTCTTAGGTGTTGGTTTTATTCCTCTTTATCCAGTAGTTTTCCTTCGGTATCTTCATTTGATTGCTCTATCTTCTTAGTAATTTTTAACTTCCTAATTTTTCCAATTAATGTTTTGTTATGGTTTCTTAAACGATATATTTTTGCAGTGTTATTTGATAACGTGCTTTTGACAACTATAATCTCCAATTTGTGCTTTTTTTTTAGTGCCATTATCTTTTTGCTAGAGTTTACTAATCTGTTGCTGAAGTGGACCTATCTCTACTTCTTGACTTTCTAATATTCTACAAATTTACGCCAATTCAATATGTCCATGATGAGCTTGTTTAGACGCTTTATTTCTTCCAAATCATTATCGATTCCATATGGTGATTTGTCATCATTTTTTGACTTTTTGATCTGGTCTTCTAGGTTTTGATTGTGAACCTTTAAACAAGAGATTTCGTTATCCTTATTAGATAACATTTTCTTGTTATCTATTTTGGTTAGTTCCAGCTATCAAATTTGATCTTTTAAGCAACAATTTTCATTGTCTCTTATTGAATTTAACAAATATTGCGTCTTAACCTCAACTTGTAGACGTTTATTGGTCACCTTATTTTGCTCCAACTTGTCCAATGTTGCTTGTAATTGCGACTTAATTATTGAATATGTGTTTGCCATAGTTGTGATTATGACTTCGATTGAATTTGTCTCTTTTTTTTTTTATTCGACAATAAATAGGTACAAAAGTGTAATAATCCTCGATCCCGTTCTTGGAGAAAATTTGACTTTGCCCTTTTTGGTATTTCCTCTCTTCTTTATTTTTCTAAAATAATAATAATAATAAATTTTTTAAATATATTAATATTAATATTATTATATTAATATATATTTTTTATTATAATATTATTTAAATTTTTTTTATAAAAATAAATATTATAATAATAATATTGAAAAAATATTATAATTTTTTAATTTTATTAAAGTTTTTTATTTTTTATTTTTTGTTTGTTGTTGTTGGGCTAGCATGGACAGAAGGGAAGATGGCCGCTGGAAGGGAGAGGGATAGAGGTTGTAGAGTGGAGAGTTGATAAGCTGGAGAGAGCGTGGCTACGAATAGAGCGTTGATGGCTTGAGAGAGCGTGGGAGAGCTGAGGGGATGAAGGAAGATGCAGCGTGTATTGGAGGTCCTTGATCAGGGAGTGCACAGGTGGATGGGACGAGTATGGTGTGCAGGGAATGGAAGAGTAACGCAAGAGTATGGGAGGAGTGAATGGGTAGGCGTAAGCCATGTGGGAGAGCATGGAGTTAGGAGGAAGGGAGATGGTAGTGGGAGCGATGGTGTATGAGGTATGGGAGAGGCACTATGAGTATAACGTGTAGGTGGAATAGAGGTTGAGGCAGTGTGGGAGAAATGGTGGAATGGAGAACAAAGGTCGAAGGTGTGGGGATGAGGGAGAACATGACTTAGTGAGTGTGTGTAGAGGTATGAAGCGTGGAGGGGATGGCTTGGGATGGGCCCGTGAATGTTGAGTAGTAGGCGATTAAGGTAGAATGGGTCAAGGGATGTGAATAATGGTTTGAATGGAGAGTTGAATTTGGCTAAGAGCTAGTCTATGTTTAAACACCATTTGATAGGATTTATGAAACTCCCACTAATAGATAGTAGCTAGAATCATATGCTCAAAAAGGGGCTATGATACCAATGTAACAACCTGTCGGGTTGTACTCGAAACCATCCAAATAGATTTATCATTCAATTGAGATAATTCCATAATAAAAATATAATTATCGAATAATTGAGAAATATAAAAGATGATTCTTACATTGATATTGCAAGTTGTATTAATAGGCCTTCATGGTGACTATTCACCAAGGGAGGTGTCTCTTAATTGAATTGAATTTATTAATTATTTATATTTATTTATCTATTATTGTTATTATTTATGTATGTAACAAAATCTCAAGCAAAAGTGTCTTGTTACAAAGCACATTACACAATTTCAGAAGTTGATTCCTAGAGTGTAAAAATGTTGATGTATTTGTAACTTCAGAATGTATTCACTTGTATATCTTATGTATTGTACCCTGATGTTTCTATCATGAAGTATCTGTAATGTAATTGTGTCATGTCATGCCTCGATGTTCTTATCGGGAGATTCAATAATGTAAACAAGTCATGTAAAGTCATAGAGTGTAACCTTCCTTATTGATCAAGGGTTAAAGTCCCCGTAGTTGTGGGGCCCTGGGTTATTAGACTCTCCTAGAGAAGTCGGCCCTAGTGAGTTATTGTCAAGTTAGGAATTAATATAAATAGAGAGGGATCCTCTCTATTTAACACACATTCACTCACACTCAGTTGTAGCACATAACTGAGAGAGAAAGAAGAAGTTGGGACAAGAGAGAGAGAGACTACTGCTGTCGGGAGATCATCTTACTATCTTTGGGTTTTAATTTTGGTGTTGATTCTATCTCTGAGGAAGTTGTGGGGTTTTCTCATTTATGGTTTCCCCAAGGAAAATATTTGTGTTCATTGTCTCTTGTGATTGATTGATGTACTTGTTATTCTCTCAGATAAGGTCCTAATATCATATAGCTTAAATGTTAAAAATCTAACATGGTATTAGAGCTAACCTTAGAAGAAGACACTGGGTAGCTGTTGAAACTAGGGCTTCCTACTTTTTGGATCTCTCTCCATAGATTTTCAGCAAAATGAGGCTAGGCTGACCCTCCTCCCTAGGGCGCATCTTTCTGTCGAAGCATAATCTGATTTTGATCATTTTTAGTTTTTGACCCGACACTACTGCGGGAAATTAGGGCTTTCCACAGAAGTGGAATTTTTGAGTGAGCCTAGGCCTAGATTGATCTCCTCTCCAAAATCGAAGTTTAGAGATCAATATCAAAGTTTTTGGTTGGGTAAAACTCTGGGAAAGTCAAACCCTAATCTGCTCCTGAACTAGAAAACCAGCTCTGTAGAAATTCAACTTTAGATCCAGTTTCGACATCTTAACCTGGTAAGATTTAAATATTTTGCATTTCCATTTGAGGTTCTCTGTTAAGATGTATCATCATACCAAGCTTGATGAAAAGCTTTAGGGAGCTGATAACTTTTGAGCCTGGAAGTATAGGATCTCCCTAGTCTTGGAAGAAAATGAGTTGGACTCTTACATCAATGAAGAGATTCCAGTTCCAGAGGGAGATGAGGCTAAGTCCTTACACAAGAAGAAATTGGTCATGGCTAAGAGGATTATTGCTGATTCAATCAAGGATCACCTCATACCACAGGTGTCCTCCCTAAAGACAACTAGAGAGATGTTTGATGCCTTGACCAAGTTATTTGAAGGGAAGAACATAAACCAGAAGATGACTCTGAGAAACGACTTAAAGAATGTAAAGATCCAGAATGCAGAGACCATCTAGTCTTACTTTACAAGGGTCTCTTAGATAAAGGAACAACTTGAAGCGGTAGATGAAGAAGTAGAGAATGCAGAAATTGTGATGACCACCTATTGGCCGGATTTTCTAACCTGGCCAACTAAGGAGAAATAGTCCACACAAAGCGCTTAAAACATCCCTCGGTGTGTTTGGAATGACTAAATCTCGCGGGAATAAAAGGCCCCGCTGCCTTTGTATATTTGCTCTCAAGAAGAGAGTCTTACTACTTGAACTTAAAAAAATGTCATAAACTAATTAACAGATTCACATGGTAAACTAAATCTAATCTATTTTTGCTCTCTTAAGGAGAGTCTCATTGTTATTGATATGAGTTCTTGAAAACTGAAATTAAAACCCTCATGATGTAATATCACTAATATAAAATGTATAACTGATCTAAGATGCAAATTTTAAAAACTAGAAACACACACAGATTATAGCAGCTACTAAAATTGCACAGATTTTATAGCTGCTAACCTGTAGCCTTTCGGTCATGAAATAAAATAAAATCTAATTTGAAAACTAACTTTAATTAACTTATTTTCTAAACTATCCTGCACAGGAGCATTATTAATTTATATAAATCTGGCGTATGAGAAGTATGATTTGATTACATTATATTAAAATATAATGTAAGTCTTTAAGCACATCAACCTTTCAAAAACCAAGTAATTAACAAAGTAATTACAGATCTATTTCAAATTGCTCATTACATCACACTTGAGACTGTTGTAGACAATCAAATACAATGAAACTAGATACTCTAGACAGATAAACATAAAAGTTTTAAGTGCCAGAATGAAAAATAGAAACTATATTTGAATTTTATTCAAATGAGTGAGGAAGAACAATAAAATGCAATCTTACTGAAACAGTTTGAATAATTCTTGGAACAATACTGATAGCGATCCCTGGTTATAAAACTCTCTGAATGAAAATTACAGATCTCCTTACATGTCCATAAATCACTTATCGCAGAATCTGTCTCTCCCTACTCTCACAAACAAATGGAACAAAGAGAAGAACAAAGCATAGAAAGGTAGCTTTTTGTCAGCCTTATCGAGAGCTTTCCCCCTTCTTTACAGTCAAATTGCTGCCTCTTTTATAGCCCCCAGAATGTTAATAACAAACTTCTAAATAATAGTTACATCCATCCATTTCTCCAACGAACCCTGCCATCAAAGAGTAGATTTTTGCGTTTCTATCTCTTTTCATCTCGAGAATTGAGATATGCTCGCATTTTTGTGTGATGTTATCTATTGCTGGCGAACAGATTGAACTATCTCTCACTTCTATTGATTTTGTTGCATCTTTCTATGTGTTATTCCCCAAAAAATCATTCCGAAGTAAGGCATAGTATTTGCCAGTGAACCTGCATGTAACATTTATATTAAACATCAGTCCATAAAATTGTGTGAATACGTAAAAGACAATTATTTTGGAAGGTTAAAAGATGAAGTAACTTCCCTTTTACATGAACTGATTCCTGATATTTCGATGGTTGATGCTGGTAATCGATTTGGTGATGACTCATTTCAACCAAGAGAAATGTGAACCAATAGCTCTGATAAAAAGACGTTCCATTGTCTTCATCTCCAGGCTAATGATGTATTCAACCATTTCATCAAGATGAGATGTGGCTATAATCACATTTCTTCAACAACCTTTCATTAAAAGTCTTGGGTTCTTTTGTTATCTAAAACTGGCAACTTGGAAGCGATCTTGATGGATATTACTTTGAGATCAAGTGAGATTCAATGACATTGAATATTTCTGGTGCAACGATCTCTTTCTTCTTAACAAATCTATTCATGAACGTGGCAAGTTACCTCATGTATTAAGGCGATCTTCTCGTAGCTCAATATGGAGGATCTGACAACAATTTGATATACTGGATTTGGGTAGAGAAATGATATAGTTGCAATAATTATTCTCTATTTTATGGTGGCAATGTTCCCTTGAAGTCTGTTACTTGTATTGACATGTCCTTTAATCTTATCATAACACCTCTGTGATAAAATTAACTTTCATGAAGAGCTTTAAATTCATAACGAAACAATCGCTCTACTTTTGGAATGCACAGTAAATGATCTTGATAGCAAATCCTTATTTTCCGAAATGAAGACAAATTTAGCAGAATTTGAAATTGATTTTGGGCACACGTTGTTCACTGCAAATGCTTCTTTAACTGTGATTAACTCTCATTATCCTCTTTGCATGGATCGTGGTATTTTTACGTGACTTTATTTCATTCACGAAGAATTCATAGATTTATGTGGCATAAATCCTGAGGTGAAAAATATTCCAAGCACAACATTATTTATAATATTCCTCTTGCCACATAAACCAAGAGTTAAAAGAATCCGATCCTTTATTATGTGTAACTCAAAACGTGTCGAATCATGGAATCCTTAGAGCAAAATAAATCTTCAAATTCTTTGTTAATGAAAAGGTAAATTTGTGTTTGTAAATATCAAAATCAATGATCATGAGGGATTCAGAATCTTGGAGAAGTTAAAGTTTTTTTATAAGAAATTATGTATAAACTTTACTAAAACTTTGATTTCATAGAAAGTGAATCTTATTAACTGTTAGAATATAATCCGTTAGGGTTATATAATGTAAATAAATAAATAAATAAATAGTAGGAAGCCAAACAGGCTGAGCAGAAGGTGAAACCCAACCGCCATGTGATTTGTATAAATATAGGCATTTGCATTTGAATAATTAATCAATCGGGAGTTATTACCAACAAGTGGTATCAGAGCGCTGCCATAACTCCTGCCTGTTGCCAGTCTGCCCATTCCTGGCATTCTGCTTGCCAGTCCATTGCCAGACTGCCCCATCAGTCTGCCAGTCGAGTCGCATGCATTGTCTGCATTACAATTCCTTCATGATTGAGTTTGTGTGCTGCAAACCCTAATCCTTTCAAGCTGATGAGGTTTTGTGTTGCGGGATGTTTACTGTTAGTTCCCTGAACGTTTGAATTAGCTGATACCTAACCCTAATTTATAGATGCGATCTCTATGCTTGAAGAGTGCTGTGATTTCTGTGCTTGGAAACCCTAATTTTTGCTGGCTGCCTCTTCATTCCCCATCGCTCCATTATTTGTTGATACTGCTGCGTACGTTGGAGACTGCATCCAAGTTGGTATATTGCAGCGATAATACTTTGAGACTCCAGCTCTCAATTGTACTACATCAAAGCAAAAGTCGAAGGGTCAGATTGTTGAAAAAAACGCTGGTGTTCTTGTGCCTGCATAGTGGCTATCATCCACTTGTCCGTTTCATCTCGAATGGTCGTCTATCTGTCGTGTGATGCTGCGTTGAAGATGGAGTAAAGCTGGAGATTGAAGTCATATTGATGAGATTGAAGTCGTGGTGAAGATGGAGTATAAGCCTGTAGCAGCGTGGAGACCCACGTGCGACTTCTCTTTCTCGCAGCATTTGTAAACCCTAATCCCGTGAGAAGTATGGTGATTAATTTTGAATTCTGCGTGAAGGTCACTAGGGAAATGCTACTTTAACGTGGCATTCCTCAATATTTAACGACTTGATTATAGGTTGAAAGGTTAGTAAACATGGTAAAGTGGTGACAATCTTATCTTTTTCGTAACTATCACATTAAATCTTTAAGACAGCCAAGTCAGCACTTGGCTTGATGGTAGTTGAAGCAATTCAATGGAATACATGTAACTTATACAGTTAATTATTGAATGGTTAATACTAACCTCGGTCAAGTCGCTTTCATAAATGCATTAAATATTTTAGCCTGAGCGTGGACTGTGTGTATGTATAAAAGATGACTACGATTTCCAGCGTGGACTATTGAAGACTGGTGGAGATGCGGGGTATTAAACCTATCAGTGGTATGCTTGCTGCGTTGTGTGCTTGCTACATTGGATTTACCTTCTACGCTCGACACCATCAGCAGCAGAAATCTTAAGACCCCAACGCCATTTTCTCAACAGTTGGCTGTCACTCTGCTTTGGATGTACCAAGGAGGAGGAGCCCCAATTAATTGAATTCGATGGCTTGTTATTTATGTTGTTTTCCAAGGAAATGGAGCCGCGACCTCTCATCTCCCATTGAGCGATAAATCTTGGATAAAGGTGACAGAATGAACGAAGGGTATCTCAGAGAGCCTGTGTGTAGAGATTGACTGTGTTGATGGTGGTGTCAATGAGAGCGTGGAGTGCGACTCCCCTCTTATCTTCGTGAAACCAGCGTTGAATACCTATCAGTGCTGACTGATATATAAAGCTTGCTGCCTGCTGCGTGTGCTATGGTGTGGCTGGAGCTAGCGTGGAGAGTTGAGAATAATGCTGCATTTGTGAGAAGACTGCATCCTTCGTTGGAGAATTAAGAGTACTGCCTTGAATTCAAGAAGCTGCGTGAAGACTTGATTGAAGACTGCTTGGTTGAAGACAATTGCTGCTATGATTGCTCCTCATTGGTGAGTCGTGCAATTTTAAATATAAGCTGCGACATCTAAAGGGAAATTTTTTGTTGCAAAGGAATGTGAAGGTATATAGACAACCCATACATATGAAGAAATCATTCTCATATGTTCCTTTGAAAACTAGCACTGTCATGTGACATGGAAATATTGTTGTAAACGGTTACAAAGCTCATTATTTTTTAGGTTTTGAACAGCACCATATAAATTGTATTGCTGCAAAATTGTCTTAGACTAATAGATCTTGTCGAAGACATTGTTTATACTAGCTAGTGCAGCTGTAATTCTACATAGACTGTATTGTAAATAGGAGCAGAGACTTAAACCTGCTTCTTTCATATAGCTGAGATCATTGACTGGTGCTAAAAATTTGCTTATGAACTTGTTGACATTATATTAAGATTGTAAATCACCTTGGCAGAGGTTGTAGACCTGCAAGGTTTTTGTTTTACTATTATCTCATTCTCTTTAAGTTCAATATTGTAAATTACACCAGCAGTTGCAAAAGATGGAATCTATAGCATCCAAGAGACGCAGAGGGGGTAGAAACAACTCCAGAAAAAGATCAAAGTGCAAGCGTTGTGGAAAGACTGGGCACACATCAGATCAGTGTTGGGCTTCATGGGACTCCATCAAAGACAAGCACAACCATAAGAAAGATGAACAAAATGCTAGTAAATCTTCTGATTCTTGTATTGTTGCACATTGTAATCTTGGATTTAATGAAATGACTTCTCTTTCATCTTATAAAGATTGTTGGCTGC
>LPNX010194173.1:64160-125077 GCA_001517045.1 Pseudotsuga menziesii
CATTAACCAACCTCAAGATTGATTTTAATACCAAGAACCTTGAACGAAGTAGGGTTAAAATCAATGTTTTCACAAGAATATTAAAATCTTAATGAGTTTATAAAGATGTTGAGTTTTTGAAGAAAAATGTGATAATTGAAAATAATAGTAAAGTATCCATCTTATGAATGAAGCAACGATGACTCTTAGTATTATTATCTTTAGAATAAAAGAAAACTTTATATGATCACATGTATTTATATTATATGAGATTAAAGCTTTGATCAAATTATTATTTATATTATGAGTTAATGCTTTAATCTTCTAGAATATGTCTTGATATCATGAAATCATAAAAGTGTCAAGGAAACCTTTTCTTTATAGTAAGAATGATCTTCATTCCATAAGATATTCATTGGTTAAGTATAAGGTTCTCATTAAAATTAGCTAAGTGTAATTTTGGTTTTATTTTATGATACCCTCGAGTCATGTTTCTATGAAAACCATGCAAAAGAGCGAAAGATGAAGGAAAGCAATCCATAAAATCGCCAAACTAATCAAGCAAGATAAACATAAAAGCAAACCAAACAGATTTATATTTACAAAATATACACTGAGGGGACCCCTTTATTTTTGCAAAAATTAAGGGAGTTGTTGGAGTTCCAACAAATGGTGACATGCTGGGCGAACCAGTTATCTCTGCAAAATAATTCTGAATCTTAAATAATAATAAAGACCTCTTCAAATGTCAATTTACCAATCACATAACTTAATCCTGCAATTGGCTTATATATGTAAAGATTGAACCAAAACTTTCCGAATCAATCAAACTATCCCAACCATTATCCAAAATCTTATAAAGATAAATGATTATTCTAGAAATGCAGAAAGAAAATTTTCCAAGGAATCAGTTTCTCGTAACCAAAACAAGTCAAAGAATACGTAGTATATAGGCATGACCTCAATACCACATGATAAACCTTTTAACCTCACTTAGATGCTTTTATTCCATCCACTAGATATAGATAATTTTTTATTTTTTGATAAATAATAAATAAAGACATTAATTGAAGACTACTACCTTGGCTTGGTAACCAGATGTTGGCAGCGTCATTCACAAGAACTGTTGAAAAATGAAAAGGTTGGCTCGTGATGAGACCTCCTTTCTCCTAATCAAATGACTAAGAGCCATCACCCTAGCTTGGTAACTAGATGCGGTAATGTCACATCAACAGAGCTTATGATCATGATGGGTTGGCTCGTGATGAGACCTCCCGTTCTTCAGTTAATCCCTTATATTTTATTAATGTTATGTATAATGAATAACATTAAGGTTATTGTTAATCTCAAGAGAGATTACTTAGTGGATGGGGAAGCAGATCCAAATGGCCCATTAAAGAGCAAAGGATGGCATAAAAAGTCTAAAAGATAACTTACGATTCCTGACTTACTTCAATCTAGGGAAAATTATTCATTTGAAAAGAAGCTTATCAACATTATAGCATCATTTTGAAAGATAAAGATCCTAGATAATAGCCGAGTAACTCAATCAATCCATCAATATGATCCATAATAATTTTTTCAAAGCCAAGACTAATCTCGCTATGGTTAGAATCTTGACAAAAGAAGAGTGTCTTTATAATAATGTCCCTTTAACAAAAAAGGATTTCGATCAAATACTTGACAGAAATACATGGTTTTGATTACCATATGCTAAAATTAGTTTACCCCCTTTCCGGGAAACAAGCAAACCACTCAAAAGAAAATTCTATTAACTTACAAAATAAAACGATCAAAGCAAGAAATCTAAAATGGATATATGCAAACGCAAAAATAAAACTCAGCCCTGAATATATTAACATCTTTCAGTGGAGAAACATGAAATAACTATATCACAAATGAAAAGAGAGAATTAGTTTCTACAAGATGAAAAATAGGTTTCTCTATAATTTGAGACATAAGGATTTGTTAAAAATAAGGAAGATGTTTTAATAAGTTAGGCTGCTCTTATTAATAAGCAAAAGAAAACAAACCAAAAATAAACAAAATTAAACTTAAACTTAATTACATATGCAGTTACAACTCAAAATATTTTGGTATTGATGTGCGACAACATTATTCATGTTTTTAAAAGTTCATGCTTATGGTCATAAGAATGTATAAAACATATTCCAAATTAAGTCAAAAAAGTAAAAGATAAATGACTTAGCAAGAAAATTTTAAATAAACATAATTATGAGCAAGAGAGTCAAAGGTAAAGAAAACATCCCTGAATGTATCGCTAAGTTTCACCTCATGAAATTGGCATCATCTTCATAACTGCATTTATTCAAAACAAGCAAAAGTAAAATGAAGAAAACAAAATAAACCTAAGCCTAACTATGTACAAGAGAAATCAATTGTAATGAAAATTAAGTAAAGTGAAATAACCAATGAAGCCATTGAAGCATTTGTAATCCTAAAAAATAAAACATATCAAATATTAGTAATATGAATTGAAATGCTTCATACTGAAAAATAGAAAGTATTAAATTAGAGCTTGTATCTACAAAAGGAAGAACAATTGGACATGGAAACCTTTTAAGATATGATCCTTCCAACCAAAAATAAATTGAATCATAAAAAGAAGATTGGAGGACATCTACAACTTGTGAAGATTCAATGGAGTGTGTGACAGAAAATTCATCAGGATAGTAATAAAAAAGCGGCATGTCGAGATTACGATCAATGGTTTCAAGGGAAGTTAAAGTAGAGGATATCTTTTGCAAGGAAACATCGTCATCATAGAATTGAAAATCAAATTTTGACATTACCTTAGAGTGAGAACTTTCCCTTTGAAATTCATGAGATTTTGACGACTCAATTAATTTATAATTGAAAAGATTAGTATCGCCAAAATCTAAAACATTATGAGAAATGGTTTTATCTTCTAAATTAGCTTCTTTAATATTATCGTATGCATGAGATTCAAAAGCGATATTTATAAAATTATTTTTATCGCCAATATCTTGAATAGAAAGATTTTCCTCATTCTTATACAACAAATCACTTTGCATAGGAACTGACCATAGTGGAGAATTCGTTTGTATATTAGTATCTGGACATGAACTATAATCAATAAATAAATTTGGATATAAAGCATGATAACTTTCCAAATGTTGAAAATTAGATGTTCCCCTTTTCATAGGACAATCTTGGTTAACTGATTCAAGATAAAAATCATTGTCCATATTCTGATTTGTTGATAAATTTTGTGAAGGAATGAGATAATTTTGTTCAATTTGAGAAGAAGAAAATGCAAAATCATGATTTATGCAACTATCATTCAAAGATTCAGTTTTAGGTCCTAAAATCATCGATTCCTTTTCGACTACAATTGCTTGAAAAAGAGAATGATTTTTTAATGCAAGTGTCGAATTCAAATTCTTTTGTTCATGAAATTGTATATTAGAAGATCCTAAGATTTGTTGATGTTCAGAATTTGGACCAATAATATTAAACCTTGAATCAATATTAATCGATGAAGTGATGCAACCATCAACATGCATATCGTTATTTTGAAGCTTATCATTATTTGCTTGATCATGTAAAGTTGAATGAGAATCAAGATATAAAAATAAATATGTTATTTCTTCTGCAAAAAGTTGATCTTTCTCATGGAATCTAAAATACATTGACATAAATCTTGAAAAGAAAGTACTAATTATAATCCTCATGCGGATCAATAAACAACTCCATGAAATGTTTCCATGAATGAATGTATTTAGCTGGTAGCATTTCGAACCAGCCTCGGATTCTCCTTTTGAAAGTGACAGTAAAAAGCCTACAAATCCTGCTGTCACAAACTATACGATCATGGTTACAAATAAATATAAATTCAGTGAGATGTTTCAAAGCAGTCATTTTACCTTCTCCATCGAATCTTAACCTTTGCAAGAGATTTACTGCACTTTCAAATTGCTCATTACATCACACTTGAGACTGTTCTAGACAATCAAATACAATGAAACTAGATACTCTAGACAGATAAACATAAAAATTTTAAGTGCCAGAAGGAAAAATAGAAATTGTATTTGAATTTTATTCAAATGAGTGAGGAAGAACAATAAAAGGCAATCTTACTGAAACAGTTTGAATAAGTCTTGGAACAATACTGATAGCGATCCCTGGTTATAAAAATCTCTAAATGAAAATTACAGATCTCCTTACATGTCCAGAAATCACTTCTGGTAGAATCTCTCTCTCCCTACTCTCACAAACAAATGGAACAAAGAGAAGAACAGAGCACATAAAGGTAGATTTTTGTCAGCCCTGTCGAGAGCTTTCCCCCTTCTTTACAGTTGAATTGCTGCCTCTTTTATAGCCCCCAGAATGTTAATAACAAACTTCTAAATAATAGTTACATCCATCCATTTCTCCAACGAACCTTGCCATCAAAGAGTAGATTTCTGCGTTTCTATCTCTTTTCATCTCGAGAATTGAGATATGCTTGCATTTTTGTGTGATGTTATCTATTGCTGGCGAACAGATTGAACTATCTCCCACTTCTATTGATTTCGTGGCATCTTTCTATATTCCCCAAAAAATCATTTCGAAGTAAGGCATAGTATTTGCCAGTGAACTTGCATGTAACATTTATATTAAATATCAGTCCATGAAATTGTGTGAATACGTAAAAGACAATTATTTTGGAAGGTTAAAAGATGAAGTAACTTCCCTTTTACATGAACTGATTCCTGATATTTCGATGGTTGATGCTGGTAATCGATTTGGTGATGACTCATTTGAACCAAGAGAAATGTGAACCGATAGCTCCGATAAAAAGATGTTGCATTGTCTTCATCTCCAGGCTGACGATGTATTCAACCATTTCATCAAGATGAGATGTGGTTATAATCACATTTCTTCAACAACCTTTCATTAAAAGTCTCAGGTTCTTTTCTTATCTAAAACTAGCAACTTGGAAGCAATCTTGATGGATATTACTTTGAGATCAAGTGAGATTCAATGACATTGAATATTTCTGGTGCAACGATCTCTTTCTTCTTAAAAAATATGTTCATGAACGTGGCAAGTTACCTCAAAACGTGTCGAATCATGGAATCCTTAGAGCAAAATAAATCTTCAAATTCTTTGTTAATGAAAAGGTAAATTTGTGTTTGTAAATATCAAAATCAACGATCATGAGGGAT
The DNA here is from genome assembly GCA_001517045.1 of Pseudotsuga menziesii. Classification (NCBI taxonomy): domain Eukaryota; kingdom Viridiplantae; phylum Streptophyta; class Pinopsida; order Pinales; family Pinaceae; genus Pseudotsuga; species Pseudotsuga menziesii. The sequence goes on from LPNX010194173.1 coordinate 69,332, forward strand.
TCGAAATCTTGGAGAAGTTAAAGGTTTTTTATAAGAAATTATGTATAAACTTTACTACAACTTTGATTTCACAGAAAGTGAATCTTATTAACCAACCTCAAGATTGATTTTAATACCAAGAACCCTAAACGAAGCAGGGTTAAAATCAATGTTTTCACAATAATATTAAAATCTTAGTGAGTTTATAAAGATATTAAGTTTTTAAAGAAAAAGGTGATAATTAAAAATAATAGTAAAATATGCATCTTATGAATGAAGCAACGATGACTCTTAGTATTATTATGTTTAGAATAAAAGAAAACTTTATATGATCACATGTATTTATATTATATGAGATTAAAGCTTTGATCAAATTATTATTTATATTATGAGTTAATGCTTTAATCTTCTAGAATATGTCTTGATATCATGAAATCATAAAAGTGTTAAGGAAACCTTTTCTTTATAGTAAGAATGATCTTCATTCCACAAGATATTCATTGGTTAAGTATAAGGTTCTCATTAAAATTATTTAAGTGCAATTTTGGTTTTATTTTATGATACTCTCGAGTCATGTTTCTATGAAAACCATGCAAAAGAGCGAAAGATGAAGGAAAGTAATCCATAAAATTGCCAAACTAATCAAGAAAGATAAAAATAAAAGTAAACCAAAAAGATTTATATTTACAAAATATACACTGAGGGGACCCCTTTATTTTGCAAAAATTAAGGGAGTTGTTGCAATGCCAACACCACCTTGAATGGTCTTCCTAGGGCATGGGACTCTTTCATTCAAGGGATCTATGCCAGAAACAAGATAATCAAGTTTAGCAGACTCTGGGAGGAATGCTCACAAGAAGAATCTTGAATATTAACACGAGAAGAAAAGATGGGAAGTGAAGATCAAGCTCTCATAGTACAATCCAAGAAAAGCAGAACAAACCATCACAAAGGTAAGCACTCTTTCCAGAATAAAAACACTAGAAAATATAACAAAGATTTGTCTAAATACATTTGCTATACAAGTGATGAAAGAGGACACCTTGCAAGAGACTGTCCTAGAAACAAAGATAGATCTCACAAGAGGAAGGGAAACAAGAAAAGACATCATGGTCATGCTGCAGAATATGATGAGCCTTCCAAGAATAGAATAAAACAAGACAGTGATGATTCTTCAAGTGTTGAAGAATATGTTTTGATTTTAGCTCTCACAGGAAACATCACACATGGAAGCAATGATTGGATTATAGACAGCGGGGCTTCCAAACACATGACATGATTCAAAGAATCATTTGTGAAACTATCAAAACATGAATCACCCTACAAGGTGAAACTTGGGGATGACTACCAGTATCCAATAAAAGGTAGTGGAGAATCCTCCTACAAATTAGACTCTAGAAAGTCTATGAAAATAAAGAATGTCCTATTTGTACCTGGACTAAAGAAGAACCTTCTCTCCATCTCTGCATTAGATGAAAAAGGCATGAGAGTTGCATTTATATATGAATAAGTTCTCATGTGGCCAAAAGGAAAGACTATTGACGATGCAGTAGTAATTGGAGAACAAAAGGGAGGACTATACAGATTAAAGGGCCAACCAGAAAAAGATTTGGTTCATGACTCAGTAGAACCAAATGAACTTTGGCATAGAAGGCTTGCACATGTGCACTATAGGGCACTACCACTTGCAAGCAAATTTGTTGAAGGTCTTCCAGAAATACAAGAAAAACATGAAGGAGTATGCAAGGGATGTACGAAAGGAAATAATACAAAGAAGACATTTCCAAGTAGCGAAAGCAAGGCTAAAGGAATCTTGGAAATCATTCTCTCTGATGTATGCAGTCCGATGTCATCGAGTTCATTAAGCAGGTATGTATACTATGTTTCTTTCATTGATGATTTTTCTAGGAAGACATGGATATACTTCATGAATAACAAAGATGAAGTATTCAGCAAGTTCAAGGAATTCAAAGCCTTGATTGAAAACCACACAGAGAAGAAGATCAAGATTTTTCAATCAGACATTGGTAGAGAATTCACATCAAATGAATTCAAGGAATTATGAAGAGATTCAGAGATTAAGAGGAAGTTGACCACTCCATATAATCCACAACAGAATGGGGTTACAGAAAGGAAGAATAGAACAATCATGGAAGCAACAAAGACAATGCTCCATGATCAAGATCTTCCTATGCATCTATGGGCAGAAGCTACCAGGACAACTGTGTATGTATAGAACCGTACTCCACATATAGTACTCAAGAACAAGACACCTGAAGAAGTGTTTTTCAGCAAGAAACCATAAGTCAATCATCTCAGGATATTTGGTTTTCCACTGTACATACACATTCCAAAAGAAAAGAGGACAAAGTTAGATCCTTCAAGAAAGAAGGGTATATTTGTGGGATACTTTGAAAGCTTGAAGGCTTACAGAATATACTTTCCAGGATTCAAGAATATCGACATCAGAAGGGACATAATATTTGATGAAGACTCGGCTTACAACAAATTCAAAAAGAGACCCGCTGAAGAACCTGCAGAAATAGAAGTACCCAGAATTCATGACACAACCATGAACGATACAACTCAAGAAGAAGATTGAGAAATAGAAGAACCTCAAGAACCTGTAGATCCACCTCAGGAGAAGAATCCTCACAAGAGGAAACCTTCATGGGTACAAGAAGCTATCCAAGGTGCATAAAGATATGGGGCTCCAGAAGAGATACACAGAGAGAGGAAAAGAACCAGGTCCTGCTCCGGTTACGTAGCCCTATTCTGTGACTTCGTTGATAAAGAACCTTCCAATTATGAAGAAGCGACAGAAAAGAAAGAATGGAAGGATGTTATGATCGAAGAGTATCAATCGATCATGAAGAATGATGTTTCAGATGTTGTTCCAAGACCAGAGGGGAAGTCGTTGTAACTTCCAAATCGATCTATAAGATCAAGCATGCTGCAGATGGTAGCATAGAGAAATATAAAGCAAGATTTGTGGCTCGTGGCTTCTCCCAGAAAGAAGGAATAGATTATGAAGAGACTTTTGCACCTGTAGCAAGATATACTTCCATCAGATCAGTACTTTCTTTAGCTGCAGTAATGAAATGGAAAGTACACCAGATGGATGTCACGACAACTTTCTTGAATGGTGTAGTAGAAGAGGAAGTATATGTGGAGCAGCCACTCAGTTTTGAGACACGTGATAGGAAGAATCATGTGTGTAAATTGAAGAAAGCCCTGTACGGTTTGAAATAGGCACCTAGGATGTGGTATGATAGAATTGACAGCTTCCTATCCAGTTTGGGCTTTAGCAAGAGTAAAGCAGATTCCAAAGTTTACTATAAGGTTGAAGAAGGGAACCCAGTGATACTCCTACTGTATGTAGATGATCTATTTGTAATAGGTGAGGATGGGTTGATTGCTTATACAAAGAGGAAGCTTGCTGCTGAGTTTGAAATGAAGGACTTGGGTATGATGCACTACTTTCTAGGCATGGAGGTGTGGTAGAATCTAGATGGAATTTCCATGGGACAAGGGAAGTATGCAGTAGAGATCCTGAAGAGGTTCGGGATGATGGACTGTAAGGCCATGACCACACCTATGGAATCAAACCTGAAGCTATTGAGTGATGCTTCATCAGAATCGGTTGATGCTACAATGTATCATCAGATGATTGGGTCCTTGATGTACCTGACGAATACGAGACCAGATATTTTCTTTGCTGTGAACACATTGAGCCAAATCCTGACGGATCCGAGACACGTTCACTTGATTGCTGCAAAGCATATTCTGAGATACCTAAAGGGTACAGTTGATTATGGGCTCAAGTATGAGGTGAATTAGAAGATTAACTTGGAAGGTTATGTGGATTCGGATTGGGTAGGCAGTTCCATTGACAGAAAGAGCACTTTAGGGTGTTGCTTCAGTATGGGATTAGGTGTGATCTCCTAGTTTAGCAGGAAGTAATTCTGTGTGGAACTGAGTACAGCTGAAGCAAAGTATGTTGTAGCTTGTTCAGCTAGTTGTGAGGAAGTATGGCTGAGAAAGCTACTATTTGATTTATTTGATCTATAGATGGATGCTACTTGTATATATTGCAACAACCCGAGCTGTGTGAAGCTATCAGAGAACCCAGTGTTCCATGAAAAGTCAAAGCATATTGAGATCAAATATCATTATGTCAGGGATATGGTGCAGAGAGGAACAATAAAGATCCAATATGTTGCAACAGACGAGCAAATAGCTAATGTACTGACCAAACCATTAGCCAGAGTGAAGTTTGAGTACTTCAGGGAGAAGCTTGGTGTTCTCCAGATCGAGGTTCCCTCCAAAGGTAATTGATGTGTCCGTTGGCCTTTCTGACATGTGAACCTACAAATAGTTTCCCTGATGAAAATATTTGTGTTCATTGTCTCTTGTGATTGATTGCTGTGCTTGTTATTCTCTCAGATAAGATCCTAAGATCATATAGCTTAAATGTTAAAAATCTAACAAAAAAATTCCAGGGGATAATTGGTTGGATCTCTTCATGGGAACTTTAAAGGAGAGCATTCAATTTTAGGTATGTTTATTTGAATCTAAATCAGTGGAGAATGCTTTTAGTTTGGCAATAAAAGTCAAAAGTAAAAATATGGCTACTAGAAGGGATGCTACTAACACTTATAAAGAAGGAGATGTTTCCTCCCCCGACCTCGCTTAGATTATAAGGTTAACGCCTCAACAAGTCAAGGAAATAAGAGCAAAGGTACTCTGCTTCAATCGTGATAACAAGTATAGTAAGGGGAATAAGTGTAGTGAGAAGAAATGATTCTACATAGATTGTGAAGAGGAAGAATATCTAGAACCAGAATAGTCTCAAAAGGTAGATATATAATATACTACTCCAACCATATCTTTCCATGCATTCACTTCCATTATCACTTGTCAAACTCTTAGGATAGTATGATATATAAAAAATATAAAAGGTAACAATGTTGATTGATTATGGTAGTACCCATAACTTTATTAATTGAAAATTAGCCAGACTTCTCAATTGCTTTGCATATCCAACACCAAAATTTCTAGTAATTATTGCATATGGAGATACCATAAAATCTTCAGGGAAGTGCCATAGTATTAAAATTACTATGGGGCAGTATATATTGGATAGTTCAATGATTGCAATCCAAATGGGTGGGATTGATGATGTAATAGGGGTACAATGGCTACAATCATTGGGAACAACAACTCTTAATGTTCATAAACAATTCATGAGTTTCTCTTCAGAAGGAAGTGGACTTGAACTCAAAGATATTTTGGGGAATCCCTATAAGGGCATAAGCTCTAATAGCATGGAAAAATTTCTAACATCGGGATACCATGGAGTAATTGCAGAATTGTGCTCACTAGATGTTCAAGCATCTATACCCTCTATTCTAGTGGATCTCCAACAAGTTATTAACAATCATTCCAAGGTATTTTAAGAGATGCCTAATGGTATTCCACTTACTTGAGATCACGAACATGTCATTAAATTGCAAACAGGAGGAGTACAACCTAACATCATATCCTACAAGTACCCATATGCACAAAAGAGTGAGATTGAAAGAATAATTAAAAAAATGTTAGATGCAAGAATCACCATTAGTGCTTTCTCTACACTAATTGTGATGGTTCACAAAAGGGAAGGTTCATGGTGCATGTGTGCAGATAATAGAAAGATCTATAAGATGACCATCATTTAAAGACAAGTTCATATTCTTTTCATTGATGAATTATTAAATGAATTATATGGAACAATTTTTTTATCAAGTTGGAACTTCAATCTGGAAATCATCAAATTAGAACGATGAAAGAAAACATTACGAAAACATCATTCATAACACATGAAGGTAATTATGAATTTTTGGTGATGCCATTTGGCCTTAACAGTGCACCTTCCACATTTCAAATCTTGATGATTTTTATTTTTAAACCCTTCCAATGGGCTATCGAGTGCCCAAATCAGAGATCGTATATAAAAGTTATGACCTCGGAAAGTTGAATGTTCAACCAACCACCTTGGGGCCGCAAACTTTATGACGATTCATCTTCTAGGGTTATGTTTTGGATCTTTCAGGTTCTCTCCCTCATGCTTATTATAAATAGGCCCCTTTTGCCTCATTTTGTATTCATCTTGGCACAAGTGAGCGTAGCATCCACGTCTCTTCTCAGAGATAGCTACCACCATTATAGAAGTTTTATTAATAGTATGTTCTATTTCCGCCATTTAATATAATATATGTTTACCGTATCTCTATTTTCATTGCAATATGTATGTGTTTATGATTCTATATACGTTCTTTCATTTCATTATCACATAAATACAGATCAATGGTGTTAGAGCAATCTTCTCTTTGATTGTTTCTTGGCGCATGTCCCCGATGAGGCCATGGTATAGAGAGTCGGGTCTCGAACTAGTTTCACTTGGGGTAGATCAGTCTCGCTGCCCCAAACAACCTCACATGGCGGAAGAAAAAATACACGACGAAGTAGGAGATCCTATCAAGTCGTTGCTTAAGGAAGCCCTCGCGGTACAGAGGAACGAGATGATGGATAGTTTCTCCCAGATCCTTCTACGAATGCCGATAGTGGAAAATGCACCTTCAACGAGCAACAATTTCAGAGATCCAACTCCATTCAAGGTACATGTTAACTTTGATAATCCTTTATTTGAAGTCCAAATCGATGCTGATGCCCTAGATAAGTGGTTGAATGTTCTAGAAGGGTATTTCTCTGTCCACAATTTTTTCGACAAGGAAAATATCTTCTTTAAGCTCCTCAAGGACATCCGCCATGTCAAAAATTGGTGGGAAACTTGTTGGGAGAAAAAATCATCAGACGAGTCTAGAATTTTTGAGATGAATCCCACTTGGGCCTATTTCATAGATTCCATCATGGAACAATATTACCCCTGTGGGAAACTATGATGACCAATACACAAAATGGACCATTCTACATCAAGAGAGGGACCAGATGGTGTCGGATTTCACCAACAACTTTCATACCTTGTGTACAAAGTTGGGTATCAAGGACTTCGAGTGACACTTGGTACTAAAATATCGCATCGGCGTACATCGTTACATCCGAACTGAGATGGAATTCCTAGAAATCTCTTCACTTTGATCTCCCTATTAGTATGATGTGAAAATCGAGAAGAAATTTCAGCAAAAGAACAAGCGATAATTTGGACGTGTGAACCCACCGTAAAAGCAAGGAAAGGGAAACCCTAACCCGTAAAACATAGGAAAAGGAAAGGACAATGAGTCCCCACCACAAGAAAATAAGGGGAATCAAAAGATAGAGAAGGACACTGAGAAGTGGTGCGAGTTCTACAAAATCCCTTGGCACAACACTGATGAATTCCACTCAAAGCAGTCATTGGTGGCTGAGATCAAATATTTAGAATCAAATCTCGATCCCGATTCAGAACCCAAAGTCATGGTCGCGGACCAAGGGAAGCATATCATTGATGCAGAACCCAGTGTCAGGATATAATTGGTGATGTCGATGAACTCTTCCCATGGGAAGTAGATTATTAATGCAGAACTCTTCCATTTAATAGAATAGGTGTTTACTGTATATCTGTTTTCATTGAAATATGTCTATGTTTATGATTCTATATATGTTCTTTCATTTCATTCTCACATAAATCCGGATCAATTTGGGTCATATTATATCTCATGAAGGTGTCAAAGAGGATCCTAACAAAATTAAGGTTGTCAAGGAATGACCAATTCCAAAAAACTTGAAGAATATTAGAGGATATTTAGGATTCACGAGATACTACCACAAGTTCAAAAATAATTGTGGTAAAATAGAGGCACCTCTAATGAGGTCATTGAAAAAGGAAGCATTATCATGGGTTGAAGAAGAAACTAAATCTTTTGAAAAAGTTAAAGTGAATATTTGTACAACTCATGTATTAGCCAAGCTTGACTTCATAAAAACCTATAATGTGGAATGTGATGCTTTAAGGCATGCATTGGTGAATTTTTAATGAAACAAGGAAGGCCTTTGAAATTTTCTAACTTAAAGGAAAAAAATTACTGAAACAAATTTATGAAAAGGAAATGTTATCCATACTACATCCAATTAAGAAATAATGACCTTATATAATAGGAATACACTTCAAAGTAAGAATAGATCATAACAGTCTTAAGCACTTCTTGGAACACAGATTATATCTAGAAGAGAAACATAAATGTTTTTTTTTTTGTTTTCATGAATCTACCTTTTTTGTAGGAGTGGCATGTGGTCTAAGAAATAATTACCTTGACGAATCTAAGCCATCAAAATCACCTGGGTATTGCACCTAATATGGGACACACCAACCCTTAGCATGGCTAGGTATTTTTGGTGTCTCCTCCCACTACCACTGAATTTTGAACCTTAGGCCAGCTAACAAACATAACCCTTTGAAACACCAACCATGCTAGTGGGATTTGACATAGAAACAAAGAAAATGGGTTATAAATATGTTAGGTTGTCACTTTGAAATTATCTAAAAAAAGGAAAACATAATGTGGTGGTAGATGCGCTTTCAAGAAAGGAAGATGACAAAGAGGGCTTCCTATCTGCAATTTCGTTTATGCAATTTGACTGGTTGGAAGAAGCAAGGACATAATAGAAACATCATCATAAGGCATTCAAGATAACTTAACAACTACAAATGGATCCTCATTCACTAGATAAATTTGTTTATTAGGATCACCTTTTATTATGTAAGAATTATCAATTCAAACACAAGTTCCTTTTGGAATCACACATTTATCCTATAGGAGGACACTCAAGGTTCTTGAAAACTAACACAGGATCAAGGAGGAGTTTTTTAGGAAGGTCTTAAAACTAATTTCCAAAATATTTTGGTAGAATGTTTGGTTTTCCAACAAAACAAAAAGGAGAGGTAATTAATATGTCAGGTCTTTTAAAATCATTATCCATACCAACTCAACATTGGGAAGGGGTCTTAATGGATTTTATCATAGTTTTATCAAAGTCAGAAGGAAAGAATGTCATAACGGTAGTAGTGGATCAAATTACAAAGTTTGCGCATTATTCTCTTTCTCATCCTTTTACGGAAAGTATAATAGTTCTTCCAGATAAATATTTCTTTCCTGTCCAATATACAGAGAGGTTCTAGCTGGAATTCTCATTCCATTTCTACCTGTATCGCATTCTAGTTAATAGCATGTATATAATCACAAACATACTTCTTTAACAATGAAACATGAAATACATTATGTACTTGAATACTAGTCCGTAATGCATGTTGGTATACTATAGGGCCTATCTTTGCCAATATATGGAAAGGTACACAATATATAGGGGCTAGTTTAGCTTATTTATCAAGACTCAAGGAAATTGTTTTTCCTTTAACTTTCAGGTATACATGATCCTCGGCTTGAAATTATTTATGCTCCATTCTAGATCAACATAACTCTTCTTCCCATCTTGGGATTTGTTTAACACTATAAGAAAAAATGCCTACAGTGACGAGAAAAAAACTTCACCATAACCTCATTGGTGACACTCAAAAGGGTCTTTCTCATGAAAACCTGAACATCACCAAGGGAAACATAGCAAAAAAAAAGGGGATATGGAGATGTGCTAAATCCATCACCAATAAGCATCAATTGTGACCGCTAGACACCGTTGCCAATTCCAAAGGACAATAGTGACATAGATTTAATGATCATCACCATAACCTCATTAATTATGGTTACAATGGTCATCGTCACAAAAAACAAACATTTCCAGAGTCATCGTAGCCAAAATAAAAGGAGATATGGAGACACACTAAGTCTTTCACCGATAAGAATCGATCATGACGGCTGGATACCATCACCAATTCCATTAAGTCCTTCAACAATAAGCATCAATCATGATGGTCAGAGATCATTACCAATTCTAGAGGAAACAAATGACATAACTTAAATTATCATCACCCTAATCTCATTGGTGATGGTTAAATTGGCCTCCATTACCGAAAATGGAATGTCACCAAAGATGACACAACCAAAAGTAATGAGATATGGAGACGTGTAAGGACCACCACCAATAATCATTTTAGTATAGTAAGTGACCATCGCAAATGGAAAAGAACAACAGTGACATATATTTAATGATCATCATCATAACCTCATTAGCGATGCATGACAAGGACCATCTCCATTTTGATTCAAAATTAAAAAAAAATTGTCACGAACCTTCAAGGATAGTCACCGAAATTTCATAAATGGTGATGGTCACAAATAATTGTCACCATTAGTTTCTATAAGGTGCACATAATTAAATGTCACTATTGAATTTTTTAATGGTGACGGTCACAAAATTAAACACCATCGTTAATTTCTGCAATGGTGACGTGTAGAGAATTAAATGTCAGCTCTAATTCAAAATTTAAAGTGAAATTTTAGGGCTTTGGAATTTTTATCTGTTTCAGTGTGATTGTTGGCCCTATGAAAAGATAAGAATAATTAAGTTAGAATTCTTCTTGGAAGATAAATATTCCGGTCGTAGGGAGAAGAAGTTGTGACACAAGCAGATGAAGGCGGAGGAAAAGCTGCGACGGAAGCAGTTGTGGAAGGAAGAACAAGGTAGAAAAAGTAGCTATAGAGGAAGCCATGACATAGGAAGATAGAAGCAGATAAGGAAGAAAGAGCTAAGACAAAATAAGTAGTTGCAGAGGAAGACGCAGAAGGAGAAGAAGTCATGACAACATGTATAACTGCTCCAACTACTCATTCGTTAAGGTTATATTTATCCCTTTAAACTATATAATTACATAAATATGATGACATTTATGGGGCCCAAAGGGTCCCCTCAATAGTTACTTACTAACTGTTACTAGATTTAGTTGCTTAGTTCTTAGTCTGTTGGTTCCTAGTCAGTTAGTGGTGTCTGTAAGAAGAGTTAGTCGATCCAGGTTGTGTGTGAATAGACAGTAGAGTCAAATAGAGAAGAGAGAGTTGATCCAGGCTGTGTGCAGATTGAGAGTAGCATGAAGTAGAAGAAGATTGAGAAACATAAGACTAGAGAGCATGAGAGGAGAGAGGAGTTTGTATAGATAAGAGAAGAATATCTAGAACACAGAATGCATATTGTGAATAAGTGTTTATGTATTTTCTTATGAATGAGTCACACTGTTGATAGATAACTTGTGTGTTAAAGCTTATATTGTTGTTATAATCTCTGTCGATAGATAATATAAGTAGTGCCTTAACTACGCATAGTAAGGATAATTAATACACCCATCGGCTTTGGTTGAGCAAGTTGGTAAGGTGCCAAGGGAGAAGAAATCCTCACCCAACTGCAAAAAGCTGGTTCTGGTAGTCACCCATATGAGATATCTTGGGTGAGATTGCATCTGTGTTGCACGTCTTGCCGACTGAGCCTTGATATTTCAGACCAATATCTTGGGCTTTGTTGCGCGCAAAAGAAGGTCTGAACCTGGGTCGAAGGAAGAAACACTAACAAATTGTTTTGTTGTCGGGGCCGTGAATCATTTTGGTGAGGGATATGTTTTGGCATTTGGTGAAGCCAAAAATACAAGACTTACTGGACTCTAAAGTGTTAGATTTTGCACGAGAAGAAAGTGAAGCATCGCGGTTAAATCCAATAAAGTGGTTGGAGCGGTACATTTATACTAATATTCATGAAATTTTATTTTTTCGAGTTTCCTATTGTGTTGTATGAGTGGTTGTTGAAGTTAGCAACCCAGTGAAAAAATTTCCAAGGGGGAGAACCAACCGAGTGTAATCCTCAGCTATTCCAAGGATTGAAGAGTATTAGCAACCCTATGTTGAGGGTTGCTAATTTTTAGGTAGACAATATTTTGGAGGGATACATTACTGAGTTGTTGTCGACACAGTAACCTCATACAATGAGGCATAATGTTTTTTTCCAAGGACCCAGAGGAAGATACCTGACATCTTTGAGAACTTGGATAAATATGCTTATATGCGAAAAAGGAATCATGAGAATGGACTCTGATGATTGAAGGAATATGGACAAAAATTTAGTCTATGTCACAGAAGAAGTGCATGAAAAATGGAGCAAACTAAGCTAAGATGTTCCCTGCTGATAGTGGAACTCAACTAGAAGGTGGACGTTTAAGGAGTGGTAGAAGATTTTGGTAGGGAAAGAGAAGAAAATATTTGATAACAAGAGGAAGTTGCAGTACGACCAGAGGAGAAGACTACGAGTTAACGTCACATTTTGACAAAGATTATTGTGATGAAGACGAGGAATCTCGACCTATATCCGAAAGAGAAGAAGAAGAAGCAAAGCTCTAGATCCAAAGTACGAGTATGGTACACCTACAACCCCGTGCACATTGCTAGAGGTAAGATCTAGAAACTCGTATCCCAGTGGTTTTGTAAATACAAGTAATACTAACTATGCGAATAACAAACAAGGGAGTCCAAATCGCCAAAAGTTTTGCTCGACAGTTCCAAGAGTGAATATAATGGCTAGAAATGATATTAAGTTGCCGATATTTAATGGAAATTGGTTAGAATACCCAAAACAACATTGGTTTCTATGTGAATCCGTATGGACCGTGCACTAGGTCCAAGATGAAGCGACAAAGAAAACACAAATGATCACAACCATGATAGGTCATGCGCTAAACTAGTATATGAAGTTTTCTATAGTTTCGGTGAGATTTTCACATAAGATGCTTGACCAAATTCAAGCTGGATTAATCGATGATTTCATAAAGCTGAAATATGAATCTCAGTGCATCACAGAAATTAAAGAAATCAAGCAATTGTCTACAGAGTCTGTGTGGGACTTCGATCAGATATTTAATAAATTGATAGATAAAGTAAGCTTTCAAATGTCAGACATACAACACAAGGAATGGTTCGTTGCAACGCTGTTTCTACACACCCGAATCTCATTGATGCAACATAATATTGTGTCATAGACTGAATCACTGGAGATAGAAATGAAGTTAGAAGTTATGATCCTCAATGGTTGGAGAGATCGGTTTAGGACTGATGCAGATTTAGTCGCAACTAGCCAACATGACACTGCAACTCCAGGGCATTAAGAAAGGGAAATATATCCAAGAAGAAAGCTGGTGTACTAGATGAAAAGTTGAGGGACACCATAAGGATAATTTCCCAATGTTCATGAACTATGTCGCAACAGGAGCATCGAACCTAATAAACACACAAGGGATTCCTTGGTGTAGAATTTGTTAGACCCGAGGCCATTGGTTAGAAGAGTGCTTGTACTTGCAGAAGATTGTAAGTACACTAGCTAGTATGTACTGTAATTTTTGTAAATATGTAGGCCATGATGAGAAGGATTGCAGATCATTCCATTTTCTACAAGAGAAACCAATGGATACCTACTTAATGAAGAATGAAGAGAAGATGCAAGCTGAGTGAGCGTAAGATTAATACCCACCCACTCAATATCCACTCACTCAATATAAAGAACCTCATTATCTTCAGCTTCATTATCAACATAATAAATATCTGTTGCAGCAACACTACCCTCAACCCAGAGGGGGTGGAAATTTTTGATGCTGAGGAAAACAACAAGGAGGAGGAGGATTTGGTCATAGAAGAGGCCAAATCATATGGTATAAGTGTGGGAAACCAACACATTTTACTCGGGACTAAGTGAGTCCTGTGAAGGGATGTTCATATTGTAAAGCTATCAACCACACTATTGAGGAATGTACTGAACTGATTTCTAAGTGGCATGTCAAGAATATGGGAAATCCAATTCCCCTTTAGAATCCTAACCCAAATCCCAACCAGAACATCTAGATGATTTATGTTGAGCCAAGAGAAGCAAATATTGTTGTCATGACAAGAAGAGATGTTGTGATTGGAGTAGACCAAAATGCACAGCATCACCAACCACAAGTGTGACTGTCAAGAAAAAATAAAGTACCACTCGACGTCCAAAAAGATAAGGAATTTACTTAGACGCTTGACCAGAATTCATCGACAAGAATGAAGTGTCGACATCTGCTCCGACACTACCAAGAGGACAAGTAAGGGGACTGCCTGAAAGGTTTGATCAACTATTTCGAAAGCAACCAATGAGAGAACTTAGTAAACTTAAATATTTTTTTAAAATTTTCTTATCGTTAATCCATGATAAAGATGATGTCATAGAATTGACAACCCTAACAAAAGAAACTTAGGAGGAGTTGCGACCATACAAAAGAGTTAACCGAGTCGAAAAAATATTAAAGACCGGTTGTGAGTTAAGAATGACTGTGAAGATAGGATATTATGATATGGACTATATAATTTTGGGCATGGGCTCTAATGTCAATATCATGAAAATAAATACATGGGAATGTATGGGAAAACCATGACTAGATTGATCACCCATTCAACTTATATTAGAAAATTAATTGAAGGTCCTACCTATTGGTCGACTGAATTTGGTTCATGTTGAGGTAGAAAGCCTAAGAACGTATGCGTATTTTGAAGTGAACCCATATCCTTCAATTTTGGGAATCAACTAAGGGATAGAAAATCAGACCATCATCCATTTCAAGAAAATAATATGACCATTTGAATACTCAGAGATAAGAGTGGTCGCGCTCATTGATCCACTAGAAGGACATAGATACATCGAACAAGTACACAATGAAGGCCAAGTACTATCTCGACCATATCTATAATATCAGATCTATAGGAGACTACTATGTAAATCCAACAACTGATGGAAAGTTGAGTTGGTAGAGTGTTAGCTCTTGCACATCAGATTCCAGTGAAGCGTTTGGAAATTGGTAGAATCAGATGCATGAAGTATCCATGAGAATATGCACAAGAATTAAATGATTGGTGCGATGGGTAGGAGTCGAGGAAAGATAGCTATCTACATATGAAGGTTTACCTAACCTTGCATCTTTCTTGATAGAATTTTAAGCGAAAGTTACAGAATCTCAAGGCTTGTCCACCCTAGACTTTGTGTTGAAAGCTACACCCACTAGATGGTGTGGTACGCATAAAGAATCTATCTCTAAATGACCACAATGTAGAAGATTGATGGAGATAATATTTGGATAAGAGATAAGCTATACTAGACACAAGTATACAGGATTGGAAAATATTTTTGAACATATTGAGTACTGTCGTGCGACATGGGAGGCATGCCCACGACAGGAATGGGTACATCACTTTATACATACACTCGACATGATACCAAGGAATCGGTATACATCACTTAAGCTCTGAAAAGGAACACTTGAATGGGAGGAGTTACCTACTAGATTCACACATACATTTGAGTTCACAGATGACCATCCTTTGATTGATGTTGCATTGCAAGTGATGAAAATGAAGATATTTGAAGATACCCTCGTCACAATGGAAAAATTCAATCAATGCAATGCGAAAATCCACCACCCGATGGAATTCTACAACGTAACAGCAGAACCTGATGATGATGACCTGCTCGATGTAAACATACCTGAGTCAGAAGTTATGCTCACAGTGGAAGGATTTCGTATTTCTAGCAACTAATTCCCGAGTCCACTAAAAGTTAAGAAAGTTAATATTGGCTCACCGGAGAATCTAAAATTTTCTAATATCGGAGATTTTTGGGATGACGATACTGTAGGGAAGATCACAAACTTAGTGCACGAGTTTCAGGATTTGTTCCCTACAAAATTCTTAGAGATGAAATGGATCATTGGAGACCTTGGATAAATGAAGATACCTTTGAATCCCGACGCAAAACTAGTCAAGTAGCAACCATATCGATTGAATCCGCGGTATAAAGAAAAATTCAGGGCATAACTGGAGCAAATGTTGGACGCAGGTATCATAGAACCGTTAAAAGAATTATAGTGGATTAGTCTAATAGTGGTGCAATAAAAAAAGGCTACTGGTGAAGTGAGAATTTGCGTTGACTTGATAAAATTGAATGATGCTTGTTTGCATGACCCATTTATGACTCCATTTACATATGAGGTACTGGAAAGTGTCGTGGGTCAAGAGATTTATTCAGTCACTGATGGTTTCTATGGTTAACATCATATTAGAATCACA
Organism: Pseudotsuga menziesii; assembly: GCA_001517045.1. NCBI lineage: Eukaryota > Viridiplantae > Streptophyta > Pinopsida > Pinales > Pinaceae > Pseudotsuga > Pseudotsuga menziesii. The sequence continues at coordinate 85,357 of LPNX010194173.1, forward strand.
AAGTAATATCGGCACAAGAACACCTTTGGGACGGAGTGGGGGTGTTTCCAGTACACGGTAATGCCCTTTGGACTCAAGAATTCTCCTGCTATTTTTTCCAGCATAGTAGTTGCTTCCTTTAAATAATTTATTCACACATTTATTGAAGTATACTTTGACGATTGGACAGTATTTGGGCTCATTAAGGATCCCTTAGGATGATGCTGGAACGTTGTCACCAGTATCAAATTTTGTTGAACTTAAAGAAATGCATATTTTGTGCCCCGCTTGGAATTATGTTGGGCCATGTGGTCTGTTGCGATGGAATATTGGTCGATCCTGGTAAAATTGCAATCATCATTGACCTACTACCATCTAGCACAATTAAGAAATTGTGTGCAACATTGGGGCACACTTGATACTACAATTTTTTTATCAAAGTATCTGCGGAGGTGACAACTCTGATGGAAAAGCTACTGAAGAAATATGGTAAGTTATAGTGGACAGAAATTTGCCAAGAGACTCTTGACACATTGAAGAAGAATATGGTTACAACACCGATACTTGTATTTCCAGAATGGGAAAATCATTCCATGTACATGTCTATGCGTCGTCTGTTGTGCTTGACGTGGTACGAACACAACCTAACAAAGGGTCAATTGACCATCCTATACACTTCTCGAACTGGAAATTATCCACAACAGATATGAATTATACCATAACACAAAGACAAGGGTTAGATATGGTATACGCTTTGTATAAATTCAGACACTAATTACTAGGTGGACATTTTAAAATGTAAACATACTATTCAAAAATAAAAAACCTGGTCAATAAGCCAGTGTTGGGGGCGAATATTTGCCGGTGGATTCTCGTTTTTTAGTAATTTGAATTTGAAGTCATTGTTAAACCCGACCGACTGAATTCAGGACCATATAATCTATAGAGGATTGAAAGTGGAGAAGAACCTGTTAACCTCGATGATAGTTTCCCCGATGCGCAACTATTTGCAATAACAATGTTTGATGATCAGTACAAAGACATCATACAAATTTTGAGTACGTGTTATGCGCCAACTGAATTTACCACTGCACAGAAGAAACAATTGGTTTTTCAAGTTATAGAATTCTAATTGATCGTTGGACACTTATATAAGATGACACCCCATGAGATTATTCATCATAGTGTCTTGGAATATGGGTGACCGATGATATTGAGTGAAGCACATGCTGGTGTCACAGGAGGCCATTACGCTGGAAAGGCTATGGTGCAAAAGATATTTCAAACAGGATTATGGTGGCCTACCATGCATGTAGATGCATGAGAATACTGTCGTAGCCGTGATGTCTTACAGAGAACGGGAAATCCATCACGATGAGATGAGATGCTGTTAGTTCCTCAAGTAAATCTACATGCATTTGATAAATGGGTCGTTGATTTTGGGGGTCCTATTATTCCAACAGGGAAGAGAATAGGTGTAGGGTATATAACTACTATGAATGACTACCTAAATCGATGGGATGAAGCATCACCAGTAAAATATTGTACTTTTGTGACTGTTGCGAATTTTTTGGTTAAAAATGTTGTGACGATATTCGACTGCCCAAAAATTTTGATAAGCGACCAAGGTACACACTTTGTTAGTAAGTTAATTGAGGAATTGATGGAGGAAATCTAGATCCAACATATAAATACAACGCCATATCTCCCTCAAGCAAATGGTGTTGTTGAATCATTTAGCAAAATTATGGAAAATGCGTTGACAAATATTTACATGACCAATGAGAATAGAGGGATTATAAAATTTCTGTAGTGTTTTGGACATATCGCATGATATGTAAGAGGTTGACAAGTCGAACCCCATTTCGATTGGTATATGGCCAAGAAGCTATCATGCCAATGCAATATATTGTACCCAACTTAAAGATTGCTGCGATCACGGAGATGACAGATGTTGGTGTTGTCAAAGAAATACTATCACATCTGGTAGAGTTGGAAGAAGAATGTTTTGTTGCAGGATATCCTCAAAACGTTGAGGAATAACAACATAAATTATGGCATGATCACCACATCAAGAACAAACAGTTTCAGGTCGGAGGACTTTTTCTGCTGTATGATAGCAAATTCCTCAAGTATTCGGGTAAGTTACAAACACACTGGTTAGGATTGTATGTTGAAATTTAGATCACTGCTGGAGGCACAGTGCAATTGGAAAAGTTGGATGGAACAACTGTCAAAGGAATGGTAAATAGAAGTCGTCTAAAACCTTATCAAGATAGATGCGACTTAGTCAAATGAAAAAAAAAGAGAGAAAGAGAAAAGAGAAAAAAAGAAAAAGAGAAAGAGAAAAGAGAAAAAAAAGAAAAGAGAAAAGGAAGAGAAAGAGAAATAAAGCAAAGAGAAAAGAAAGAGAAAGAGAAAGAGAAAGAAAGAAAGAAAAAATGTGTGCTAACCGTAGGAAATTTGTTGTCTCAAAGTGCCAGTAAGTTGCAAATGGAGGAAAATTGTCGTAGACTCTGTGTCTACCGTAAGAAGAACAATGTTTGCAAAGACACTTAGTCTATCGCAATCGAAGGAAACCCGTCGAAGATGCATACCGGTCACAAGAAATAGTGGTGTTGTTGCACGATGAATTTGAGTCGTAGAAATGAGAGCTGGAAATTATTAATATGAGAAGCTCGAGAAATTATGGCGACGTAATTTTTGGGTCACTTTAGTCATTATTGTACTATTACTACCACTAACATGACAGACGAGTGGTGGTTTCCTTGTAATCATTCAGATAATTACCAATGTGATGGAAATGACTATGAGCTTTCTATTGATTGCTCACATGTGTGAAGGACTGCCTGATTGAATGAATAGACGTTATGAAGCTTTGCGCCCAAGTTTTGTTTCATTCCTCTACATTCGAGAAGAGAGATTGTTGTCTGCGACTGAAAGAGATGAAGTAAGTTTTTCATAGAGCATGGTTATTTTGATTTTCAGCAGAAACATAGTTGCAGAATCCATTGTTGAGACCATGTCACCCATGCTCATCATGGAACACACTACCAGATGTGTTCCACAGCAGGAAAGGGCCATACTTGCAACTAAATAAGCTCTAGTCATCCTTGAAGTAAGGTTATGACTCGACCCACCTGGTTCGTCAACGAAGAAACGTTCTGGTACATGCAATAAGAAAGTCGCATGAGAACTAACAATGGAAGATGAAGAAGAAATGGTTGAAATTCAGCTACTAGATGATATTACACCTAAACTGCATAACACACTCATTGGGTAGACCCACTAGAATGCATAGTATCCATTGGTAAAATCCCTCGGTCCAAACCAGAGTTCGTATAATGACGAACAATGAAAGAATCCTACATAATCCCCATCAACTTTAGAAGAAGCTCAAGATATATTTTGTGAGGATTACTTGAGGGAAAAAGATGAGATGGAAGATTTCATCGACGACAGAGAAAGGTTGATGAAAATGTTCTTCCTCTCCGGAGGAAGAAGTAAAAGAAAATAATGTCTAGGAAAGCACCTGGGATTTTCTCTTCAACTTTCCAAGACCTCTAGGATATAATTGGTGATGTTGATGAACTCTTCCCTCTCGTTGGTCTTACCACTCCAAAGTAGTAACTTTTAAAACCAAATAAATAAGAAAATCAATGACAAAGGTTGCAAAGAAGATAGAAGAAGCAGAGGAACTGTGTTCCAAGGCCATCAACGAAGTTTCTTAGACTTGGGAAGAGTTGATTGACAACAACGAATTAGAGGAAGTCACAAAGAAGATGCACATTGCTAAGACATAAGCAACTCATCTGAAGAATGAAATGAAGAAGTTACCCTTAGTAGAGAAAATGGATAAGGTTTTGAAAATGAAAAAACTTCAACATGAAGTTACTGTGTTGCACACTTAACAACAACAGAGGAATGACAAAGTTGCAGACTCGTAGGTTGAAGCAAAAAGAGTAACATGCATCATTCAACTTCTGCATTAGAGGTTGCATGAATTGTAACGTCAGAACACATTAGTTTTTACCGTGTCAAACAATTGTAGAAAGAAGAAGAGGATGTGCGACGAGAGACAAAGGAGATAGTGAAAATATTTCAAGATTTTAAAAGAAAAGTCATCACAATTGCGGAAATTGTGGAATAGAATTGCATGGCCAGGTATGAGTGACAGGTGAGTGTTGGGGGTTTATTGGCCCTAGGAAAAGATAGGCATAATTTAGTTATAATTCTACTCATAATATAAAGAGTTCGATTGTAGGGAGAAGAAGCTGCAACAGAATCAAATGAAGGCAAAGGAGAAGCTGAAACATAAGCAACTATGAAGGAATAACAAGAAGCATCTATAGAGGAAGCTGGGACGAAGGAATATAGAATCAGATAAGGAAGAAAGAGATAAGACAAAAGAAGTAGTCATAGAGGAAGTTGCAGTAGGAGAAGAAGCCATGATATAAGGAAAGGATATGATGAGATCAACCGCGATGGAAGGAACCACAATAGAGATGATGTGCAACACCATAATGGATGAAAATGACATCTCGAGAGATCGTGTGTATGAATTTTTCTAGATCCACATGTGCTTTAACGAATAAAAGAACCTTTGTATTTTGGGATGATAGTGCCTACTGATGAGTGTAACTAGAATAGGAATGACAACCCGTTGGATAACAAAATGAAGTCTACTGAATGTGACATGTAAAGAATATATAAAAGGAGGAACCCAAGCTGTATGCGGGTTACTTACTTCTTAGTTACTTACTGTCTGTCACTAGCTTTAGTTTCTTAGTTCCTAGTCTGTCGATTCCTAGTTAATCAATGGTGTCTCTAAGAAGAGTTAGTCAATACAGGCTATGTGCAGATCGACAACATATTCGAAGAGAGATGGGAGAGTCGATCTAGGTTTTGTTATGATTGATAGTAGCATGAAGTAGAAGAATATTGAGTGACAAAAGACTAGAGAGCATGAGAGGAGAGAGGAGTTTGTATAGATAAGAGAAGAAGATATAGAATAAGGTCTATAATTGAGTGCATAGAAAAAAGGTGCCATATATTTCTCATGCCAAATGAAGAGTGCCTTTGTGGTTTTTCTTGGATGGGTTTCCACGTTAAATATTGTGTCAATGTGTAGATGTTGAATGTATTTATGTCGCATGTATGGATATGATGAATGTACTTAAGTTGCAGGAATGTATATTGTGAATAAGTGTTTATGTATTTGCTTATGAATGAGTTCTCTTATGCATGAGTTTCATTGTTGAAATATAACCTGTGTGTTAAAGATTATATTGTTGTTATAATCTTTGTCGACGGATAAGCTAAGTAGTGCCTTAACTGCACATAGTAAGGATAATTAATACACCCACCGGATTCGGTTGAGTGAGTTGGTAAGGTTCCAAGGGAGAATAAATCCCCACCCAACTATAGAAACCTGGTTTTGGAAGTTACCCATACAATATATCTCAAGTGAGACTGCATTTGCATTGCAGGTGTTGCCGAATGAACCTTTCTTTGTCGAGCTGATATCTTAGGTTTTGTTGCGCGCAAAAGAAGGTTTGAACCTAGGTCGAAGGGAGAAATTCCAACAATTATTTTAGAAGTGACTTAGTGGTGCATCCCAGTAAGGTTATACAACAAAGCAAACACTACAATACTGGACAACACAACACATAACCTTTTTCAAGAAAAAATTTCAAACACTCTTCTAAACATAGAAAAGACCATGGAAATTTCTCATTCAACTATCACAGTTTGCTCAAAAAATGGCAGATTATATGGAAATTATAGAGTTTGAGCAGAACTCTTGATTCACAGAAAACTTAAAAATGCCCCCTGGTCTCAGTCTCAGGCAGAGTTTACAATTTATCAACCAAAATTCAAATTCAAAAAATTATTATAGGTATTTGGTCTCGACTGCTTTTCTTGCTCTTCCATCTCCCAGTATTACTCTATGCTATTCTCTCTGCTCCTCTTCTCTTCTTCTGCCTTGAAATTCCTCGATGGTAGTTTTAATCATTTCCTTCCGTTCTCCAAAAATTTGCTCATGCATTAATTGTGGTCATCAATAAATTATACAATGAATCATTTCTTGCTGAATAGTTCTGAATTTGAGCCTTGGTGACATTAAAACTATGGGCCAAATGATCTCCAAAAGGTTGCCATGCAACACTACACAATTATGGCAAAAAATCTCAAAATATTTCCTAACGATCCGCGTTAACCATGATTTTTTAAATGACATTAAAAGAAAATAAAGAAATCCAATCAAATAAAAAATCTTGGTGTTTAATTAGTCTAATGATCCAAGCCGTTGATGCATTATTTCCCATGCATGCACCCAAAACACAATATTTTTCTTTCAATGGTCTTGATTATCCTGGGATTTAGTACCAGGCGTCGGTGGAACTCCTCGATCACACACATACCCATGGCTCTCCCCAATCATGGATATCGTAGTCAAAGGCGTCGGTGGAACTACTTTGACTACGATATCCATTACTTTGAAAACTGAATACACTGATTTAGCAGTGATGGTTCTGGTTTTACAATTCCACATCCAGGCGATTCTGTCCAAATCCGTCGTGACCTTAATTCCCCTCTTTTTAGACCACTGATATATTCCATCCATTCAGAGCGATGTGTCTCCTGGTAAAACGAAGTCTGTTGATCCCATCCATTCTGTACATGTGCAACCATATTCCAAAAGTTTTGCCACCTGCTTTAACGAATAAAATCCCTTATCATGCAGGAGTTGTACATGTTCAGATGATAAAGGAGTAAACCTTTGGGACACCAACAATTGGATCCATGACAACTCTTATCAAAGATCCATCCCCAATCTTTCATGCTGTGAAATGCTATAGTAAGCCTACTCCAGATTATGGATACACCTTTTATGGGCCTTTTTCCCATCCTAATCCACTCTATAACTCTGAATCTCTTGAAATATTTTGCCATCAAAACTTTGTGCCAAATACTATCTCTGAATAGAGCCCTCCAAAGGCTTTTACCCATAAGTGCATCAACACATTTGTAAATATTTTTGGTGCTCCATCCCCTATATATATATATGGGTGAGAGGAGATATCCCATCTTACCAGACAAAATTTCGTACAATCATTTGACTTAGACCATAAAAAACTGAAATCTTGCGATTAATAGCATGAACAATGGACCTAGGCACTTTGTACATTGACAAGTTTGTCCACATAGAATTAATTAAGGTCAATCTACCACCCCTCATATATTTTAACCATCTCAAGCACCAATGATTTATCCAAACCTCACATATTTTAACCATCTAGTGCCAATCTTGCACAGTATAGCCATTTGGTTTTAATGCATACCCCAAGTACTTAGTGCCTTTTTCAGTGGGTTTGAAACAATATGGGAAGAGGCTCCTAAGCATTCCTAAGGTATTTTCATAAATCCCATGATGTAATATAATGGATTTTTTGTCACTTATAAGCATACTAGATGCCTTACTGAACTTTCCTAGAATGTATTTGAGTCTCCCCCACTCAACTAGTGTTCCCTTCACAAATAGCATAACACCATCAACAAATAAGAGATGTGTAATTTTGATGATTTTTGAGAAGATAATACCTTTAATAATCCCTTTCTCCATATCAGATTCAATTATCTTGTTCATTACTTCAATGATTAACATAAATAAAAGAGGAAATAACATACAAACCTGCCTTAAGACCCTAGGTCCTCTCAAAAAAATTGTTGGAGATCCATTGATGAGAACTGTGAAATTGACCGATCGCACACATGCCATGACCCAGTTTGTAGATGTCAGGTCCAATCCAATCTACAATAAGCTGAGTCTAAGAAACCCCCAATCTACTAGATCATATTCCTTTACTAGATTTAATTTAATTACCATTTCCTGCATCTTCTTTGTCTTTATGCTATGAAATATCTCCCGTGCGACCCCCACAACATCCTATATATGTATGTTATCCAAGAACCCAGATTGTTCCCTAGATATGTATTTGGATAAAATAATTTTGATTCTTCTAGAAATGATCTTTAGAATAAACTTATATAACAAATTACATAAGGAGATGTGTCTGAAATCACTAAAGGATACATGTTTATTCACCTTTGGAATAAGGACTATGTAAGTGGAGTTTAAACCATCATAAATATTTCTAGTGGTAATGGATTCTTCAACTTCCTGCAAAATATCTGGGCCCATAATATCAAAGAACTCCAGAAAAATCTCCATTCACAGGCCTATGCTCTTAGACTTTGCGAACCCTTTTAGTACCTTCTCTACCTCCCCAAGAATAACTGATTGGTTATCTAGAGAACCCTCTTGAGCAAAAAAATACTTGGGAAAGTTTTGTATCATCTCCATCTATTATATAATTGAATAAGTTTTAGGATCTAAATACATGCTATGAAAATGTCTAACTGCTTCAGCTTCTATTTCCCTAGGATCCCTGACCATCACTCCATCACATATTTTGTTTTCCCATTTTGAATTATGAAACCTCATGTCATTAGCATATTGATGAAAAAAATTAGTGTTCAAATATCCATGCTCAACCAAATATCCCAACTCTTTAATATCCATTTTTCTTCCTCCATTAGTAGCATATGCCTCGTCTTCGATTCCATCTCCATTCAATGTTGTTGAACGTGAGTAGTGTTTTTTCCAGTTTTATAAGTAATTTGCAGGTCATGTATATCACATTCGACCGAGACAAGTTCCTTTTGCATATCTTTTCCGCGACCCTTTTCCCAATCCATTTTTTTTAAGAGCCTCAGTTTATGTACCCTTCCTTTAATAGCCTCCCCCCTGTCCTAACTAAAAACATGTAGTCCATTCCTTCCTTACAAACTCTTTGAGCTCCTATTCTTGCAGCCACAAATAATTAAAATTGAAGGGATAATGACCCTTTTTTCTTTTTGGATCCAATTGTAGTAGTATGAGAAAGTGTTCAGAGAAAGATTCATATTCCACCCAGTACCTATATCTATCCATCAATCCAGTTAGCTGTTCAGCAATTAGGAACTGATTAACTCTGTTCGATATAGCATATTCCCTAGATTGCTTATTTATCCACATAGGCAAGGCCAATGACTATCTAAAATCCACTCCCTAGATCGCTTATTTATCCACATAGGCAAGGCCAATGACTGTCTAAAATCCACTAGGTTCATGGGCTGGAAAAATATTTTAAAGTAGTCAACCATCGGGTCCATCCTGCCCTTATCCCCTCAAACCTCAGACGCACCGAATGTGAGATTTAGGTACCACCCAAAATCAAGTAAGGTCAATTAAAAATTCCATCATCCTTAACTTGGTTCCAAAAATTATCCCTGTTTGAATATGGAGCATAGAAATTTATAAGGTTTATACCCACATCAAACCACGTAAATTGTCCCGATAATAAAATCTTGGCCACCATATGATAAGGAGTGAAACTACCCTGACTAGGATTCCATTCCGATAGTAAACCTACAGAAAGTCATGTAGGTTCAATGGTTGTCATCTCCCACCCTTTCAAAAATGATGCAGAACATGACCTCACTTTTTCTCTAGAGGTCATGGTTTCCTGAAAAAACTAATGTCTGGCTTATGCTTCATATGAATCTCCCGAGGGAAGTAGTTTTGGAGCGTCCCCCCCACTCCATGGATATTGAGTGAAATAATAATAAATTTTGAGCCCTAGCAAGAGATTTATTTACTCTAAGGTCCCTGATGTTAGATGAAATAGGTTGAATGGGTCTGACCTCTACTTATTTCTCGGAATCCAATTTTGAGATCCCTTTGTGGGCACTCCTGGTATTTAATTAGGAAAGGTCCATATCTAACCCTCCTTTTAGTGAATTCAATTTCTTCTTCTTAGGGGTCCCCTAAGTCAAATTACCCTAGTCGCCCCCTCAAAAAGACGCATTAGGTATAATCTCCATGTGCATTTTTTTTTATGTTACCCATATAAGTGGGTGCAAATGTCTTCTTAACAACCTCACAGAAGGATAAAGGGATGATCTTCCCCTTATCACCACCCTTGATGGGCGTATCACCCTTAAGAACCTCCCCACCATCTATATCATACACCCTCGGTTCATTTACAATGTTAACAACCCCATCAAGCCCCGTGTCTAACTTCAAACTCGGTAAACCCCATTCATGCTTCCCATCTAATGCCAACCCCAACAAAGAGTTTTCCAAAAGGTCTGAAACATCCTAACACAAGAATCTTCTCGAAACCTATCCCTATCCAAATATTGTGTACCATTATTAGATAGAAAGTTATTCCCAAGAATCTCTGCAGATGCCATAAGTTCCCCACCCATATGACCCATACGGTCCTCTATAGGTCTACTTATCCCCATAATTTTATCATTTAAATCATAATTTCACAAGAAATATATATCTTCAGAACTTAAAGAATAAAAAATGACCAAGTCTTGTTCTTACTAATGATGTACAACGACTCTTGAACCCCGATATGACTAGTGCATTATTGAACAATATGATGAGATGGTACATATTTATCTGAAGCCTCTGAATCGCATGCCTTGTCTGTCGACTCAATCACCATAAAAATATGAGGATTCGTCACTGACATAGCCCGTGTCAGATGAATGATAGGCCCTCTAGTTATAGCGCACCTCCTTGCATCTGGAGCACCGAAATGGTATGCCCCAATAATCCAAATACTGAATGAAATATATACAATTCCATTTTATCTCCAATTCATCCAGGAAACCCTTGGACACCTGGATCTCCACAAACATCCTGCCAAGGCTCTTTTCCTTTCCCTTCAAAACATCTTCCCCCACATGTAGGAAATAGTCGATATGGTCCCCCACAACTTCAAAGGCATCTCTATGCCACATAGATAAGGGAAAGTCTAGTAATAGATCCCATATATGACATAATCTAATGTTTTATGTACAAGGATCGAAACTAGAGTGCCGCCACTTGAGGATGAGACTGCCATGCCCCTTTAACCATGTTTTCCCCAATACTAAAGTTGCATGTTCATCTCGGTGGAAATTAAATCCATACCAACCCTTCAAAGAGGATAGAAACTTCTTGATGATAACCAAAACATGGCCTCCACTGCTATTCCACCTAGGCATTGATATCATGATGGCTCATAGCATTGTAACTAAATATCCCCACCAAATTTGTGAGTGACATGTTGACCACATGTTCCTTCCAAAGATCCCTACCAAATACCATTTTATGGTTGTCCTCCCTTAGCTCCCATCTTTGAGATTTCTACCTCCTTATTCCATACGGGGTCTTCAATCTATCCTGTCATCATCATCTACCACCTGATCTTCCAGGGATGTCTTCACCAGCATAAGACCCCCCCCAGAGTTTGTTGATTCACATGGCCATTCGCCCCACTTCCAACATCAACAAATTTCTAAGAGGGTAAACCCTCAAAACCCCAACATGACAAAAGAGCACATGGTTTCATACCTTTATGGACATCTGGTTCCCCTAGTACTTGATGTGCACCACGTACCTCAGGATGCTGTGAATATCTCACAGTACACCTCATCAAGATGGATAATACCCTTATGAAGCCCCTAATATTTTTTGGCCACATCCTCCTTGGATGGCCCTGAAGTCCAAGTTCGTTGCACGAACCCATATCTCGACAAACCTTGAAGACTTGTGAACGAATAATTTGTATGTTTCCACACGCCTCACATGTGGTTCCCAGAAACCCCAAGTAAATTGTTCCAAAAATGGATACAAATGAAGGAAACCCTCTAAAAAGATGATTTAAACAAATCCTCGCAATCGTAATCAACAACCCCAATAAAAACCCACACCAAAAAATATCAACCCATCTACACAGCAGAATAAATATAGATACCCAAAAATAGGTAGACCAACAGTCTATAAAAAAAGGTAGAGATCTAGCACTTGAGTTTCTCCACCCCTCGGAAAACAATGGAGGAATTGATAGCCAAATAACAAGTTACTACTGGTAAGGGAAGTGAATGGATCTAAAGGCACAATATACCTAAAAACTCCAGGAACTCAGAGAAAAGATGACCTCGACGACTAGATTGAGGTTGATAAACTGCAAAAAATGCCTTGAAACCCTAGTGTCTCTCATGTAAACTTTGGAATATTCTCACTCATCTCCCAAACCCCCTAGTACTGAAATGAAAGTTATAAAATGATTATTAGAATTTCTTAAATCCGTAGTTGTAAAACTCACTTTGCTTCTCTAAATACAAGGAAAAAAACAATTTTTTTTTGTAAAGCTGCAGGAAATAATTATATTAAGACTACAAAAAATATTACAAAGAAAAATTCCAGCCTGAGCGGTCTAGGTTGGCGGAACCACCTACCTGGACGCCGAAAATTTTTAGGCATAGGAGTATCATTAGAAAAATGCCTAGTTCCAAGGAGCTGGATGCCATTGGAGAATATACAATTTTTATCAGATACCATAACCGAGAAAGACAGCATACCATTTAACAAAAAAAGATTAAACCTTTGTAGCAAAACGAGAGAGCTAGGGACAGTCATCTTGTGTAGGAGATTCTTCCTTGCAGGTACTGGGTTTGTCTTCAACTATGGGGCAGCTGCCGAAGAAATCGTCCTCCCACCCCTATAGAGGGAGTTTGGGCATCAGAGGCTCTGTTTTTCCGCTGAGAGAAGATTCCCTAGTGGATGTGCAAACCCATTTGAAGTGCGGTAGATCTATGGTAGAGGGAACAAGGAAGTTGGAGAGCAGTGATGGTAGGTTGGAGGAAGCCCCCGAGCCATGCAGAACTGAACATGAGGTGGAGGCCAATAAGGATTTCGTACTCCCTGCCACTCTTGTGAGCATTTCTTCTAGAATGGACAGAGCAGGAGGCTTAGAGGATGGTCCTCCTAGGTGAGTGGCTACTGAAGACCCACCAGGGTAAGTGGTAACCGCGCTATCCACGTCGGGCCTCGAGATGGTGGGATCTGTCGGAGTGGGGAGCCTATGCAAGTTGGAGCACCTCTCCAACGGATATTTTCCTCTAGCCAAACTTGAGTCAAGACTTGCCAATTTGGTGTCCAAATGCACCAGTATACCTCTGATGTCCAAGATGGAGGAAGTTGCACCGATCCAGCTCACCAAAACGTCTTCGACCAGGTTCCCAAGCATGTTCTTCACCAACCAGTAAAAGTTGATTTGATTACAATAATTTCCCATGGAGAGGAAATAAATCACCTGACCAGACTCCCAGTCATCGATGAGTGCTCAAACCGAGGTCAAAACTGTGCTATCATAACCAATGTTTACCTCCTTGGCTCTTTTGGGATGCTCAACTTCTCTTCTAGAACCATGCCTAGTGCCACGATGGGGGGTTCCTCTTGGCCGAGTCATGGTGCGTGAGAGAAACACTGAAAGACATGGAGCCGAGGTATACATAGAGCCAAACAAAATGTTTCATACCAACACAGAGAGTGTCTAGGAAGAGCGAATGAAGGGGGAGTTGGGCAAGATTGCTTTTTCATGCATCGTCAGAGCGGGCGACATGTGAGCCTCATGTGGGAACTGCAGCTTGCAGCTGCCTGTGTAAATGGCCTGGTACAGCTTCCGTTGCATCAGGTAGCAGGTCCGCATCCTCACACTGAAGCACCATTAATCTAGGGCCTCGCAAATGACTGCTCATTAATGTCGACCTATCTTCTTGGCTAGAGGAGGATCAAAACCGCATGCCAGAGCCAGATGGTCTATGGGAGCTTCTAGGTGGAACATGAGTGGGGAGCAAGCCACCAGGTGGGGCTTGCTTAGGGGGCGCACCCATTAAGTGAGGACCTTCTATGTGTTTGGATGTAGGATGAATACTCGTGTTGGAGCCAACTGGAGGGAGATGGCCGCTAGGTGTAGGAAGACCAGAAAAGGCACCCGCATCCAGGGAAGGAAAAAACATTGAATATGAATTGCTTTAACATTTAAATCTCGGTGTCATCTTAGAAAAAAGACAATGCGATAAATATGTATTAGTTTGACAAATAAAATGATTGTTCATCATATTTCAAGTGTTATAACGCATACAAGTGTTTTCTTGTGTTAGGATTGAATCATTCACTTCCCAACATAAATGGCAAGTGTCATTTTATGTGTCCATTCAAAGCATCTCCTATTATTGTGAAGCATCCTTTAATAAGAAAAATAATTATTATAAAAAATAATAATGAATGTGGTGCTTCATAAAGGCGATATGATGGCTTATTTGAACTTAGGTAACCACGTTAATAACAAAAAAAAATATGTTTCCACAAAAATGTTGCCATGAAAAGAAGTTAAACAAGAGCCACGTGGTGACAATGTCCCCGACATTACGACCAGCTTTGTGGCTAGCTATGAAGAGAAGTTTTTTGCAATGGAAACATTTGTTGAAGGAGTTGATTTTTTGCACTTAATATGAGTTCAATTATCTAATAAACATAAAGTGAGTTCAACTACCGACCTTTATTAGTTTTTACTTAAATTCCCTGACTATTTACTTTTTTATTAAATAATCGGTATAATTTGATTATTTACTTTTATGTGGCCTTTTTTATTTCCCTATTATTGTATGCATAATAAATTATGGGATGTTGGATTTATTTATCCATCCGCCAATTGTAGTCTTATCCAAGAGAGTTTAATGCTTGGGGTGGTTGGGAGGATAGTAAAGCTCGTGCATCCAAACAAATCTTTTTTTCTTTATAAACACTCTCTTCTTATAGAAATAATAGTGTTGGTTGTGGATCATGATCTTCTAGATACAAAGATATTATTCAGTAGTGTTTGTACCCTAGGTGTACTTTACACTCGTCCCCCCTGCTTTGGGATTTGTGTTGGCCAACAGTTATGCAAACCCATGGTATTGGGTTAACCGTAGTATTTTCCCATGGTATTTTTCCCCTATAAAAGAAAGCATTGTAACATGACTGTGTATGGTATTATAGCATTGTAAAAAATCTCTGTGATTGTGTTAGAGAGACTATGAGAGCATGAAGATGAAGTGCTGCGGTTTTGCTGCAGGTTGTATCCCTTCATCTTTCTGGACTATAATAAAAGGATTGGCAATTTCTTTATGGATGTAGCCCATCATTTGGGTGAACCGCGCTATATCTGTGTCTCTTTGTAATGGGTTTAATGTGTTTTGCATATTGTTTAATGATTTAAATGTATATCTGTTATTGCTCTGTGGTCTTGTTTCCTAACAATTGGTATCAGAGCCAAAAGATCTATTTGGTTGGTAAACTCGCAGGAAAGAAGGGTTCCTGGTTCGAGTGGGAGAAATGGCGAAAGAAGGAAAGTTTAGGGTCGATAAATTTAACGACCAAAACTATCAGTTATGGAAGATACAAATGGAGGACTATCTGTACCAGAAGGATTTGTACCTACCATTGGGCGGAAAATCAAAACAACCGATGACTATTAAGGATGAAGAATGGGAGGTTCTTGACAGAAAGGCATTGGGAACAATACGGCTGTGCCTGGCTTCGTCGGTGGCTTTCAATATTTCGAAAGAAAAAACAATAGAGGGTGTGATGACCGCATTGGGTAAGCTCTACAAAAACCCTTGGCTTCCAACAAGGTATTTTTAATGTAGAGTTTATTTAATATGAAGATGTCAGAAGGTGGATATGTTGCTGATCATTTAAATGAGTTTAATACACTTACCAGTTAGTTAAGTTCTTTAAATGTGACCTTTGATGATTAGGTTAGGGCTCTTCCAATCTTGTGCTCACCGCTAGAAAGCTGGAATAGCTTGGTCATGGCTGTAAGTAACTCTGTCCCTAGTTCAAACACTCTTAAGTTTGATGATGTTGTTGGTGTTATTCTTAGCGAGGAAATGCGAAGAAAAAGCACAGGTGAGACATCAAGTAATGCGTTGACCATGGAGAACAGAGGGAGACAAAATGAGAGAGGAAGGAGCCCAGGAAATTGCGACAAATTTAAAAAGGGAAAATCCAAGTCCATATTCAGAAAAATAGAATGCTAGAACTGTGGTAAGAAAGGACATCTAAAGAAAGACTGTAGAGCACCAAAGAAGAAAGGTGAGAGGCAGCAAGAGACTACTCAGGAAGCGAATGTAACAGGTGATGTGTTACAATATGCTTTGATTCTTGCATTAGATAATACTAATGATTACTGGGTAGTATATTCAGGGGCTTCATGTCATGCTACACCCCATAGATATTTCTTTCATGATTATGTTCAGGGTGATTTTGGACATGTTTTATTGGGGGATGATGAACCATGTAAAAATTGTTGGAAAGGGTAAGGTATGGATTAAGTTAAATAATGGAAATGACTGGATGCTAAAATATGTAAGGCACATTCTTGCTATGAAAAGAAATCTGATCTCAACAGGGCATTTGGGAGATCGCGACTGTTTGTCTACGTTTGGAGAAACATGGTGGAAGGTCCCTAAAGGATCAATGGTAATAGAAAAAGGAGATATGATAGGTACGTTATATTTATGTCCTTGTAATACTGATTATTCTATCTCTGTAGCTTCCACAGAAATAGGTGCGACATTGTGGCATCATAGGCTTGGCCACATGGGTGAGAAGGGGATGTAGATTCTCCACTCAAGCAAACTGCTTCCAGATCTGAAGTAGGTAAGTTTGGAATTTTGTGAGAATTGTGTTTATGGAAAACAAACGAGAGTTAGATTTCTAAGGGTTGGGAAACAAAAGAAAAGTGAAAATTTAGAGCTTGTCCATACAGATGTATGGGGACCAACTCAGGTACAATCTCTTGGTGGCTCTCATTATTATGTTAATTTTATTGATGATGCAACTAGAAAAACTTGGGTTTATTGCATTAGACATAAATATGACGTGTTTGATACTTTTAAGAAGTGGAAAGATTTGGCTGAGAATGAGACATAAAAAAAAGTTGAAATGTCTCAGATCTGATAATGGAGGCGAATATTGCAACAAAGAGTTTGACAATTACTGTTCACACAATGGGATTCACAGAGAGAAGACAGTTCCTGGAACACCACAAGAAAATGGTGCGTCATAAAGGATGAATAGAATGATCATGGAGCGTGCAAGGTGTATGAGACTGCATGCAGGGTTTCCCTTACAATTTTGGGCAGATGTTGTAAACACTACTGTTTATTTAATAAACAGAGGGCCTTCAAGCGCTTTGGATGGTGGGATTCTAGAGGAGGCATGGACATGTAAACAGGTAAAATACTCATTTGTGAGAACTTTTGGTTGCGAAGCATTTGTCCATATTGATAAAGATGATAAAAAAAATCTTGAGGTTAAATCCAAGAAATGTACCTTTATTGGATACTGGGTTGATGATTTTGGCTATTGTTTGTGGGATTATGAAAAACGAAAAATCATTAGGAGTAGAGATGTAGTATTCAATGAAAAGGTCATGTACAAATATTAGTTGTAGGGAAAGAAAGTGGAAAAGGAAAACACAGAGTACACATTTCTTGATGAAATCAAAGAAGATGAAGTTCCAAAGGCACCAGAAAATCAAGAACATCAGCAGGTACCTGAAACTCCTGCAACTGTAAGAAAATCTACCAGGTTAAGTAGACCCCCTGAACGATTCTCTCCTTCACTGTATTATTTATTGATGATTGATTCTGGTGAACCAGAATGTTTTGAATAAGCAATGCAGGTAGAAACCAGAAAGAAGTGGGAGCAAGGCATGGATGAGGAGATGGACTCATTGGTAAGAAACCAGACTTGGGATCTGGTTAAGTTTTCTGCAGAAAAAAGGGCATTGCAGAATAAATGGGTTTATAGGTTGAAGGAAGAAGATGGAGGCAAGAAGTGGTACAAGGCTAGACTTGTTGTAAAGGGGTTTGCACAAAAGGAAGGCATAGAATTTGATGAAATATTTTCTCCTATTGTTAAAATGGCTTCAATTAGAACTATTTTAAGTCTAGTGGCGGTAGAAGATTTGCATCTTGAACAGTTAAATGTAAAAACGGCCTTTCTACATGGAGATTTGGAGGAAGAGATTTATATGCAGCAACCATAGGGGTATGAGGTCAAAGGGAAGGAGAATTTGGTTTGCAGGTTGAAGAAGAGCTTGTATGGCCTGAAGCAAGCTCCAAGGCAGTGGTATTTAAAATTTGATAAGTTTATGACAGAACAAGGTTATGATAGATGTCATTCTGACCACTGTGTTTATTTCAAGAGGATAGATAACAGAAGATATATTATCTTGTTATTGTATGTGGATGACATGCTTGTTGCAAGGTCTAACATGTAGGATATAAATGTGCTCAAAAGAAAACTGGATAAATCATTCGCAATGAAGGATTTGGGTGCTGCAAAACAAATCCTTGGTATGAGAATAACACAAGACAGGAAAAATAGCAAATTGACGTTGTCTCAAGGTGAGTACATAGAAAAGGTGTTGCAGAGGTCTAGAATGCAGAATGAAAAACCAGTCAGTACACCTTTAGCTAGCCATTTCAAACTAAGTAAGGATATGTGTCCAGAGACATAGGAAGAGATATATTACATGTCTAGGATTCCCTATTCATCAGCAGTTGGAAGCTTGATGTATGCCATGGTGTGCATAAGACTAGATATTGCACATGCAGTGGGAGTTGTGAGAAAGTATATGAATAATCTAGGTAAAGAGCATTGGAAAGCAATACAATGGATTCTTAGGTATTTGAGAGGTACCACTTCTCATGCATTATGTTTTGGAGGTTTAGACACTATTTTACAGGGATATGTTGATGCAGATATGACTGGTGATAAAGATAGCAGGAGGAGCACCACAGGGTATGTGTTTACTGTGGGTGGAACAACAGTAAGTTGGATTTTAAAACTACAACATGTTGTTGCACTTTCAACAATGGAAGCATAGTATGTTGCTGCTATAGAGGCTAGTAAGGAGATGATTTGGTTGCAGAGGTTCATGGAAGAATTGGGTAAGAAGCATGAGAATAGTAGGATGTACAGTGACATCCAGAGTGCCATTCATCTTGCAAATAACTCAACCTTTCATTCAAGGAATAAACATATACAACTCAAGTACCACTTCATAAGATCTGTTCTATATGAAGAACTGTTAAAACTGGTAACAATACATAATAGCTAGAATCCTGCAGACATGTTGACAAAGGGAGTAACCAGAGATAAACTGAGTTCCTGCTTGGCTTCGGCTGGCCTTCAATCACAACTCAAACAAAAGTACATTTCATCCGAAATCAACAACCTCTAATAGGTTCAATTTTCCCTTCATGAGCATAAAAATTAGTTGAACTTCTCACAGAGCCTTCACTAAGAGAAAGAGTAATGAAGCTTGTACATGGTGGAATGATACAATGTTCACGCAGGGCTTATTTTTTCGATAAGTTCCAGAAAGGCATTGTTTTTCAACATTAATTTATAGCCATTACTGTAAAAGTTTTCTAATGTATACCGGAGACAACATTTTATCCAATTCCAGCATTGGTCATTTTTTGACCAATAGTGAAAAAGTGAATGCCAATAATAAAACAAAATATAAAAATAAAAAGTAGAAAAATGTTGCATATAATGTAAGCACCATGCTTATAGAAAAAACAAATTCCACTATCACATTAACACTAGGAAAAGAAATTCCAACAACACTGGGAAATTGATTTACTATGTCAAAACACCATGAAAATCATAAATATCAAAGGAAGAGAAGGACAAGAAAAATATAGATCCGTAATGATGTCAACCCCTGGAAGAATTTTGTGCAAGGCCCTTTTTATTCCAAATATTGTTTAGCTTAATATGAAAATTGAAAGAAAAAGCTGGGAAAGAGCCCCCAAAAAGTCAAATTAAAAAATCAAAAGAAAAAAATGACAGTCTCCCATGGTTTAGCTGTCAATCTCCCTGTAGACACACTAGAAACCTCTGTTCCGTTGTTTTCCTGAAACTAATACAACACATTCAACTTTAGAATCTTGCCGCATAGTTTGAAGAATTAGTCTACAATTTTCTCTTTAATGCAAGTTTGAGGTTGCTAGAGTTATATCTATTTATTATTTTATGTATATTAGTTTTATTTGCTTTTAATCAGAAAGAAATTGTGAGTTTCAAAAACTGAAGAATCCGAAGATCTACTCGACATCATATAAATTTCCCTTTTTAACTCTAATCAAAGTGACAACGATTACGTAACTACACAGTGCTCTAACCTACATGGCATAAAAAATGTTCATAGACTACCAAACCTGCAAAGTTTCTTGTATTGTTTCCATTTCCATTGACTGCCACTCTCATACATCCATCAAAACCCTCATGACCATTTTTAACTCGAGAATGTCCATTAGCCCCAGCATTTTCATGTTTAACTCCGAATTTCACATCATACACTTCCTCAAAATCTCGCATGAGATAAAAGACACAACAGAAAAAGGATGTAATAGGAATCCACGAGAATCGATCGTGGGATCTTTGATTTGGATTTTAGTAGATGTTTTAAACTTATTTGAAGACTGGTACTGATATTGGAATTTAACGCAATCTGTAGAGAATACAATTGCTAAAAGAAAGAAAAAGGAATGAAAAATACCTCAAATTTCCATCTGGTAATGGCTGACTCATCCGTCATGGCTGTGGGAAATAAAATGTTCAGGGGATCCCGTATTATGATGAAGACAATCTCCCTCAAAGATTCGAACTCGTGCCGCCAGGCTAAAGTCCAGAAGTGAAGAATGAATGAATGTTCAAGGATCCATTGTGGACTCTCCTGGAATTCATGTTTAATGCCCATAAATAATTTTTAAATGGGTAATTTATCGAAGTTTGGTTTGACAGTTCGAATTCATATTTTCAGCAAGTAATGAAGATAAATACCCACAAATACCTGCACCAGAGTGTGTGAAATGAAGGGAGAAATTGAATACCTTTTAAAATATTTCTTTGTGTATGCTCAAAACCGTGGGCAGCTAGGACTGGCATGTCCTGAGCAAACTTAACATCATTCTACGTATCATATAAAAGTTGATTTCTCTCTTTCTCTGTAATGGATATCGTAGTCAAAGTAGCAATTAGTAGATCAATTAAGTTCGTAATCGACAATAAATTTTGATGGTGGTTCAGACTGGTCAGAAGTTTTCCAGAAATTTCATAAATAATAATGTAGTATTGTCGACTGCCTCAAAGAGACGATAGTCTGAAAAATGACACTATGGTTTTTGGATCAATCAAGCTTTGGGATGCACGATATGGATGCTTGTATTTAATAGTTGAATGAAATTTTCCATGGAAACCTGCATTCATCGTCGTGTCGGAGTAATGCAGTAGCAGATAAAATTTAATGTAGTAGCAAATAAAGGGGAGGAAAACCTTACCACTACACCCAATGCTGAGATCACCTTGTCGTAGGATCCTGGGAAAGGAAAACCGAGAACAACGTCAACTACTTTTTACTAATCAGAAAATAAAAAATTCAAATTTTAAAAATACTGATATTAACAACTATGAAAAAAATTAAATATTACAATGTACGAACATGATTAATATACCTCCGGGATTTATATATATCCCCTTGTCAGGGACATAATAAGAGGTAAAACATGTTGAATGGAAGATATAAAAGGGATCGATAATAACTTAGGACAAAAGTTAAAAAATTGCATGAGTTAACGTGTAAACTAATGAAACTTATGCCAATCTGATTTATATAGTCACCGACATCTTGAAGGGCAGGGACTAATAATGCTAATAATCATAATCACTGGAACATTGATGTAGTTTTCAAGTTAAGATTGTGCCATATGAGAAACCACATTTGAAAATTATAATGAAACACCACCATAATTTTTAATTTATTGTTTTTTGTTGTTTTAGTGTAAATATGTCAAATAATTTTATGCGTTAAGATGTGTTAATATTTTTATTAGATACAAAATTTTCCTAATTATTAATAAAGAAAATATTTTTAATCAAAGCAAGTAATGCACCATGCATCAACATTCATCTAATTATCCAGTTGATTAGACTACGTAATCCTAATTAAGTTGATAAACGTTTTTATTTGAGATTTGAGGCGGACTACAACCTATGCTTTTTCATATATGGATGAGGATGAGATAATTGTACGGTCGAGATTGATTCTATGCAGTCGTTCAAAATTTGAAATAAACAATTATAAAAAATAACTGGTAGCAATGCATCAATAACTCATAGCCGATGAATGGATAACCAACAGTTCATGGTAGATAACTAGAAGAATGTGAGATAAAAATAAATAGAATATAAAAAATTACTGATAGTTGATAAATGGGTAACATGTAGCTAGAGATGGTAGCTCACAGTTGAACCCATGCAACTAGAAGAATATGAGGAATAAGAAAATATTTACAAACCGTCTTCCATTCCATAACTATTTTTCAACCATTGGATCCATATCGACGTGATCCAACCAACGTGATGCAACCACAAACTATGTGGATGTGCTAGTGTGTCAATAGAAAAGATTTATGCTAGCCTAGAAAATAGAGAAGTTAAGATTACGTTATTAGGAAGTCATTAAATTTGATCGCCAAAAGCTGCAAGTGAGATAATTATACATCAAAATTACACAAACATATACCTAGTTTTAATAATTGTTATGCATGTTCACATGTATCCAAAAACATGAGTGTGTTATTGGTAGGAATTAAAGGCTAATATATTAGTTACTGGCTTTCATCCACTTAGCAAGCCATTATTAATACAACTTTACACATATTTGATAATATAAAAATATATTATAATAAATATTTTTTAATTTAATTTTCTACCATCAACAAATAATTTTAATTAGTACTTTTATGTTGTATGATAATAATATTAGTGTAGTGCTTTTATTATTTATAAAAATAATGGTCAATTTCTTGTATGATTTATGATGATGGTATTTTGTGAAACAATTATTATTAATGTTTATGATTGCTAATTTTGTACGCTTTTCAATTTTTTTACATAGAAATATTTCTTTATCTTAATAATTTTATATTTTTATTATTTATAATATTATTAATTAATAGTTTTATGCATGGTTACAATTTCTTATCTTATATTTATATATTAATTTTCTATTAATGAATACTTTTACTATGTATAATAATAATATTCAATATAGTTTTTTTATTATTTATAGAAATAGTAGTCTATTATATAGTACTTGTATGATTTATGATGATGGTATGTTGTTATAAAAACAATTATTACTAATGCTTATGGTTAGCCAACTTGGTGGCCTTTTTAATTTTATATTTATATTTACATATAAATATTTATTTATATTAATAATTTATATTTTTATAATTTTATTCTTTATAATATTATTGTTAATAGTTTTGTGTATGGTTGTCAATTTGTTTATTTATATTATATAAATAACTTTATATAATAACTTTATTATTTATAATAATAATTATTAAATAATAATATTAATATTAATTAAATAATTTTGATTTATAATTATAATATTTTGTTATAAAACAAATATTACTCATTTACTTGTGATTGTTGTTACCAATTTTGTGGCATCTTATCTTATATTTATATATAAATATTTATTAATAAACTTATGGAAGTATTTTCGGAATAAAGAAACAAATTTCTCTTTAAATGTTTAAGGGATTTACTCATTATGTTGGGCCCAACTGAACCTTAAAAAAATATGTTCATCATCATTCTTATGCTTTTGTGTAAAGTAAATAACTTAGTTAGGAAACGCGAGTCATATTTTTGGTAAAACAAAGTTATGTGGACAGGAGTTTAATGTTTTTTTTTTATACTTATCATGCTTCTATTGTATCTACTTTTAATTTGCTTTTGAAGGTCGGTTTAAAAATAACAATTTGTAGGTATTTTGGTGTTCAAAGCTCCAGGGTTTATGAAGAGTTTTCTAAAGATAAAAGGTTTAAAAAGTTAAAGTTGGTAATAATTTTAGTCTTGATCGTTATTGACTAACTGGATTTTTTTTGATGGAGTTGTTTAAGAATATGTAAAAAATGTGGTGTTGGGGAAATTTTACATGTGAGCAGATCTTGTGTTCATATTTAAACTTTGGAGAGGGTACCAACGATAAGGGTGAACTTATTGCTTTGTTGCGTCTCTTATTCTATGCAAGATTGAAAATTATTTATTATCTACAGGTTGGAGATTCAAGGATCATCATTGATTAGGCACTTTTGAAATGTCACCTATAGGTCATGGTCCTTGAGGGGTGGTTGAGAAGAACCAAGATTCTACAGTCTAAGTTTAGCGGTGTCTCCTTTAAGCATAATTTTAGGGAGTACAACCAAACTATTGATTCTCTTTCTAAGAATGCTTTCCTTGCACTAGAGGGTTATATTTATTCCATGGAGTTTAAGGATCAGTTTCTTATTTATGAAGGTTGACTCTAGTTATAATTATTTTGAGTATATCCTTTGCTCTTTTTTGGTTTTTGTGATTTAAATTTGTATATAAGATATGATAATTTTCTTAGTGGACGTTCAGATCTATGTCAATGAGTTAATTTCTAGTTGGCTCTCATATTGCAGGTAGAAGCTATTTTATATTATGGCACAATATTACATGTGATGTTACTCTAGTCACATTGAGCATCTAGTTAATGTTGGGCACGTTCCTTCCTCAATGGGATCCACGCAACATACTCTCGTCGATGGTTTCGTTTCTCTATGCATGGTGATCATTTATGTCATGGCTCCTATCACAATTTTGTTTCTTGATTTGTGGAGAGATGTTGATTATATGTCTATCAACTACATTTCCTAAAGGCTTGTCCGTGTATCGTGTTTATTTTCAAAAGTATATGCTATGCTCTTCATGTGGTCTATTGCAACTTTACTATTACATGCTTTTTGTCATTTTCCTAGTCTAGTATTTGGTGAGAATATGTCTCTTTATTGGCAATGTATCTTGGATAGTTATGTAGTGTTACTTATAGTTTCTATGATAAAATATTTTTTTTTTCTCGTTTGAAAAAAAAACACTTTTAGTTTGTTTAGAAATAAGGAGTTTTTTGTTAGTTATATATGTATAAATTGTATAAATTGAAAGTAAGGAGGTTTTAGTTAGAATTATGTATAAATATCTTCATGATAAGGCGGTATGATCATATTTCCATCAAAAAATATTATCATGAAAATGAGAGATATTTGTTGTTAAGGTTTGTATGGTAATAAGTTATTGTTTTAAACTTTATATTTTACCTTGAATGTTTTATGGTTTAATGTACTCCTCCATAAGATGGAAACAATTGATAATAGTAAGGAATCCTTCTATGATTTTTATGAATAAATACAATTTTTTAAAGATTTGATGTTGAAACAAGGTATTGAATTGTTTAGTTTCTAGTTATAGGTTATAATATTATTAAGCTCTAGTGCTAGCTTAAATGGTCATGAATCATATGTGAGATCACCTACTTGAAGTTAGGGAGGTCATGGGTTTAACTCTCTTGAACCCCTCAAGAAAGGTGCTTGAAACTTATGCATCGTCGTTTTATTCTTATTAACCCTCATCAATGATGATGAAGTCTTTGGGTTTCATTGTGGTTGGTTATGAGAAAAAAAGGATTACACTATTATAAAAATTAAGTTGCAAAGAAGCTTACTCCCTCTCCCTCTCCCATTCCTTTTGTGATACAAAGAAACATATCTATGCTAAGTTGGTTTGGAAGCGTACATTTACTCCGTAAATAATACCAATTTACAAAGATGACAGAGTCTATATATCTATTTTACCCAAGTAATGCATTGTAAGTCATCGAATGTGTACAAATAGACCATGTTTACCAAGTTAACAACACTTGAGTGAGAGCTTATATCATATGTAAAAGAACTAGATCGCAATAAGACCTTTGGAACCTTTCCATCAAACACTCTAATTATTTATTTTGTAAGAAAATCCTCACAAGGAAAACCAGTGGATGCTTGTCCACATTCATAAATGGCATATCTAATAAAGTCATTAGCATAGACTAATACATCTAACCTAAAATGAATCAAATTGGACACATATTAACATGAAACTAGCCAAATACCCAAAATAGGTCTCACTTGCAAATAACCAATGGATGCTTGTCTCACTTGCACATTTTAACATTGTGGTTTTCTTGTTGAAAATAGGTCTCGACGCTTCTTGCTATGCGGTTTTTGGTATGAGGTTTGAGCAGCAGCTTTCAAGTCCCAGTAATCCTGGTTAAACCATGGCACTTTCTCTTTGTGGGGGTTTCCTTCGAGACTTTTGTGGGTTGGCGTGTTGATGCCTCTAACCCTGCAACTTCAGTTATTCTGTTAACTTGCTGATACTTGTAGTAAAATATGAGACCCCTGCGCGGTGTAAGGGTGCTCTGGCTACGGCCATGGTTAAATGAGTTAGTTTCTTTGTGTTTTTAAGTGCTGTGTGAGAAAAGATTAAAACTGAGGCAAATGTGCCATACTCTCCAGACACTTGTAGGGACCGAGGGATTTGAAGAGCCATTCGATTCTCTGTTAGTTTACTGTGTAAGACTTGAGGCCGTGAGCCTATCTCGGAAAAAGGGTTACACCCGTGACTTCTACCTTTGCTGTAATAAATTTTACAGGGTTTTCACCCTGAATCTATTATATAAATATTAATACTGTTTTCTTTTTCTGTATTTCTTGTTTACTTATAGTACTGAAAATTTAAATGCTTATTTATGTTAAATTTATATAACAGTTAAGAGGAAAATACTGTCTTAGCTCCACAGTTGTTGATGTACTTGTATTAAATGGATTTATAGGGTTAAACCCTAATTTGACAGTAAGAGCAATAAGTACAGCCTCTTCTTCTAAAATTCTTTGTTAAATTGTAAAGCTCTCTCTTTTTTTTTAACTGTGGGGTTATTAATTAAGTATTACAATAATGGTTAAGCTCGATAGTCGAGCATTCTACCATTTTGCTATTTACTTACTACTGATTAAGCACTTAATTGTTTTTCTATAGATACTTTCTTTTATAAAGTTATTATCAGGGTTTCTATACCTGGGTTATACATTGACTTACTTGTTATGTATAAATTGTTAAGTGTTAAATATGGTTTATACCCTTCAGTTATATAGGGTCTTTATATTTTGTTTTAATTTAATTTAACAATGTTCATAGGTATTGTCAAGTTACCTTGTAGTTTAGAAAGTATATTTAGCTCAGGATTGTAATTAAAACAATAAGAACATTACCTTAAGTCTAAAATAATAATATTTCTATATTGTATAACATGAACAGAATATTATTATTATATAATAACGATAATATCTATTATTATAAAATAACGATCTTATCTTTATTTAGAGTATTAGAATCTCCATATGTTTATCCTTTGTTTATCTTATAGCACATAAAAAGGATAGTATTCTGCTGTTTATTTCCTGTACTGTTATGCAATTACTTTATAGAGTTCTGTTAACATTTAGTTTATCTGTTGAGTTAAGATATTTACATATGTAAATAAAAATCAAATAACACCTCTTATGATCTATCTTGTATAATTATATATAATAACATGCATTTATAATTTATAAAAGATAGGTTAACAGTTCTAGATAATGTTAGAGATTAGTTCTAATAAGAAGAAAGGAAATAATGGAAATGATTACATTACTACAATACATAAAATCTAAACTAGTTTGCTTTACTCTAGCGTGGCTATTATATTCTTCTATTTGTTTCAATAATAAAACTACGGAAAGTAAATACTGTACAAGGAAAGAGTTTTATCTATAAACTCATACAAATATCAGTGCAAAATCTTTTCTGAAATAAATAAACAGTCTACTACTCCACATTATCATCATACCGTCTTTATTATAATTTAACCCCTGTGCTGTAGTACAGTCTGGTAAAAACCCAGATGAGGAAAAACACAGTGGGTCTTTATTTTTCATCAAGGATTCTATTACTGATAAACTAAGCATTTACATCACTAAAACAGCTAAATCTTATATCATAACCTACAAACATATCGTTTATCCATTCACAGTTATTAAAACAAAGACAATTAAGTGACAGAACCTACTTAAACTTTGGACAACAACAGCAATGGGAGGCCGTTCCTCCCTACCAACTCCTGGAGAGCGCTCAAACAGTGACTCCTCAGGACCCCCGAGCTTGCTCTGGTCTCCCTGGCTGGAACTAGGTGCAGCAATAGTCAGATACTAGTCTTCAACACTCAGTATCAAATCTGAACTTATCAGTAGGTTCTACTAGCTAACAAGCTATAATAAACCAAGTTACTGCAGCAATCCTCTCAGAACAACTTCCTTACTGTTTTCCCTTTTTCCCCAAATGAATTTCCTGAATAGAATTCCACCTGAATGTTTCTTCTCTGGAAAATATCTGAGCAGCCTTAGCTCTATTCATTGGGTACTTTTAAAAGATTGCCTAGGTATTTTTGGGTTAGTTGTCATTTAATGAGCCACCTGCTCTGATCCCACTTTCTTGGGGGATCATGACCCCAATTATAGGGAAGTTTCCACCTGCAACTTAGGAAGTGTTTGAGGATGCTGCCACTTGTCTTTTTCCCTCCACCTAGGTCCATCCACCAGTTTGACTAGTAACCTCTTTTTAACAGCTCTCCCATGCTGTTGTCTCCACAATTTATTTATTAATAATAAAATATTCTGAATTACATTCCACTTCTGTTGACTTTGCTGAGTCATCAGTTCCTACTTAGCATTAAATTTACTATAATGTCTCAGGAATATAATTAAACAATTAACATTATTTTACAAAATTGGGGTATGTGACATTACACCTAAACTTCCTAACACACTCATTGGGTAGACCCATTAGAATGCAAAGTATCCATTGGTAAAATCCCTCGGTCCAAACCAGAGTTTGTATAACGACGAACAATGAAAGAATCCTACATCATCCCCATCAAATTTAGAAGAAACTCAAGATATATTTGTGAGGATTACTAGAGGGAAAAATATGAGATGGAAGATTTCATCGATGACGGAGAAAGGTTGATGAAAATTTTCTTCCTCTCGAGAGGAAGAAGTCAAAGAAAATAATGTCCAGGAAAGCACATGTGATTTTCTCTTCAACTTTCCAAGACCTCCAAGATATAATTGGTGATGTCGATGAACTCTTCCCTCTCGTTGGTCTTACCACTCCAAAGCAGTAACTTTTAAAACCAAATACATAAGAAAAGCAACGACAAAGGCTGCAAACAAGATAGAAGAAGTAGAGGAAATGTGTTCCAATACCATCAACGAAGTTTCTCAGACTTGGGAAGAGTTGATTGAAAACAATGAATTAGAGGAAGTTGCAGAGAAGATGCACACTGCTAAGACAGAAGCAACTCATCTGAAGAATGAAATGAAGAAGTTACCCTTAGTAGAGAAAATGGCTAAGGTTGTGAAAATGAAAAAGCTTCAACATGAAGTTAGCGTGTTGCACACTTAACAACAGCAGAGGACTGACAAAGTTGCATACTTACAGGTTGAAGTAGAAAGAGTAACATGCATCATTCAAATTCTACATTAGAGGTCGCATGAATTGTAACGTCAGAACACATTAGTTTTGACCTTGTCGAACAATTGCAGAAAGAAGAAGAGGATGTGCGACGAGAGACAAAGGAGATAGTGAAAATATTTCAAGATTTTAAAAGAAAAGTCCTCACAATTGCAGAAGTTGTGGAATAGAATTGCATGGCTAGGTATGAACAATAGGTGAGTGTTGGGGGTTTATTGGCCCTAGGAAAAGATAGGTATAATTCAGTTAGAATTATACTCATAATATAAAGAGCTCGATTGCAGGGAGAAGAAGCTGCAACAGAATCAAATGAAGGCGGAGGAGAAGCTGAAACAGAAGCAACTATGGAAGGAATAACGAGAAGCATCTATAGAGGAAGTTGTGACAAAGGAATATAGAATTAGATAAGGAAGAAAGAGCTAAGACAAAATAAGTAGTCATAGAGGAAGTTGCGACAGGAGAAGAAGCCACGATATAAGGAAAGGATATGATGAGATCAACCGCGATGGAAGGAACCACAACAGAGATGATGTGAAACACCATAATGGATGAAAATGACATCTCGAGAGATCGTGCGTATGAAGTTTTCTAGATCCACATGTGCTTTATGGAATAAAAGAACCTTTGTATTTTGGGATGATAGTGCCTATTGACGAGTGTAACTAGAATTGGGATGACAACCCGTTGGCTAACAAAATGAAGTCTACTGAATGCGACATGTAAAGAATATATAAAAGGAATAACCCAAGCTGTATGCGGGTTACTTACTTCTTAGTTACTTACTATCTGTCACTAACTTTAGTTTCTTAGTTCCTAGTCTGTTGATTCCTAGTTAGTCAATGGTGTCTCTAAGAAGAGTTATTCAATATAGGCTATGTGTGGATCGAAAACATATTCGAAGAGAGAAGGGAGAGTTGATCTAGGTTTTGTTAAGATCGATAGTAGGATGAAGTAGAAGAATATCGAGCGACAAAAGACTAGAGAGCATGAGAGGAGAGAGGAGTTTGTATAGATAAGAGAAGAAGATATAGAATAAGGTCTATAGCTGAGTGCACAGACAAAAGGTGCCATATATTTCTCATGCCAAATGAAGAGTGCCTTTGTGGTTTTTCTTGGATGGGTTTCCACGTTAAATATTGTGTCAATGTGTAGATGTTGAATGTATTTATGTCGCATGTATGGATATGATGAATGTGCTTAAGTTGCAGGAATGTATATTGTGAATAAGTGTTTATGTATTTGCTTATGAATGAGTTCTCTTATGCATGAGTTTCATTGTTGAAAGATAACCTGTGTGTTAAAGCTCATATTGTTGTTATAATCTTTGTCGACGGATAAGCTAAGTAGTGCCTTAACTGCACATAGTAAGGATAATTAATACACCCATCGGATTCGGTTAAGCGAATTGGTAAGGTTCCAAGGGACAATAAATCCCCACCCAACTACAGAAACCTGGTTCTGGAAGTTACCCATACAATATATCTCAGGTGAGACTGCATCTGCATTGCAGGTGTTTTCGAATGAGCCTTTCTTTGTTGAGCCGATATCTTGGGTTTTGTTGAGCGCAAAAGAAGGTTTGAACCTAGTTCGAAGGGAGAAATGCCAACAATTATTTTATAAGTGACTTAGTGGTGCAGCCTAGTAAGGTTATACAACAAAGCAAACACTACAATACTGGACAACACAACACATAACCTTTTTCAAGAAACAGTTTCAAACACACTTCTAAACATAGAAAAGACGATGGAAATTTCTCATTCAACTATTACAGTTTGCTCAAAAAATGGCAGATTATATGGAAATTATAGAGTTTGTGTAGAACTTTTGATTCATAGAAAACTTAAAAATGCCCCCTGGTCTCAGTCTCAGGCAGAGTTTACAATTTATCAACCAAAATTCAAATTCAAAAAATTATTATAGGTATTTGGTCTCGACTGCTTTTCCTGCTCTTCCATATCCCAATATTACTCTATGCTGTTCTCTTTGCTCCTCTTCTCTTCTTCCGCCTTGAAATTCCTCAATGGTAGTTTTAATCATTTCCTTCCCTTCTCCAAAAATTTTCTCATGCATTAATTTTGGTCATCAATAAATTATACAATGAATCATTTCTTGCTGAATAGTTATGAATTTGAGCCTCGGTGACATTAAAACTATGGGTCAACTGATCTCCAAAAGGGTGCCATGCAACACTACACAATTATGGCAAAAAATCTCAAAATATTTCCTAACGATCCGCGTGAACCATGCTTTTTTAAATGACGTTAAAAGAAAATAAATAAATCCAATCAAATAAAAAATCTTGGTGTTTAATTAGTCTAATGATCCAAGCCGTTGATGCATTATTTCCCATGCATGCACCCAAAACACAATCTTTTTCTTTCAATGGTCTTGATTATCCTGGGATTTAGTTCCAGGTGTTGGTGGAATTCCCCGATCACACACATACCCATGGATCTCCCCAATCATGGACGACTTTGATTAACTACGAGCCATCACCTTAGGGCAAGCCTAAATCGTCCATAGTAGCCGATGGAAGGAAACCGAAACTAGAATTCGCATCCTGGAGATGGTCCATTTTGAGTCTCACAATAGTTGTAAATTAAATTGTAGATGTCCACGACCTTGAATGGAAAAAAACAAGTCCCATATTTTTTTTGGCCATCAATGATCCAGATTAAAAGTGCAACAAGTAGAAAATAGATCTCAACCATTGGCAATAGCTAGATATAAGATCTAGATCATTTATGGTATATCATACCTTCATCGAGAAAGTAATATTTTTGGGTACAACTTGGCATCGACGTAAATCTCCATAGAAAAAAGTAAGTTGTAAATTTCATTGAGATCTATCCTTACAACCGTCTACAATTATTATCATGATATATACCACATTTTTCAATGATTATCATGATATATAAGTTTAGAGTAAGCTAATGTATAGACCATTTTCACTGACTATCCATTCAAATTTCCCAATATAAGTTCCCCTAATATAGAAAAGATGCCAGTCACGATATGGACATCACTTAAATTGTCATTAGAGAAGAATTTAAGGATCTCGAAAGCTTAAAATTATAAAAATAGCAAAGGCATAACTCATAGTTTAGCTCTCTAAACTATGAAGAGAATTAGAACTGAGCATTACCAGTTGACATGCTTCTAAGTTTGGGGGTGCAGGACATCATAAAATACATTCAAGTCTCTAGTTCAGATAATTGTAATGCATCCAAGTAAGTATTTTTTGTCATCTTTTAAGTCCAATAATGACCTGTAATGGCCGCATAGTTCCTCAAAAGATCAGTTCCTAAATTCTTGATATCATCCATATATGTTATCCTCATATATTTCACCCTTTTTAGTGCTTAAAATCATGACTAGTTCTGCGATGCCACAAAAACCTTAAAATGAGTAGGAAGAAAGCTGCTTCGTCTTAGTTGACCTCTTTTGTAGCCCTTCCAAACCAATGAGACCTTTCCAAAACATCTTCAACTTGTTTACCTTTATAGATCGGTGGGCCAAGGTTGGTCCTCCTCATACAAAAATATCAACAAAAAAATTGATAAGAATATCACTTAGAAAAATTTAAAATGTTCAAGGAAAATCACCCAAAATGGCTAGATTTTCAGATTCCCAACTGGCCCAACATTTAGTCCCTAATGTTTTCCCATTTCCTGAATTCACTCAATTATGCACTAGTAATTATGATAATGCAAAGGTAGTTTTCAAGGACAATAATGGAAGAGTCATCTTTGAGATTTCTGCTAAATCCATCACAAACATGTTGGGAACTACAAATGATGGGATTCAATTTTCCCGAAAAAACAAGCGAATATTATGCAAAGAAAGGTACCTGTCAGAGAGAGAATATACAAATATTTCTAGTATATGTACCAAATTAGAAGACAGATCATCTTGAGCCCTGGATACGAGCCAACTTATCGACATGGAACCAACAAACTCTTTATGCCTTTACCATCATACTGGGTAAAGATTCCGATGAGAAGCTTGATGAAGGAATGAAAAATTTGATTGATAGATATAATAATGATAAGCTTTCCAATCTCAATTATGAAAAATCCATGGAAGTTATAGGGATCAGAAACTAGTTAGCAACGTTTGAAGATACTGGGGTTTTCAGATATTATTCCTACCTAGTTTACTTCTTGATTTTCCATAAATCTCACCATTTTGAGAACCTTTAGCTTTGCAAAGTTAAGGATGGAAGACCAAACATAGTGTAATATTGGATTCATTGGATAAAACAAGGAGAAGGAAAGGATGTCTCTTGGATACGATTTGTGTTCATATTTAAGTATTAGACATTTACTATAATTCCAGGGAAAGAACCAAAACACGTACCTCAATAAATCATGTCATATCTGCAGCTTGAAGAAGCTACGAAAATAAGAGATTGGTACCTGCAAGAAGAGTACATAGTGATTAGGTTGTATGGCACTAAATCACCTCCTCACAAATTACCCAAACTCCTTACCCCCAATAATTTTATTTCGAGGGATCCACCCCCAAATCCCTAGTTGGGGGGATTGTCGGCCCCTCATATAGCACTAACCAGTGGGGTCTCATATCTTTCTGTGACCTAATTTTCTCCGGGAACCTACAAAGAGTAAAATGCATGCTTGACATCCATTCTCTTGGATTTTTCATTTGTAGAAAGTATGTCCCGATATTTTTTTTCCAGTGGCCCTAGAAACCTATTCATCCTAGTATTCAAAAGGAAAGGATGGAGGTTTTCCCCAAATAGGGGTTTTGTTAGTCTTTTACATCAAAGAGTCAAATCACATGGTTTGGTATTTAAAATAGAAAGTATAACTTTCATAAAAACATAAACTTATCTTGTATTATCTTTGTGTTTTCTTCTTCTAAAAATAAAAGTGGTGAATCCTCTTTCTTCTAAAGAAAAAAATGGTGAATAACCCAACCTATGATTCCAAACCTTTTCCATCCATTCTTTCAGTGTTTCCTCTACTATTTTCCTCCCTTAGAATCCACTTAGAAGAGTGGTATTCAAATAAAGTACATTTTTTCCTTAAGATCTTGAGCTTTAAGGAGAAGATTTGAAGTCACTACATTAATATAGAAGGAAGAGAGGAAGGTTGCAGAGAAAGGGAAAGGATGAGGAGGCTAAGGGGGATGGAGTGAAAGTGAAACTGGGGGGGGGGTAACTAGGAAACTAACGCAAAAGGAAACTCTTGAGAAGAAGAGAAGTGGAGCAGAGCAAACATAATAAAGAGACTTAAGGGATGCCAGAGAACTCAGATGGGTTGAAAACCTCCTCTCAAGATAAATTAATCTAGAACAACCCAGAATCATAGAGGACAAAGGAAAGACTTTCCTTGAAGCCGAGAAGCAAGAGATTGGAATGAAACCAAAACAAAGATTCGAAGTAATGAAAACTGCCCAAAAAATTTACGAAAGAGGTCGGACGAGCCTAGTTTCCAGGTCATCAATACGATCATTTATAGATATTACCATCATAAATTAATCCATATCTAGATCTCCATGCACTCACAAAATAAAACTTGTACCATTCATGAGTGTTAGTGAAGTTGACAAAGGGCTGGTCGAATCAAGCTTTATAATACTCATCGCACAAGGGAGTGGTTTGCAAGTCTCTAACAGGGGCCTCTTGTGAGGTGAATGCCACCTCAAAGGACTTGTCCTAAGGGGAGACACCTACCCCTAGGTTTCCTTCCCTTGGAATCCTTGAGGTAGCCTTAGGGTTTGTTCACACCCCAAGAGCCCAATCTAGGTGATATATAATTTGTATTAATAAATAAACAAATAATTTTCTATTTTTTCCTATATTAAAAACTTTAAATAACTTGAGTCATCATATTTGGGCCGAACCATATATTTCAAAAATAAGTTCATAATCATTCTCAACGTACAACAAACAACTTCAAACAACTTCTACTTGATTAATATTTGGAACATATTTTGCGAAAATAAATCTTGGAACCATGTTTAATGAACAACATTTTTGTAAAGCCTAACACACTTCCAATATATCCATTTTAAGTTTGTTGAAATTTTTTATTTATTTATTTATTTATTTTCAAAACCATGTATAAATATTTTCATAATATTCACTCATGTATAAATATTTTCATAATATTCTCTAATGTAGAAGGCAGTAGGATGATCCTTCCACCTCAAATCTGAATTATGAACATAAAAGGAGTTTGTAGATCCTTCCACCTCATGTCTCAATTATGAACCTAAGAGGAATTTATTATTGAGGTTGGGATTGTGATGGAAAACTATCCACAGGATCTTAATTTAACC
Organism: Pseudotsuga menziesii; assembly: GCA_001517045.1. NCBI lineage: Eukaryota > Viridiplantae > Streptophyta > Pinopsida > Pinales > Pinaceae > Pseudotsuga > Pseudotsuga menziesii. The sequence goes on from LPNX010194173.1 coordinate 121,088, forward strand.
TAAAATATTTGTGATTCGATGTACCCTTGTTAAGAAGGAAAAAGTTTGACAAGATCAATTTCTTCTAGCAATATTTCCTACGAGCAAAAACATTTTTATTAGATATAATTTTGAAATGAGTTACTCACTTGTTCATTTAATTACACCACTATAATAATTAATGTGACCCTATATTTGTGAGGTGCAAAGCACTAGACAAAAATATGTTGATTATACTTAGGTTTACATTTATTTTTCAGAAATAGAAAAATTATATGTTGATTATACTTAAGTTCACATTTATTTTTCAAAAATAGAAAAATTATACTTGGTATTCGAAGGAGAATACAAAAATCTAGAAATTAAAATCTACATTTATATTACAATTATCTGTCACGTCCCCATGCCTCCGACCGGTGAAGAGGACGCGACGAACATCAACACAGCCGAGCAAACAGCCCATGAACATAAATCAGAGGAGATCAATGCTAAAATTAAAACCTAAACAACAGGCATAATTCATCATACAAGGATGCACAGTCCTTCAAACAATCAGCGGAAGCAAACATAGACATCCCAGCATTTAACATCAATATAAATTACAGAGATGAAGTAACCGGCAGTACTTATCTTTTGATGAAGAATTAACCCGCAACCAGCTACGCCGCTGCAACGTTCCACCCAACCATAGGCCATCGTGCTCATCAGTCTCTCAGCAACGCTGCCACCCCCGAGCTGGGCATGATTCCTCTGGAATAAGGGTCAATTGTAGGCTTATACATAGCCAAGGGAACATAAACAACAAACCAACACAGCTAGGTTTCACAGGCTTTCAACAAACAAGCCAAGCCAGCACAGTATGAAGACTAACCATTGCACTCAGACAATTACTTAGCTGTCACAGCTTAAACAGGGAAAATGAATTCCTGAGTCATTCTTGGCCCTATCGTGGCCAAAATGACTCTCACTCGAATTTACAACGGCCCCCAAATGTAACAGCAATTACATTCACAACATGGGGAAGGCTACAGCCCCGAAATCTACCAGTGAGCACAACTTACAGCAGGGAAAAATGACCCAATTAATCTGTGAGACAGCCAAAAACGTGAATGGCCCTTCACAGTCAGTCGTGGATGCAAGAGCACGGCTCTCAGCTCACTATGTGCGCCCCAAATAGAAGAATACCTGTGTGTGGGTAAACAATCCGACCCAGCAAGGAAAAGAACAGACAATGGAGGCCCTATGTGAGGAAAAACAACTCTGTTTTTGTTCGTGGATGCACACACAACAGGAAGGACATGATTTTGCAGTTCGTGGGTGTTTAGCAACTCGTGGGGTGAAGATGAATGTTTGCGTGAGGAGATGAACAACCAAAATCGTGGGTAGAGTGAACTGGCCAGGGAAGAGTGCGTGAGGGAGGAGAATGGAAAATGTGGGTGGAGTGGGCAGGTGGGCAAAGGACTGACAGTCCTGCCACGCCACTCCCAAAGGCATTAACTACCTCAACCACCAGCAGCCATTACTCCTCAGCTACCCAACAAACATTAAAGAGGTTGACAAGGTTGGATGAGACAAAAAGGTGACAAATAACAAAGGTGGTGAAACATGGGTTTTTCCCATAACCAAGGTTTTACATCCCCCACCCCTTATCCGTTGGAACCATGCCCTTTTCATTCAACGTTGCACTGCCATAGCTGGTTGTGGTTTTAGTTTTAATTGATGTGTGTGTTTACATGAGGCCACATTAAAATGTGCCGGATAGCACGACATACCATCAGCAATTATCCCCATTGCCGAAACATACACAACCAAATCGATGGTGGGGCTTTTGCCTTGAGCTCCTCACCATGATTAATTACAATATATACATCATGCAAATGGGGTCAAAACCGAGGACATTACATTCCCCTCCCCCTTGGAATAACACCGTCCTCGGTGTTCCATTACATATATACAATACATATACAGTTGCACATCAAAATTTCAAAATTGTAGATCTGTTCCACGTTCAATCATCTACTTTGAACATTCATGACTAAGCCTCTCGGCTTCCATGGACTTTTCCTGCTGGTTCTCAGCTTCCAGCTGATCCCGAAGTCTAGGAACTTTGCGGCTATTTCCCTCATCATGTTCCCTCATTGGACAGTCCGGACGTAAATGATGTCCTTCGCATCTCCAGCATCTCACTGGCTGCTTCATCTTTACCTGTTCAATTTCCTTTGAGTCTTCATGCCTGGACTGTTTCTTATATGGTCGCTTGGACAATTGTCCCATTGCTGATCCACCTTCCTTTCCCTTGCCAATTGCTCCCAGAAGGCGTTTCACCTCCCTTTGCAAACCAATAGAGTCTTGCAAAATCTGGTGGTTCATTTCGCTCTGCCTTCTCTGTATCTTGAGCATCTCCCCAAGGTTCTCTTGGGTCTTGGCAATCATTTGAAGGAGACTTCCAGCCAAGTCCAACAACTTTTGATCTGCTGCCATAATCAACGTGCACCACCTGGTTGCATTTTTCTCACCTGTGAAATGCACCATTGAAATTCTATCAGACCAAGCATAATATTAAAATCAATTAGTTAATTACCCAATCGGCATGACAGTCCAAGTCTCCTTAGTGAGGATTTTATATTTTTCATGCCTTCCCCCAATAGGCACATGAGCTCATTCATGTCCATTCCTGGGGAGGGAATTAACTATTCCAGCATTCACAATTTACCTTAAGCAAATACACACATTTCATTCTCAATCATGCATGCATTTAACAATTCTTGTTTTCATAATGCATAAGCACACACACATATATATATATATATAATCAAAAGGCAAGAGAGAGTAGTAAGAGATTTTCCCCTCTTTGTTCTATTCCATCCTGGAACCCACACCATCGCTGTGGATTTTCATGCTCTCAGCCTCTTTCACTTTACCGTGAATGCTGGACCAATCCTTCTTGGTCATGACACTTAGTGTCTTTGGTCTATTCTAGACCTCTAAACCACGGAGTCTCTCCACATGGTTTGTCTCGGCTGCCAGGACTCCCCCGTCCTACTAGCACCTTTTCATTACCGCTCAACCCGAGGTTTCCAGGATAGTCACATGTCCACATGCATCCCTAGGATGCTCTCATAGTCCTCGCTCCAAGCGATACCTATATCCAACATTGAATAGATTCACATGTTTAGTTTTATTCTCATTGATTTCTATCTCTAGAACAAGAGCTTAAAACATCATAACCGAATCATATACACATGTATATTCATAAGCAAAGTAATCCAATACTTATTTGTATTGTGCATTTCCTCGTCCATCCATAGGATCCTGCTTCGCCTTGCAAGCCTTGGGATCACCTATGGACTCAGATGTTAGGTCAGCACGTCGGCTGCTCCACAACATCAAATAATCAATGTTCAGCCAGTACATAACCATGTCAACTGGGCTTGGAACTTTATCCCATTTCTAGGTCTAGGATCTACTATGGATCCTTAGGCATATCACAGCCCATCATACACTCATGTGTGCACCCATTCCCGGTGTATGCCATGTAGGACCTATGCATACTCAAGCAATCAGTCATCATGGAAATAAAACAAGACATGTTCTGCATATGGAATTTAATAATTAAGCATGCATATTCATAGCAAGGGTTACAGAACACTTATCCATTTTCCATCGCAGTATGCCTTTATATCTGTTAGGCACCATCAAGGAACTGGGAAAAACTGAATGCTAAGCTGGTGAGCTCGCTGTAGAGCTAGGAACACCTACACCAGAACTAGCCTGACTTCTATAACACCCACACACACACCCAGCACAAGGAATCAGTCCCTTAGGCCCTGCATTCCCTTCTAGTGCTATCCCGGGGTTGTGGAGAAGAAATCCAGCCCTCTAGCTCTATCTGTGTGGTTTCCAATCGCCACGTCTAAGCAAACCAAGGCCCCATCCCTGTTTCCTGTTTACGTTTCATATCCACACACGTCTCACTGACATAATCCAAACCATCTCACTCATGTTATCACC
>LPNX010194173.1:125511-156286 GCA_001517045.1 Pseudotsuga menziesii
TCGAAATTCACAATTCGAATTTTAACAACCTATTGTGCATATCATATGGTAGATTCTAGCATTGGTCAGGGTCTTACCTCTCAATGCCATGCTTAACATAATCTACCTGAAACATGAGCTTCCATCAACCAAACACTTGGTAAGTATGCATATACTATCTCATTGCTACAACCATCACTGAAGCATTTTCAGAATTTATAAAATTCAAATACTTCAAAGGTTAGTCACATCAATGTTCTCAAAGCTCATTTACTTCGTGCAATCATTATCATGCTAACATTGCAAGGTATAGTCATATCATTCATGCAATTAAATAGAATGTTTAGATACTCCTTACTTCACAGGCGTATCATTCATACCACCTTGCTCTTCAATAGAGCATTTCTGGCAGCCAATTGATCATGACTATCCTGCATTCATAGAAACCTTCGAAACAGTTCCAAAATTATCATTAATTCATCATTTCAGTCATCAGTTAGTCTGCATATCACATGCATTCATCTCAATGCATTCATGCAATACTTCGCAGCATTGCACCTACACTTATGCAATCAATCACTCACACCCTTCATATGCATACATCCATTGCATAACTACAAGATTCATAAAATCTTTCTAATGCATTTCCATTCATGCTATCTTGCAATGATTCAGGAATACTATGCATTCAACCATACCATGGCCTAACCATGGCTACCTCATATAGGATGCATTACTATAATCAATATCATTAATCATGTATAGGCATGACACCTTTCTACATTCCCATATTCACATGGTATGAGGTCTCTTACCTGGACCAATCCATGGAATTTGTCATAAGCAAACTCTTACCTGCATGGGTTGTACTTACACCCTTTCCATGACCAGTGTGGTGGTCCTTTGTAGGAGATTGTCACATTTGCTCACCAACTTTTGTTTTGGACCCGTTGCCTTATCCCTTCTCCATAGGGTTGTTAGTCTCATTTATCAGTATCGGCAACATATTCATTCGGGTCCATGTCATCGTTGGTTTGTTCACTAATGCCAACATCAAAACAATGATTATCATTAGTGGTTCATTGTAGATATATATATTTTTCAATATTCTTACCAAGCATGCAATGTCCTATGCATGCAATACATACCCTCATGCATTTCAAGCATAAACTTAGGAAATTTAGTTATAATTAGAAAGATAGGGTTTTAATGAAAACTTCCCTTTCAAATCCCTCATCTTCTCGTGGAATTCCTCTTCCACACAGCAGCTAGTTGACTTCACAGTCTTTGCTGCCCCTGGGCATGCAACTATCCAGATTTGTCCATTTGATGACAGCGGTCATCATTAGCACTTTTCTGCTTCATGCTCAGATTCCGGTCTCTTATCCTTGTTCCTTGTTGGATAAGCTTTCCAATGCCTAATCACACGCGTCATTCTGACCTTGGATGTGAAAACCACACCCCTTCTCAGAATGAATACTTTCACCAATCTTGGCATTTTACACGCAGCTGCAAAGTAGAATTTTCACATTCTTCTAATGATCTCAGAGCCATTTTGGCAGCTGCATTTTCAGCATCCTTCTCGTCCTTTGTGAAATCCCTCTGATTCGAACTCTTGCCCAAAACACAGGATTTTCCTTCTCACAAGAACGACTGTATCAAGGGACGACGGGGGTCAAGGGGGCTTGCTCCCTTGTTTCTCCTTTTTAGCCCTGAAATTCTCTGAAAAACAGACGCAGAATCAGCTTCTTGGGACCCTTATCCCATCCGCTAAATCGGCTCTCGGGAGCATCATCACGTCCACAACGTTGGCTCCTCAGAAGCTCCAACCTTCCGCAACGACGACTCCTCGGAAGCTCCAACCTTCCGCAACGTCGGCTCCCCGGAAGCTCCAACCTTCCACAACGGCGGCTCCCCGGAAGCTCCAACCTTCCGCAACGGCGGCTCCCCGAAAGTTCCAACCTTCCGCAACGGCGGCGGGCCGCGCAAACCTTAACATCTTCCGATTGACACTTACGGAGAACAAATTTAACGTCGGACATCGATGGAATTTCAAGTCGTCGGGCGTCAGAACACTTTCCCCTCTGATTTCTCCAACACTTAGACAAATTTTCAAAAATTCCCAAAATTTCTTCTTCTCGCCGAATGTAGCTCCAATCGGCGGTCAGACAACTTTCACGTCGGATACGGGTTCGCTTCGGCATCCGCAACAGCGGATGGAAAACTTCACCAGTCCTTCTGCAACGACGAACGTCCACTTTGCCAGCTCTTCCAATTTGGCACTTACATCGGACGTCGGAAGCATCTCCACATCGGAAGCCAAAACACTTCCGCTTCCGCAACGGTGGATCATGAACGCTTTCGCCTTTGACGATTTCAACACTTAGCCAAATTTTCAATCCTTTCTGCGACGTCGGCGATCGGACGGCTTTCGAGTCAGATGCGGAATTGCTTCGCCGTCTGCAACGATGGATAGGAGACTTCACCAATCCTTCCGCAACAGCGGAAATTCATTTCCTCCAGTGGTCCGACTGCTCAACACTTAGACCATTTTTCTGAGTTCGTCTGCTCACTGCTGTTCTGCTGGACATAGAGGGTAGTTCTCCCCTCTATCAGCGGCTCTTTCTTGGCCCATAGAGGCCCATTGCTGCAACCTTGAGCTCTGATACCACTCTGTCACGTCCCCATGCCTCCGACCAGCGAAGAGGACGCGACGAACATCAACACAGACGGGAAAACAACCCATGAACATAAATCAGAGGAGATCAATGCTAAAATTAAAACCTAAACAACAGGCATAATTCATCATACAAGGATGCACAGTCCTTCAAACAATTAGCGGAAGCAAACATAGACATTCCGGCATTTAACATCAATATAAATTACAGAGATGAAGTAACCGGCAGTACTTATCTTTTGATGAAGAATTAACCCGCAACCAGCTATGCCGCTGCAATGTTCCACCCAACCATAGGCCAGCGTGCTCATCAGTCTCTTAGCAACGCTGCCACCCCCGAGCTGGGCATGATTCCTCCGGAATAAGGGTCAATTGCAGGCTTATACATAGCCAAGGGAACATAAACAACAAACCAACACATCTAGGTTTCACAGGCTTTCAACAAACAAGCCAAGCCAGCACAGTCCGAAGACTAACCATTGCACTCAGACAATTACTTAGCTGTCACAGCTTAAACAGGGATAATGAATTCCTGAGTCATTCTTGGCCCTATCGTGGCCAAAATGACTCTCACTCGAATTTACAACGACCCCCAAACGTAACAGCAATTACATTCACAACATGGGGAAGGCTACAGCCCCGAAATCTACCAGTGAGCACAACTTACAGCAGGGAAAAACGACCCAATTAATCTGTGAGACAGCCAAAAATGTGAATGGCCCTTCACAGTTAGTCGTGGATGCAAGAGCACGGCTCTCAGCTCACTATGTGTGCCCCAAACAGAAGAATACATGTGCGTGGGTAAACAATCCGACCCAGCAAGGAAAAGAACAGACAATGGAGGCCCTGCGTGAGGAAAAACATCTCCATTTTTGTCCGTGGATGCACACACAACAGGAAGGACACGATTTTGCAGTTCGTGGGTGTTTAGCAACTCGTGGGGTGAAGATGAATGTCTGCGTGAGGAGATGAACAACCAAAATCGTGGGTAGAGTGAACTGGCCAGGGAAGAGTGCGTGAGGGAGAAGAATGGAAAACGTGGGTGGAGTGGGCAGGTGGGCAAAGGACTGACAGTCTTGCCACCCCACTCCCAAAGGCATTAACTGCCTCAACCACCAGCAGCCATTACTCCTCAGCTACCCAGCAAACATTAAAGAGGTTGACAAGGTTGGATGAGACAAAAAGGTGACAAATAACAAAGGTGGTGAAACATGGGTTTTTCCCATAACCAAGGTTTGACATCCCCCACCCCTTATCCGTTGGAACCATGCCCTTTTCATTCAACGTTGCACTGCCATAGCTGGTTGTGGTTTTAGTTTTAATTGATGTGCGTGTTTACATGAGGCCACATTAAAATGTGCCGGATAGCATGACATACCATCGGCAATTATCCCCATTGCCGAAACATACACAACCAAATCGATGGTGGGGCTTTTGCCTTGAGCTCCTCACCATGATTAATTACAATATATACATCATGCAAACGGGGTCGAAACCGGGGACATTACATTATCATCCATTTACAAACATGATAAAATATATATATCTTTTAAATTATTTACATATTTAAAAATACATTTATAACATAAATTATAGAGTTTTATCTAATAAAATATTATTTTATAAAATATATATAGTATGAATTGTAGAGTTGTATTTAATATTAGGTTCAATTGAAGTTTGTTGAAATGGATAAATGAAATGAGAGTTTGTTTGGTTTTTTAAGAAATAAAAAAGCTATACTTATTTTAAAAAATATAAGTTTGTGTGGATTAAATTATAAATAAATAAATGCCTCTCACATAGACATGAAAGTACATAGTGCCATAAGATAGACCAAAGATTCTAATATAATCATGAAAAATAGTTGATGCATACCCAAAGGCCGTTCCCATAGTCCAGCAATACACCTAGAGACATACAAAAATTGGTACAATAATGGACATTAAAACAAGCATATATAATGTAAAAATCAATATATATCATGAGGAGAAGGAGAATGAGAAGCTATCCAATGTTCATAACTGATACAACAAGAGATTGTAATAAACTTGAACCCTTCATGGCATCCTTGTCAAAATGCAGTGGCTTGTTAATGTAAGAAACTCAAAAACTTTATACCTCTAAGGATACTAGAACTGAAGCAGTATGTTTCATAACACATGCCCTGTATTGTGAATTATTGAATGATAAAATGGGGGTGAATATTGTGATCATTAGCATGTAGGAAAACTTGTATATAGTGCCCCATGTTCTAATAAATTGAGAGTTGTCCCCGTTCCACTTATTCGCCATCCTGTAGGATTGATAATATATAATACCTTCTGACATCGTTAGGGAATTCTTCGATAACATATCAGTAGTCATATATATATGCTCAAAGCTAATATATGAGAAATTTTGTTTCAGTTCTAATATCTTGCCAAACCAGTTACTTAAAGAAAGCACCTGTAAGTTTGGAGGTTTGACCACCTTATTCTTTCTGGGTTTTTTGTGATCCACCTGTTTTCCTGTACAAAACACATTAATCCTACCATAAAACTGAATACGCTGATTTAGCAGTGATGGTCTTGGTTTTACAATTCCACATCCAGGCGATTCTGTCCAAATCCGTTGTGACTTTAATTCCCCTCTTTTTAGACCACTGATATATTCCATCCATTCAGAGCGATGTGTCTCCTGGCAAACCGATGTCTGTTGATCCCATCCATTCTATACATGTGCAACCATATTCCAAAAGTTTTGCCACCTGCTTTAATGAAGAAAATCCCTTATCATGCAGGAGTTGTACATGTTCAGATGATAAAGGAGTAAACCTTTGGGACACCAACAATTGGGTCCATGACAACTCTTATCAAAGATCCATCCCCAATCTTCCATGCCTGCCATTGTTTCATGCTGTGAAATGCTCTAGTAAGCCTACTCCAGATTATGGATACACCTTTTATGGGCCTTTTTCCCATCCTAATCCACTGTATAACTCTGAATCTCTTGAAATATTTTTCCATCAAAACTTTGTGCCAAATACTATCTCTGAATAGAGCCCTCCAAAGGCTTTTACCCATAAGTGCATCAACACATTTGTAAATATTTTTGGTGCTCCATCCCCTATATATATATGGATGAGAGGAGATATCCCATCTTACCAGACAGAATTTCATACAATCATTTGACTTAGACCATAAAAAACTGAAATCTTGCGATTAATAGCATGAACAATGGACCTAGGCACTTTGTACAATGACAAGTTTGTCCACATAGAATTAATTAAGGTCAATCTACCACCCCTCATATATTTTAACCATCTCAAGCACCAATGATTTATCCAAACCTCACATATTTTAACCATCTAGTGCCAATCTTGCACAGTATAGCCATTTGGTTTTAATGCATACCCCAAGTACTTAGTGCCTTCTTCAGTGGGTTTGAAACAATATGGGAAGAGGCTCCTAAGCATTCCTAAGGTATTTTCATAAATCCCATGATGTAATATAATGGATTTTTTGTCACTTATAAGCATACCAGATGCCTTACTGAACTTTCCTAGAATGTATTTGAGTCTCCCCGACTCAACTAGTGTTCCCTTCCCAAATAGCATAACACCATCAACAAATAAGAGATGTGTAATTTTGATGATTTTTGAGAAGATAATACCTTTAATAATCCCTTTCTCCATATCAGATTCAATTATCTTGTTCATTACTTCAATGATTAACATAAATAAAAGAGGAAATAACATACAACCCTACCTTAAGACCCTAGGTCCTCTCAAACAAATTGTTAGAGATCCATTAATGAGAACTGTGAAATTGACCGATTGCACACATTCCATGACCTAGTTTGTAGATGTCAGGTCCAATCCAATCTACAATAAGATGAGTCTAAGAAACCCCCAATCTACTAGATCATATTCCTTTACTAGATTTAATTTAATTACCATTTCCTGCATCTTCTTTGTCTTTATGCTATGAAATATCTCCTGTGCGACCCCCACAACATCCTATATATGTATGTTATCCAAGAACCCAGATTGTTCCCTAGATATGTATTTGATAAAATAATTTTGATTCTTCTAGAAATGATCTTTGGAATAAACTTATATAACAAATTACATAAGGAGATGTGTCTGAAATCACTAAAGGATACATGTTTATTCACCTTTGGAATAAGGACTATGTAAGTGGAGTTTAAACCATCATAAATATTTCTAGTGGTTATGGATTCTTCAACTTCCTGCAAAATATCCGGGCCCATAATATCAAAGAACTCTAGAAAAATATCCATTCACAGGCCTATGCTCTTAGACTTTGCAAACCCTTTTAGTACCTTCTCTACCTCCCCAATAATAACTGATTGGTTATCTAGAGAACCCTCTTGAGCAAAAAAATACTTGGGAAAGTTTTGTATCATCTCCATCTATTATATAATTGAATAAGTTTTAGGATCTAAATACATGCTATGAAAATGTCTAACCACTTCAGCTTCTATTTCCCCAGGATCCCTGACCATCACTCCATCACATATTTTGATTTCCCATTTTGAATTATGAAGCCTCATGTCATTAGCATATTGATGAAAAAAATTAGTGTTCAAATCTCCATGCTCAACCAAATATCCCAACTCTTTAATATCCATTTTTCTTCCTCCATTAGTAGCATATGCCTCCTCTTCGATTCCATCTCCATTAAATGTTGTTGAACGTGAGTAGTGTTTTTTCCAGTTTTATAAGAAATTTGCAGGTCATGTATATCACATTCGACCGAGACAAATTCCTTTTGCATCTCTTTTCTGTGACCCTTTTCCCAATCCATTTTTTTGAGAGCCTCAGTTTATGTACCCGTCCTTTAATAGCCCTCGCTTGTCCTAACTAAAAACATGTAGTCCATTCCTTCCTTACAAACTCTTTGAACTCCTATTTTTGCAGCCACAAATAATTAAAATTGAAGGGATAATGACCCTTTTTTCTTTTTGGATCCAATTGTAGTAGTATGAGCAAGTGTTCAGAGAAAGATTCATATTCCACCCAGTACCTATATCTATCCATCAATCCAGTTGGTTGTTCAGCAATTAGGAGCTGATTAAGTCTGTTCGATATAGCATATTCCCTAGATCACTTATTTATCCACATAGGCAAGGCCAATGACTATCTAAAATCACTAGGTTCATGGGCTGGAAAAATATTTTAAAGTAGTCAACCATCAGGTCCATCCTGCCCTTATCCCGTCAAACCTCAAATGCACCGAATGTGAGATTTAGGTACCACCCAAAATCAAGCAAGGTAAATTAAAAATTCCATCATCCTTAACTTGGTTCCAAAAATTATCCCTGATTGAATATGGAGCATAGAAATTTATAAGGTTTATACCCACATCAAACCACGTAAATTGTCCCGATAATAAAATCTTGGCTACCATGTGATAAGGAGTGAAACTACCCTGACTAGGATTCCATGCCGATAGTAAACCTATAGAAAGTCATGTAGGTTCAATGGTTGTCATCTCCCACCCTTTCAAAAATGATGCAAAACATGACCTCACTTTTTCTCTGGAGGTCATGGTTTCCTGAAAAAACTAATGTCTGGCTTATGCTTCATGATGAATCTCCCGAGGGAAGTAGTTTTGGAGCGTCCCCCCACTCTGTGAATATTGAGTGAAATAATAATAAATTTTGGGCCATAGCAAGAGATTTGTTTACTCTAAGGTCCCTGATGTTAGATGAAATAGGTTGAATGGGTCTGACCTCTACTTGTTTCTCGGAATCCAATTTTGAGATCCCTTTGTGGGCACTCCTGGTATTTAATTAGGAAAGGTCTATATCTAACCCTCCTTTTAGTGGGGTCAATTTCTTCTTCTTAGGGGTCCCCTATGCCAAATTACCCTAGTCGCCCCCTCAAAAAGACACATTAGGTATAATCTCCATGTGCTTTTTTTTTTTATGTTACCCACATAAGTAGGTGCAAATGTCTTCTTAACAACCTCATAGAAGGATAAAGGGATGTTCTTCCCCTTATCACCACCCTTGATGGGCGTATCACCCTTAAGAACCTCCCCACCATCTATATCATAGACCCTCGGTTCATTTACAATGCTAACAACCCCATCAAGCCCAGTGTCTAACTTCAAACTCGGTAAACCCCATTCATTCTTCCCATCTAATGCCAACCCCAACAAAGAGTTTTCCAAAAGGTCTGAAACATCCTAACACAAGAATCTTCTCGAAACCTATCCCTATCCAAATATTGTGTACCATTATTAGATAGAAAGTTATTCCCAAGAATCTCTGCAGATGCCATAAGTTCCCCACCCATATGACCCATACGGTCCTCTATAGGTCTACTTATCCCCATACTTTTATCATTCAAATCATAATTTCACAAGAAAGATATATCTTCAGAACTTAAAGAATAAAAAATGACAAAGTCTTGTTCTTACTAATGATGTACAACAACTCTTGAACCCCGATATGACTAGTGCATTGTTGAACAAGATGATGAGATGGTACATATTTAACTGAAGCCTCTGAATCGCATGCCTTGTTTGTCGACTCAATCACCATAAAAATATGAGGATTCGTCACTGACATAGCTCGTGTCAGATGAATGATAGGCCCTCTAGTTATAGTGCACCTCCTTGCATCTAGAGCATCGAAATGGTATGCCCCAATAATCCAAATACTGAATGAAATATATACAATTCCATTTTATCTCCAATTTGTCCAGGAAACCCTTGGTCACCTTGATCTCCACCAACATCCTGCCAAGGCTCTTGTCCTTTCCCTTCAAAACATCTTCCCCCACATGTAGGAAATAGTCGATATGGTCCCCCACAACTTCAAAGGCATCTCTATGCCACATAGATAAGGGAAAGTCTAGTAATAGAACCCATATATGACATAATCTAATGTTTTATGTACAAGGATCAAAACCAGAGTGCCGCCACTTGAGGATGAGACTGCCATGCCCCTTTAACCATGTTTTCCCCAATACTAAAGTTGCATGTTCATCTCGGTGGAAAGTAAATCCATACCAACCCTTCAAAGAGGATAGAAACTTCTTGATGATAACCAAAACATGGCCTCCACTGTTCTTCCACCTAGGCATCGATATCATGATGGCCCATAGCATTGTAACTAAATATCCCCACCAAAGTTGTGAGTGACATGTTGACCACATGTTCCATCCAAAGATCCCTACCAACTACCATTTTATGGTTGTCCTCCCTTAGTTCCCATCTATGATATTTCTACCTCCTTATTCCATACGGGGTCTTCAATCTATCCTGTCATCATCATCTACCACCTGATCTTCCAGGGATGTCTTCACCAGCATAAGACCCCCCCCGAAATTTGTTGATTCACATGGCCATTTGCCCCACTTCCAACATCAACAACTTTCTAAGAGGGTAAACCCTCAAAACCCCAACATGACAAAAGAACGCCAGGTTTCATACCTTTATGGACATCTGGTTCCCCTAGTACTTGATGTGCACCACGTACCTCAGGATGCTGTGAATATCTCATAGTACACCTCATCAAGATGGATAATACCCTTATGAATCCCCTAATATTTTTTGGCCACATCCTCCTCGGATGGCCCTGAAGTCCAAGTTCGTTGCACGAACCCATATCTCGACAAACCTTGAAGACTTGTGAACGAATAATTCGTATGTTTCCACATGCCTAACATGTGGTTCCCAGAAACCCCAAGTAAATTGTTCCAAAAATGGATACAAATGAAGGAAACCCTCTAAAAAGATGATTTAAACAAATCCTCGCAATCGTAATCAACAACCCCAATAAAAACCCACACCAAAAAATATCAACCCATCTGCATAGCAGAATAAATATAGATACCCAAAAATAGTTAGACCAACAGTTTATAAAAAAAGGTAGAGATCTAGCACTTGAGTTCCTCCGCCCCTCGGAAAACAATGGAGGAACTGATAGCCAAATAACAAGTTACTACTGGTAAGGGAAGTGAATGGATCTAAAGGCACAATATACCTAAAAACACCAGGAACTTGGAGAAAAGATGACCTCGATGACTAGGTTGAGCTTGATAAACTGCAAAAAATGCCTTGAAACCCTAGTGTCTCTCATGTAAACCTTGGAATATTCTCACTCATCTCCCAAACCCCCTAGTACTGAAATGAAAGTTATAAAATGATTATTAGAATTTCTTAAATCCCTAGTTGTAAAACTCACTTTGCTTCTCTAAATACAAGGAAAAAAACATTTTTTTTTGTAAAGCTGTAGGAAATAATTATATTAAGACTACAAAAAATATTACAAAGAAAAATTCCAGCCCGAGCGGTCTAGGTTGGCGGAACCACCTACCTGGACGCATAAATTTTTTAGGCATAGGAGTATCATTAGAAAAATGCCTAGTTCCAAGGAGCTGGATGCCATTGGAGAACATACAATTTTTATCAGATACCATAACCGAGAAAGAAAACATACCATTTAACAAAAAAATATTAAACCTTTGTAGCAAAATGAGGGAGCTAGGGATAGTCATCTTGTGCAGGAGATTCTTCCTTGCAGGGACTGGGTTTGTCTTCGACTATGGGGCAGCTGTCGAAGAAATCGTCCTCCCACCCCTGTAGAGGGAGTTTGGGCATCAGAGGCTTCGTTTTTCTGCTGAGAGAAGATTCCCTAGTGGATGTGCGAACCCGTTTGAAGTGTAGCAGCTCTATGGTAGAGGGAACAAGGAATTTGAAGAGCAGTGATGGTAGGTTGGAGGAAGCCCCCGAGCCATGCAGAACTGAACATGAGGTGGAGGCCAATAAGGCTTTCATACTCTCTGCCACTCTTGCGAGCATTTCTTCTAGAATGGACGGAGCAGGAGGCTTAGAGGATGGTTCTCCTAGGTGAGTGGCTACCAAAGACCCGCAAGGGTAAATGGTAACCGCGCTATCCATGTCGGGCCTTGAGATGGTGGGATCTGTCAGAGCGGGGAGCCTATGCAAGTTGGAGCACCTCTCCAACGGATATTTTCCTCCAGCCAAACTTGAGTCAAGACTTGCCAATTTGGTGTCCAAATGCACCAGGATACCTCTGATGTCCAAGATGGAGGACGTTGCACCGATCCAGTTCACCAAAACTTCTTTGACCAGGTTCCCAAGCATGTTCTTCACCAACCAGTAAAAGTTGATTTGATTACTATAATTGCTCATGGAGAGGAAATACATCACCTGACCAGACACCCAGTCATCGATGAGTGCTCGAACCGAGGTCGAAACTGTGCTATCATAACCGATGTTTACCTCCTTGGCTCTTTTGGGATGCTCAACTTCTCTTCCAGAACCATGCCTAGTGCCACGACGGGGGGTTCCTCTTGGCCGAGTCATGGTGCGTGACAGAAACACTGAAACACATGGAGCCGAGGTATACATAGAGCCAAAAAAATGTTGCATACCAACACAGAGAGTGTCTAGGAAGAGTGAATGAAGGGGGAGTTGGGAAATATCGCTTTTTCATGCATCGTCGGAGTGGGCAACATGTGAGCCACATGTGGGAACTGCAGCTTGCAGCTACCCGTGTAAATGGCCTGGTACACCTTCCGTTGCATCAGGTAATGGGTTCGCATCCTCACACTGAAGCACCATTAGTCCAGGGCCTCGCGAATGACTGCTCATTAATGTCGACCTATCTTCTTGGCTGTACGAGGATCAAAAGCGCATGCCGGAGCCAGATGGTCGATGGGAGCTTCTAGGTGGAACATGAGTGGGGAGCAAGCCACCAGGTGGGGCTTGCTTAGGGGGTGCACCCATTAAGTGAGGACCTTCTACATGTCTGGATGTGGGATGAATACTCGTGTTGGAGCCAACTGGAGGGAGATGGCCGCTAGGTGTAGGAAGACCAGAAAAAGCACCCGCATCCAGGGAAGGAAAAAAACATTGAATATGAATTGCTTTAACATTTAAATCTCGGTGTCATCTTAGAAAAAAGACAATGCAATAAATATGTATTAGTTTGACAAATATAATGATTGTTCATCATATTTCAAGTGTTATAACGCATACAAGTGGTTTCTTGTGTTAGGATTGAATCATTCACTTCCCAACATAAATGGCAAGTGTCATTTTAAGTGTCCATTCAAAGCATCTCCTATTATTATGAAGCATCCTTTAATAAGAAAACTAATTATTATAAAAAATAATAATGAAGGCGGTGCTTCATAAAGGCGATATGATGGCTTATTTGAACTTAGGTAACCACGTTAATAACAAAAAAAACATGTTTCCAGAAAAATGTTGCCATGAAAAGAAGTTAAACAAGAGCCACGTGGTGACAATGTCCCTGACATTGCCACCAGCTTTGTGGCTAGCTATGAAGAGAAGTTTTTTGCAATGGAAACATTTGTTGAAGGAGTTGATTTTTTGCACTTAATATGAGTTCAATTATCTAATAAACATAAAGTGAGTTCAACTACCGACCTTTATTAGTTTTTACTTAAATTCCCTGACTATTTACTTTTTTATTAAATAATTGGTATAATTTGATTATTTACTTTTATGTGGCCTTTTTTATTTCCCTATTATTGTATGCATAATAAATGATGGGATCTTGGATTTATTTATCCATCCGCCAATTGTAGTCTTATCCAAGAGAGTTTAACGCTTGGGGTGGTTGGGAGGATAGTAAAGCTCGTGCATCCAAACAAATGTTTTTTTCTTTAGAAACACTCTCTTCTTATAGAAATAATAGTGTTGGTTGTGGATCATGATCTTCTAGATACAAAGATATTATTCAGTAGTGTTTGTACCCTAGGTGTACTTTACACTCGTCCCCCCTGCTTTGGGATTTGTGTTGGCCAATAGTTATTCAAACCCATGGTATTGGGTTAACCGTAGTATTTTCCCATGGTATTTTTCCCCTATAAAAGAAAGCATTGTAACATGACTATGTATGGTATTATAGCATTGTAAAAAATCTCTGTGATTGTATTAGAGAGACTGTGAGAGCATGAAGATGAAGTGCTGCGGTTTTGCTGCAGGTTGTATCCCTTCATCTTTCTGGACTATAATAAAAGGATTGGCAATTTCTTTGTGGATGTAGCCCATCATTTGGGTGAACCACGCTATATCTGTGTCTCTCTGTAATGGGTTTAATGTGTTTTGCATATTGTTTAATGATTTAACTATATATCTATTATTGCTCTGTGGTCTTGTTTTCTAACAATTGGTATCAGAGCCAAAAGATATATTTGGTTGGTAAACTCGCAGGAAAGAAGGGTTCCTGGTTCGAGTGGGAGCAATGGAGAAAGAAGGAAAGTTTAGGGTCGATAAATTTAACGACCAAAACTATCAGTTATGGAAGATGCAAATGGAGGACTATCTGTACCAGAAGGATCTGTACCTGCCATTGGGAAGAAAATCAAAACAAACTGTGGCTATTAAGGATGAAGAATGGGAGGTTCTTGACAGAAAGGCATTGGGAACAATACGGCTATGCCTGGCTTCGTCGGTGGCTTTCAATATTTCGAAAGAAAAAACAACAGAGGGTGTGATGACCGCATTGGGTAAGCTCGACAAAAACCCTTGGCTTCCAACAAGATATTTTTAATGTAGAGTTTATTTAATATGAAGATGTCGGAAGGTGGATATGTTGCTGATCATTTAAATGAGTTTAATACACTTACCAGTCAGTCAAGTTCTTTAAATGTGAACTTTGATGATTAGGTTAGGGCTCTTCTAATCTTGTGCTCACTGCCAGAAAGCTGGAATAGCTTGGTCATGGCTGTAAGTAACTCTGTCCCTAGTTCAAACACTCTTAAGTTTGATGATGTTGTTGGTGTTATTCTTAGCGAGGAAATGCGAAGAAAAAGCACAGGTGAGACA
Source organism: Pseudotsuga menziesii (assembly GCA_001517045.1). Classification (NCBI taxonomy): domain Eukaryota; kingdom Viridiplantae; phylum Streptophyta; class Pinopsida; order Pinales; family Pinaceae; genus Pseudotsuga; species Pseudotsuga menziesii. Next base: position 140,008 of record LPNX010194173.1, read on the forward strand.
TCAAGTAATGCGTTGACCACAGAGAACAGAGGTAGACAAAATGAGAGAGGAAGGAGCCCAGGAAATTGCGACAAATTTAAAAAGGGAAAATCCAAGTCCATATTCGGAAAAATAGAATGCTAGAACTGTGGTAAGAAAGGACATCTAAATAAACACTGTAGAGCACCAAAGAAGAAAGGTGAGAGGTAGCAAGAGACTACTCAGGAAGCGAATGTAACATGTGATGTGTTACAAGATGCCTTGATTCTTGCATTAGATAATACTAATGATTACTGGGTAGTATATTTAGGGGCTTCATGTCATGCTACACCCCATAGATATTTCTTTCATGATTATGTTCAGGGTGATTTTGGACATGTTTTATTGGGGGATGATGAACCATGTAAAAATTGTTGGAAAGGGTAAGGTATGGATTAAGTTAAATAATGGAAATGAATGGTTGCTAAAAGATGTAAGGCACATTCCTGCTATGAAAAGAAATCTGATCTCAACAGGGCATTTGGGAGATCGCGACTGTTTGTCTACGTTTGGAGAAACATGGTGGAAGGTCCCTAAAGGATCAATGGTAATAGAAAAAGGAGATATGATAGGTACGTTATATTTATGTCCTCATAATACTAATTATTCTATCTCTGTAGCTTCCACAGAAACAGGTGCGACATTGTGGCATCATAGGCTTGGCCACATGAGTGAGAAGGGGATGTAGATTCTCCACTCAAGGAAACTGCTTCCAGATCTGAAGCAGGTAAATTTGGAATTATGTGAGAATTGTGTTTATGGAAAACAAAAGAGAGTTAGATTTCTAAGGGTTGGGAAACAAAAGAAAAGTGAAAATTTAGAGCTTGTCCATACAGATGTATGGGGACCAACTCAGGTACAATCTCTTAGTGGCTCTCATTATTATGTTAATTTTATTGATGATGCAACTAGAAAAACTTGGGTTTATTGCATTAGACATAAATATGATGTGTTTGATACTTTTAAGAAGTGGAAAGATTTGGCTGAGAATGAGACAGAAAAAAAAAGTTGAAATGTCTCAGATCTGATAATGGAGGCAAATATTGCAACAAAGAGTTTGACAATTACTGTTCACACAATGGGATTCACAGAGAGAAGACAGTTCCTGGAACACCACACGAAAATGGTGCGTCAGAAAGGATGAATAGAATGATCATGGAGTGTGCAAGGTGTATGAGACTGCATGCAGGGTTTCCCTTACAGTTTTGGGCAGATGTTGTAAACACTACTGTTTATTTAATAAACAGAGGGCCTTCAAGCGCTTTGGATGGTGGGATTCCAGAGGAGGCATGGACATGTAAATAGGTAAAATACTCATTTCTGAGAAATTTTGGTTGCGAAGCATTTGTCCATATTGATAAAGATGATAAAACAAATCTTGAGGTTAAATCCAAGAAATGTACCTTTATTGGATACTGGGTTGATGATTTTGGTTATCGTTTGTGGGATTATGAAAAATGAAAAATCATTAGGAGTAGAGATGTAGTATTCAATGAAAGGGTCATGTACAAATATTAGTTGTAGGGAAAGAAAGTGGAAAAGGAAAACACAGAGTACACATTTCTTGATGAAATCAAAGAAGATGAAGTTCCAAAGGCACCAGAAAATCAAGAATAGTAGCAGGTACCTGAAACTCCTGCAACTGTAAGAAAATCTACTAGGTTAAGTAGACCCCCTGAATGATTCTCTCCTTCACTGTATTATTTATTGATGATTGATTCTGGTGAACCAGAATGTTTTGAAGAAGCAATGCAGGTAGAAACCAGAAAGAAGTGGGAGCAAGGCATGGATGAGGAGATGGACTCATTGGTAAGAAACCAGACTTGGGATCTGGTTAAGTTTTCTGCAGAAAAAAGGGCATTGCAGAACAAATGGGTTTACAGGTTGAAGGAAGAAGATGAAGGCAAGAAGTGGTACAAGGCTAGACTTGTTGTAAAGGGGTTTGCACAAAAGGAAGGCATAGAATTTGATGAAATATTTTCTCCTGTTGTCAAAATGGCTTCAATTAGAACTATTTTAAGTCTAGTGGCGGTAGAAGATTTGCATCTTGAATAGTTAAATGTAAAAACGACCTTTCTCCACGGGGATTTGGAGGAAGAGATTTATATGCAGGAACCACAAGGGTATGAGGTCAAAGGGAAGGAGAATTTGGTTTGCAGGTTGAAGAAGAGCTTGTATGGCCTGAAGCAAGCTCCGAGGCAGTGGTATTTAAAACTTGATAAGTTTATGACAGAACAAGGTTATGATAGATGTCATTCTGACTACTGTGTTTATTTCAAGCGGATAGATAACATAAGATATATTATCTTGTTATTGTATGTGGATGACATGCTTGTTGCAAGGTCTAACATGTAGGATATAAATGTGCTCAAAATAAAACTGGTTAAATCATTCGCAATGAAGGATTTGGGTGCTGCAAAACAAATCCTTGGTATGAGAATAACACAAGACAGGAAAAATAGCAAATTGACGTTGTCTCAAGGTGAGTACATAGAAAAGGTGTTGCAGAGGTTTAGAATGTAGAATGAAAAACCAGTCAGTACACCTTTAGCTATCCATTCCAAACTAAGTAAGGATATGTGTCTAGAGATACAGGAAGAGATAGATTACATGTCCAGGATTCCCTATTCATCAGTAGTTGGAAGCTTGATGTATGCCATGGTGTGCATAAGACCAGATATTGCACATGCAGTGGGAGTTGTGAGCAAGTATATGAATAATCTAGGTAAAGAGCATTGGAAAGCAATACAATGGATTCTCAGGTATTTGAGAGGTACCACTTCTCATGCATTATGTTTTGGAGGTTTAGACACTATTTTACAGGGATATGTTGATGCAGATATGACTGGTGATAAAGACAGCAGGAGGAGCACCATAGGGTATGTGTTTACTGTGGGTGGAACAACAGTAAGTTGGATTTTAAAACTACAACATGTTGTTGCACTTTCAACAACGGAAGCATAGTATGTTGCTGCTATAGAGGCTAGTAAGGAGATGATTTGGTTGTAGAGGTTCATGGAAGAATTGGGTAAGAAGCATGAGAATAGTAGGATGTACAGTGACATCCAGAGTGCCATTCATCTTGCGAATAACTCAACCTTTCATTCGAGGCATAAACATATACAACTCAAGTACCACTTCATAAGATATGTTCTATATGAAGAACTGTTAAAACTGGTAACGATACATACTAGCTAGAATCCTGCAGACATGTTGACAAAGGGAGTAACCAGAGAGAAACTGAGTTCCTGCTCAGCTTCGGCTGGCCTTCAATCATGAAGGTGAAAATAAGAAATTTGCCAGGTCGAAGGTCTAGAGCATAGTCTAGCAAGTGCAACATCGGTGGAGTTGTTACGATCGGTTTTTAAGTGGGAGATTGTTGGTTGTGGAGCAATATATTCCAGATACAGAGATATTATTCAGTCATGTCTATACCCCAGGTGTAATGTACACTCATTCCCCCTACTTTGGGTTTCGGGGGTTTGGGGGCGGAGCCCCCGAGAATTTTTTTTGGGATGTGTGTTGGCCAACAGTTATGCGGAACCATGGTATTGGGTTAACCGTAGTATTTTCCCATGGTATTTTCCCCTATAAAAGAAAGCATTGTAACACGACTGTGTATGGTATTATAGCATTGTAAACAATCTCTGTGATTGTGTGAGAGAGATTGTGAGTGCGTGAAGAGGAAGTGCAATCGTTTTGCTATAGGTTGTATCCCTTCATCTTTCTGGACTGTAATAAAAGGACTGGCAATTTCTTTGTGGACGTAGCCCATCGTTTGGGTGAACCACGTTATATCTATGTCTTTCTATAATGGGTTTAATGTGTTTTGCATCTTGTTTAATGATTTAACTGTATATTTGTTATTTCTCTGTGGTCCTGTTTTCTAACAAATTGTTGAGGATCAAAATAACTGTTACTTTTCCATAGATTATGCCCCAAAGATCAATCTCCTCCATAACAATATGCAACTTTCACTTTCAAGGGGTGAAATTGTAGTCTCCTTTTAATCTGCCACACTCATTGAGATCTAATATCCCAAAGCTTGTCATTCCTCCAATGTCTTTTTGGATCACAACTCAAACAAAAGTACATTTCATCCAAAATCAACAACCTCTAATAGGTTCAATTTTCCCTTCATAAGCATAAAAATTAGTTGAACCTCTCACAGAGACTTCACTAAGCGAAAGAGTAATGAAGCTTGTACATGGTGGAATGATACAATGTTCACGCAGGGCTTATTTTTCCGATAAGTTCCAGAAAGGCACTATTTTTCAACATTAATTTATAGCCATTACTGTAAAAGTTTTCTAATGTATACCGGAGACAACATTTTATCCAATTCCAACATTGGTCATTTTCTGACCAATAGTGAAAAAGTGAATGCCAATAATAAAACAAAATATCAAAATAAAAAGTAAAAAAATGTTGCATATAATGTAAGCACCATGCTTATAGAAAAAACAAATGCCACTATCACATTAACACTAGGAAAAGAAATTCCAACAACACTGGGAAATTGATTTACTATGTCAAAACACCATGAAAATCGTAAATATTAAAGGAAGAGCAGGAAAAGAAAAATATAGATCTGTAATGATGTCAACCCCTGGAAGAATTTTGTGCAAGGCCCTTTTTATTCCAAATATTGTTTAACTTAATATGAAAATTGAAAGAAAAAGCTGGGAAAGAGCCCCCAAAAAGTCAAATTAAAAAAGAAAAAGAAAAAAATGACAGTCTCCCATGGTTTAGCTGTCCATCTCCCTGCAGACACACTAGAAACCTCTGTTCTGTTGTTTTCCTAAAACTAATACAACACATTCAACTTTAGAATATTGCCCCATAGTTTGAAGAATTAGTCTACAATTTTCTCTTTAATGCGAGTTTGAGGTTGCTAGAGTTATATCTATTTATTATTTTATGTATATTAGTTTTATGTGCTTTTAATCAGAAATAAATTGTGAGCTTCAAAAACTGAAGAATCCGAAGATCTACTCGACATCATATAAATTTCCCTTTTTAACTCTAATCAAAGTGACAAGGATTACGTAACTACACAGTCCTCTAACCTACATGGCATAAAAACTGTTCATAGACTACCAAACCCGCAAAGTTTCTTGTATTGTTTCCATTTCCATTGACTGCCACTCTCATACGTCCATCAAAACCCTCATGACCATTTTTAACTCGAGAATGTCCATTAGCCCCCGCATTTTCACGTTTAACTCCGAATTTCACATCATACACTTCCTCAAAATCTCGCATGAGATAAAAGACGCAACAAAAGAAGGATGTAACAGGAATCCACGAGAATTGATCGTGGGATATTTGATTTGGATTTTAGTATATGTTTTGAACTTATTTGAAGACTGGTACTGATTTTGGAATTTAACGCAATCTGTAGAGAATACAATTGCTAAAAGAAAGAAAAAGGAATGAAAAATACCTCAAATTTCCATCTGGTAATGGCTGACTCATCCGTCATGGCTGAGGGAAATAAAATGTTCAGGGGATCCCGTATTATGATGAAGACGATCTCACTCAAAGATTCGAACTCGTGCTGCCAGGATAAAGTCCCTAAGTGAAGAATGAATGAATGTTCAAGGAGCCATTGTGGACTCTCCTGGCATTCATGTTTACTGCCCATAAATAATTTTTAAATGGGTAATTTATCGAAGTTTGGTTTGGCAGTTCGAATTCATATTTTCAGCAAATAATGAAGATAAATACCCACAAATACCTGCACCAGAGCGTGTGAAATGAAGGGAGAAATTGAATACCTTTAAAAATATTTCTTTGTGTATGCGTTAGATTTTTTGATCAAATATACCGGTTAAACAACTCAAAACTGTGGGCAGCTAGGACTGGCATGTCCTGAGCAAACTTAACATCATTCTACGTATCATATAAAAGTTGATTTCTCTCTTTCTCTGTAATGGATATCGTAGTCAAAGTAGCAATTAGTAGATCAATTAAGTTCGTAATCGACAATAAATTTTGATGGTGGTTCAGACTGTTCAGAAGTTTTCTAGAAATTTCATAAATAATAATGTAGTATTGTCGACTGCCTCAAAGAGATGATAGTCTAAAAAATGACACTATGGTTTTTGGATCAATCAAGCTTTGGGATGCATGATATGGATGCTTGTATTTAATGGTTGAATGAACTTTTCCATGGAAACCTGCATTCACCGTCGTGTTGGAGTAATGCAGTAGCAGATAAAATTTAATGTAGTAGGAAATAAAGGGGAGGAAAACCTTACCACTACACCCAATGCCGAGATCACCTCGTCGTAGGATCTTGGGAAGGGAAAACCGAGAACGACGTCAACTACTTTTTACCAATCAGAAAATAAAAAATTCAAATTTTAAAAATACTGATATTAACAACTATGAAAAAAATTAAATATTGCAATGTACGAACATGATTAATATACCTCCGAGATTTATATATATCCCCTTGTCAGGGACATAATAAGAGGTAAAACATGTTGAATGGAAGATATAAAATGGATCCATAATAACTTAGGACAAAAGTTAAAAAATTGCATGAGTTAAACGTGTAAACTAATGAAACTTATGCCAATCTGATTTATATAGTCACCGACATATTGAAGGACAGGGACTAATAATGCTAATAATCATAATCATTGGAACATTGATGTAGTTTCCAAGTTAAGATTGTGCCATATGAGAAACCACATTTGAAAATTATAATGAAACACCACCATAATTTTTAATTTATTGTTTTTTGTTGTTTTTTGTTGTTTTAGTGTAAATATGTCAAATAATTTTATGTGTTAAGATGTGTTAATATTTTTATTAGACACAAAATTTTCCTAATTATTAATAAAAAAAATATTTTTAATCAAAGCAAGTAATGCACCATGCATCAACATTCATCTAATTATCGAGTTGATTAGACTACGTAATCCTAATTAAGTTGATAAACGTTTTTATTTGAGATTTGGGGCGGACTACAACCTATGCTTTTTCATATATGGATGAGGATGAGATAATTGTACAGTCGAGATTGATTCTATGCAGTCGTTCAAAATTTGAAATAAACAATTATAAAAAATAACTGGTAGCAATGCATCAATAACTCATAGCCGATGAATGGATAACCAACAGTTCATGGCAGATAACTAGAAGAATGTGAGATAAAAATAAAAAGAATATAAAAAATTACTGATAGTTGATAAATGGGTAACATGTAGCTAGACATGGATAGCTCACAGTTGAACCCATGTAACTAGAAGAATATGAGGAATAAGAAAATATTTACAAACCGTCTTCCATTCCATAACTATTTTTCAACCATTAAATCCGTATCGACGTGATCCAACCACAAACTATGTGGGTGTGCTAGTGTGTAAATAGAAAAGATTTATGCTAGCCTAGAAAATAGAGAAGTTAAGATTACGTTATTAGGAAGTCATTAAATTTGATCACCAAAAGCTGCAAGTGAGGTAATTATACATCAAAGTCACACAAACATGTACCTAGTTTTAATAATTGTTATGCATGTTCACATGTATCCAAAAACATGAGTGTGTTATTGGTAGGAATTAAAGGCTAATATATTAGTTACTGGCTTTCATCTACTTAGCAAGCCATTATTAATACAACTTTACACATATTTGATAATATAAAAAAATATTATAAAAAATATTTTTTAATTTAATTTTTTACCATCAACAAATAATTTTAATTAGTACTTTTATGTTGTATGATAATAATATTAGTGTAGTGCTTTTATTATTTATAAAAATAATGGTCAATTTCTTGTATGATTTATGATGATGGTATTTTGTCAAACAATTATTATTAATGTTTATGATTGCTAATTTTGTACGCCTTTTCAATTTTTTTACATAGAAATATTTATTTATCTTAATAATTTTATATTTTTATTATTTATAATATTATTGATTAATAGTTTTATGCATGGTTACAATTTCTTATCTTATATTTATATATTAATTTTCTATTAATTAATACTTTTACTATGTATAATAATAATATTCAATATAGTTTTTATTATTTATAAAAATAGTAGTCTACAAATAGGTTTATATAGTACTTGTATGATTTATGATGATGGTATGTTGTTATAAAAACAATTATTACTAATGCTTATGGTTAGCCAACTTGGTGGCCTTTTTAATTTTATATTTACATTTACATATAAATATTTATTTATATTAATAATTTTATATTTTTATTATTTATAATATTATTGTTAATAGTTTTGTGTATGGTTGTCAATTTGTTTACTTATATTATATAAATAACTTTATATAATAACTTTATTATTTATAATAATTATTATTAAATAATAATATTAATATTAATTAAATAATTTTGATTTATAATTATAATATTTTGTTATAAAACAAATATTACTCATTTACTTGTGATTGTTGTTACCAATTTTGTGGCATCTTATCTTATATTTATATATAAATATTTATTAATAAACTTATGGAAGCATTTTCAGAATAAAGAAACAAATTTCTCTTTAAATGTTTAAGGGATTTACTCATTATGTTGGGCCCAACTGAACCTTAAAAAATCATGTTCATCATCATTCTTATGCTTTTGTGTAAAGTAAAGAACTTAGTTAGGAAACGCGAGTCATATTTTTGGTAAAACAAAGTTATGTGGACAGGAGTTTAATGTTTTTTTTTTAATACTTATCACGCTTCTATTGTATCTACTTTTAATTTGTTTTTGAAGGTCGGTTTAAAAATAACATTTTGGAGGTATTTTGGTGTTCAAAGCTCCATGGTTTATGAAGAGTTTTCTAAAGATAAAAGGTGTCAAAAGTTGAAGTTGGTAACAATTTTAGTCTTTATCGTTATTGACTAACTGGATTTTTTTTGATGGAGTTGTTTAAGAATATGTAAAAAATGTGGTGTTGGGGAAATTTTACATGTGAGCAGATCTTGTGTTCATATTTCAACTTTGGAGAGGGTACCAACGATAAGGGTGAACTTATTGCTTTGTTGTGTCTCTTATTCTATGCAAGATTGAAAATTATTTATTATCTATAGGTTGGAGATTCAAGGATCATCATTGATTAGGCACTTTTGAAATGTCACCTATAGGTCGTGGTCCTTGGGGGGTGGATGAGAAGAATCAAGATTCTACAGTCTAAGTTTAGCGGTGTCTCCTTTAAGCATAATTTTAGGGAGTACAACCAAACTATTGATTCTCTTTCTAAGCATGCTTTCCTTGCACTAGAGGGTTATATTTATTCCATGGAGTTTAAGGATCAATTTCTTATTTATGAAGGTTGACTCTAGTTATAATTATTTTGAGTATATCCTTTGCTCTTTTTTGGTTTTTGTGATTTAAATTTGTATATAAGATATGATAATTTTCTTAGTGGATGTTCAGATCTATGTCAATGAGTTAATTTCTAGTTGGTTCTCATATTGCAGGTAGAAGCTATTTTATATTATGGCACAATATTACATGTGATGTTACTCTAGTCACATTGAGCATCTAGTTAATGTTGGGCATGTTCCTTCCCCAATGGGATCCACGCAACATACTCTCGTCGATGGTTTCGTTTCTCTATGCATGGTGATCATTTATGTCATGGCTCCTATCACAATTTTGTTTCTTGATTTGTGGAGAGATGTTGATTATATGCCTATCAACTACATTTCCTAAAGGCTTGTTCCTGTATCGTTTTTCTTTTCAAAAGTATATGCTATGCTCTTCATGTGGTCTATTGCAACTTTACTATTACATGCTTTTTGTCATTTTCCTAGTCTAGTATTTGGTGAGAATATGTCTCTTTATTGGCAATGTATCTTGGATAGTTATGTAGTGTTACTTATAGTTTTTATAATAAAATATAGTTTTTTCCTTGTTTGAAAAAAAAACACTTTTAGTTTGTTTAGAAATAAGGATTTTTTTGTTAGTTATATATGTATAAATTGAAAGTAAGGAGGTTTTAGTTAGAATTATGTATAAATATCTTCATGATAAGGCGGTATGATCATATTTCCATCAAAAATATTATCATGAAAATGAGAGATATTTGTTGTTAAGGTTTGTATGGTAATAAGTTATTCTTTTAAACTTTATATTTTACCTTGAATTTTTTATGGTTTAATGTACTCCTCCATAAGATGGAAACAATTGATAATATTAAGGAATCCTTCTGTGATTTTTATGAATAAATACAATTTTTTAAAGATTTGATGTTGAAACAAGGTATTGAATTGTTTAGTTTCTAGTTATAGGTTATAATATTATTAAGCTCTAGTGCTAGCTTAAACGGTCATGACTCATATGTGAGATCACTTGCTTGAAGTTAGGGAGGTCATGGGTTTAACTCTCTTGAACCCCTCAAGAAAGGTGCTTGAAACTTATGCATCGTCGTTTTATTCTTATTAACCCTCATCAATGATGATGAAGTCTTTGGGTTTCATTGTGGTTGGTTATGAGAAAAAAAGGATTACACTATTATAAAAATTAAGTTGCAAAGAAGCTTACTCCCTCTCCCTCTCCCATTCCTTTTGTGATACAAAGAAACATATCTATGCTAAGTTGGTTTGGAAGCGTACATTTACTCCGTAAATAATACCAATTTACAAAGATGACAGAGTCTATATATCTATTTTACCCAAGTAATGCATGCTAAGTCATCGAATGTGTACAAATAGACCATGTTTACCAAGTTAACAACACTTGAGTGAGAGCTTATATCATATGTAAAAGAACTAGATCGCCATAAGACCTTTGGAACCTTTCCATCAAACACTCTAATTATTTATTTTGTAAGAAAATCCTCACAAGGAAACCCAGTGGATGCTTGTCCACATTCATAAATGGCATATCTAATAAAGTCATTAGCATAGACTAATACATCTAACCTAAAAGGAATCAAATTGGACACATATTAACATGAAACTAGCCAAATACCCAAAACATCAACACAAATTAAACCCTTCAATTTAACCAATACTCTCTCTCTCTCTATATAAAACAAAGGTTTATCTCTTTCTATTTTAATACACCTTTTATTTTATGTTTATTATATTTTAATTAAAATTTATCCAACCATAAATAAAGTAAGAGCTTATTTGCAACTATGCCATAAAGAGGTTTCACATCCTTTTAATTGTCAAGATTACATCCTTGTGTGCATTGCATACACATATATCCCTATGAATTAGCTCACTAAGTTGTTTTCCACAACTAGCTCACTAGGATTCTAAAATGCCTACATTGGGCATTATATTTTATAAGTATTGAGCTTTTACATATTTAAAACATTGAACTTTTAAATACAAAATTTATTAACACTAATAAAGGAAGAATAAAGTATGTCATTGCTCCTCCTAAAAGATGAGGAAGGGTAATTTCAATATTTCTCAACAAATGCAATGATAGAAAGAGACGATAATTTCAATCATATGATGTTGTTGAAAAATCTAGGGTGAAGGGTAGGATCTTAGTTGTGTTTAACTCTACATTTATAGCATTGATTCCTAAAAAAGACACATGATTATTTTTTATAGTTATAGACCAGTCACCAATTTTATTATGCAATTGTATTTACAAGTTAACAACAAAAGTTATTTCTAGGAGAATCAAAGGTATTCTATCAAAATAGGTTTCTAAGGAATTGTTTGCCTTTCTAGAGGGGATGCAAATTCATGATGCTATAGGTATATCCCAGGAGGTGCTTTATTCAACTAAAGTTACACATCTTCCTATTGTTGTTATAAAGGTTGATCTCAAGAGAGCCTACAACTGGGTAAATTGGACATACCTTCATTTGGTTTACTACAAATCAGTTTTCATCTACCAATTGTTAATTGCATGATATCCTGAGTACAATCTATTTCTTATGTTGTTTCTTTAGACTTCTTTAGACCTGTCAGAGGGATAAGATAGGGATGTCCTTTAACTTCTCTTTTATTTATCTTGATTGTTGAAGGATTGAGCATGTATTTCCAAATTTCAAAGGAAAATGGTTATTTTAAAGGTCTAAAGGTGCCATGTAATATTATAATTTCACATATACTATTTCTAGATGATAACTTGATCTTCACTGATGGATCTAGATGAGATGAATCAAATATAAAAGATCTTCTAGAGACTTTCACTAAAGCTACAGGTATGACTATTAATGAAGTGAAGTATCCAGTCTCCTTTATGAATTTACATCGAGATTCAAACCAATGGATTAGATCACAATTCAATTACATTGAGGTAAATGTATATCAGGGGATCAAATATCCAAGATTTATTATTAATCCCAATGACTACCAAAAAAAGGAAGAATAAAGTATCCAAAAAAAGGACTGGAATTGGATAGTCAGTAAGTTGAGAGGAGAATTCATTTATGGTGTAATATTTGGCTTTCAGAACGAGTTAGATTGATTCTTATGAAATCCATCCACGAAGCCATCCCTGTCAAATGAGTGACTTTAGAACATGCACCCATCAACATTTTGGATAACATCGGGATCTGCTTTAACTTTCTATGGAATGGACAAATGGTGAACCCGCCTTTCCATTGGGTTGCATGTGACAGACTTACGATGCCTAAGGAATTTGGAGGTTGGGGGCTGAATCACCCTCTTTATTTTGCTAGAGCTCTCTCTGCAAAGAGCGTGTGGAGGATTCTAAAATAAAACACCTTGTGGAATCAATTGGTTTATCATAAATACATCTCTCCACTTTCCATTAAAGAGTGGTTTAGAAGTAGGATTAAAAACTATAGAAAATAACTTAGAATCCAAGGCATTTTAGAATCCTAGTGAGCTAGTTGTGGAAAAAAACTTAGTGAGCTAATTCATTGGGATATCTGTGTATGCATATGCATCACAATGCATACAAGGATGCAAACTTGACAATTAAAAGGATGTGAAACCTCTCCATACATAGTTGCAAATAAGCTCTTACTTTATTTTATGGTTGGATAAATTTTAATTAAAATAGAATAAACATAAACTAAAGGTGTATTAAAATAGATAGAGATAAACCTTTGTTTTATATATATAGAGAGAGAAAGAGTATTGGTTAAATTGTAGGGTTTAATTTGTGTTGATGTTTTGGGTATTTGGCTAGTTTCACGTTAATACGTGTCCAATTTGAATACTTTTAGGTTAGATGTATTAGTCTATGCTAATGACTATATTAGATATGTCATTTATGAATGTGGACAAGCATCCATTGGGTTTCCTTGTGAGGATTTTCTTACAAAATAAATAATTAGAGTGTTTGATGGAAAGGTTCCAAAGGTCTTATTGCAATCTAGTTCTTTTACATATGATATAAGTTCTCACTCAAGTGTTGTTAACTTGGTAAACATGGTCTATTTGTACGCATTCGATGACTTAGCATGCATTACTTGGGTAAAATAGATATATAGACTCTGTCATCTTTGTAAATTGGTATTATTTGCAGAGTAAATGTACGCTTCCAAATCAACTTAGCATAGATATGTTGCTTTGTATCACAAAAGTTATGGGAGAGGGAGAGGGAGTAAGCTTCTTTGCAACTTAATTTTTATAATAGTGTAATCCTTTTTTTCTCATAACCAAGCACAATGAAACCCAAAGACTTCATCATCATTGATGATGGTTAATAAGAATAAAACGACGATGCATAAGTTTCAAGCACCTTTCTTGAGGGGTTCAAGAGAGTTAAACCCATGACCTCCCTAACTTCAGGTAGGTGATCTCACATATGAGTCATGACCAGTTAAGCTAATGCTAGAGCTTAATAATATTGTAACCTATAACTAGAAACTAAACAATTCAATACCTTTTTTCAACATCAAATCTTTAAAAAAATGTATTTATTCATAAAATCACAGAAGGATTCCTTAATATTATCAATCGTTTCCATCTTATGGAGGAGTACATTAAACCATAAAACATTCAAGGTAAAATATAAACTTTAAAACAATAACTTATTACCATACAAACCTTAACAACAAATATCTCCCATTTTCATGATAATATTTTTGATGGAAAGATGATCATACAGCCTTATCATGAAGATATTTATACATAATTCTAACTAAAACCTCCTTACTTTCAATTTATACAATTTATACACATATAACTAAGAAAAAACTCCTTATTTCTAAAAAAACTAAAAGTGTTTTTTTTTTTCAAACAAGAAAAAAAACTATATATTTATTATAGAAACTATAAGTAACACTACAAAAATATCCAAGGTACATTGCCAATAAAGAGACATAATCTCACCATATACTAGACCAGGCAAATGACAAAAAACATGTAATAGTCAAGCTGCATTAGGCCATATGAAGAGCATAGCATATACTTTTGAAAAGAAAAACAATACATGTACAGAGCTTTAGGAAATGTAGCCGATAGGCATATAATCAACATCTCTCCACAAACCAAGAAACAAAATTGCGATAGGAGCCATGACTTAAATGATCACCATGCATAGAGAAACAAAACCATCGACGGGAGTATGTTGCATGGATCCCATCGGGGAAGGAACATGCCCAACAATAACTAGATGCTCAATGTGACTGGAGTAACATCACATGCAATATTGTGCCATAATATAAAATAGCTTCTACCTGTAATATGAGAACCAACTAGAAATTAACTCATTGACATAAATCTGAACGTCCACTAAGAAAATTATCAGATCTTATATACAAATTTATATCACAAAAACCAAAAAAGAGCAAAGGATATACTCAAAATAATTATAACTAGAGTCAACCTTCATAAATAAGAAATTGATCCTTAAACTCCATGGAATAAATATAACCCTCTCAGTGCAAGGAAAGCATGCTTAGAAAGAGAATCAATAGTTTGGTTGTACTCCCTAAAATTATGCTTAAAGGAGACACCACTAAACTTAGATTGTAGAATCTTGATTCTCCTCATCCACCCCTCAAGGACCATGACCTATAGGTGACATTTCAAAAGTGCCTAGTCAATGATGATCCTTGAATCTCCAACAACATGTAGATAATAAATAATTTTCAATCTTGCATAAAATAAGAGACACAACAAAGCAATAAGTCCACCCTTAGCGTTGGCACCCTCTCCAAAGTTGAAATATGAACACAAGATCTGCTCACATGTAAAATTGCCCCCAACACCACATTTTTAACCTATTCTTAAACAACTGCATAAAAAAAAATCCAATTAGTCAATAATGAATAAAGACTAAAATTTTTACCAACTTCAACTTTTGACACCTTTTATCTTTAGAAAACTCTTCATAAACCCTAGAGCTTTGAACACCAAAATACCTTCAAATTGTTATTTTTAAACCGATCTTCAAATTGTTATTTTTAAATTGACCTTCAAAAACAAATTAAAAGTAGAGACAATAGAAGCGTGATAAGTATAAAAAAAAACATTAAACTCCTCTTCACATAACTTTGTTTTACCAAAAAGATGACTCGGCGTATTTGTTTCTTTATTCCAAAAATATTAATAAATATTTATATATAAATCTAAGATAAGATGCCACAAAATTGGTAACAACAATCACAAGTAAATGAGTAATATTTGTTTTTATTATAAAATATTATAATTATAAATCAAAATTATTTAATTAATATTATTATTATTTAATAATATTATTATTATAAATAATAAATTTATTATATAAAGTTATTTATATAAATATAAGATAACAAATTGACAATCATACACAAAACTATTAATCAATAATATTATAAATAATAAAAATATTAAATTATTAATACAAATAAATATTTATATGTAAATATAAATTTAAAATTAAAAATGCCACAAAGTTAACCATAAGCCTGAGTAATAACTGTTTTTATAACAAAATACCATCATCATAAATCATGCAAATATTATATAAACCTATTTATTGACTATTATTTTATAAATAAATAAAAACTATATTATTATCATACATAATATTACTATCATACATTATAAAAGTATTAATTAAAATAAAATTAATATATTAATATAAATAAATATATTAATATAAATATAAGATAAGAAATTGACAACCATGCATAAAACTATTAATACAAATAACTATTTCTATATAAATATAAAATAAAAACAAGTGAAATAGCAACAATGCTGCTTATACCTGCCTCTAAGAAATATTTAAATGAATTCAAGAACTTTCACGAATATGTAGTAGGATCCCAACATAGTCGATTAATGCCTAAGGTGATCAAAGTTTACTATGTATTACTTATTTTATGGAAGTTAGGTATATTTTCACTTATAAATAG
>LPNX010194173.1:157565-278369 GCA_001517045.1 Pseudotsuga menziesii
CCGAGAAGAAAGGCAGGGTCCCGGTCTGTACATGGATGGATTCGCCATTATAGAATTATAATCACGAACATCGCTTGAAAAGTCTGAGAATGTATATGACACGGACTTGTCAGATACTTGGCCCGGTCATGGCATCAAGTTTTCGTAGGGAAACCTACAGATCGACTCGGAGCTTGCAATACCCATAAGACGGGATTATCCATCAGCTTGTGATCTTTTTCAGCAGTGAAACCTTGGGCAGTGGATGTTTGATTGATGAAATTGAAACCAGGTTCGACTGAAGTGGGTATGATTCATCGCAAGGACTAAATGCTCTGATTTCTAAGTTGGTATCACCATATTGCTGTTAAACTATTTGTTGAGAATAGCTTGTTGTTTGCTGGTGATAGCTATTTGCTGGAGATTGTGTTGATTAGCGAGGTCTGTGTGAAGACGAGTTCTGAAAGATCTGCGGCCTGTGATCGCTGCTCGGTCGTGAAAGTTGTGGGACCTATGTGGAGACGCTGTTGTCCAAAGTTGAAGGACGCATTGCTGCGTTGAAGATAGTGTGAAGGAACTGTGTTGTGCGATCTGTTGCTTGAGGCATAAAGACCGGTGCTGTGGCGTGATACAAAACGAAACTTGTGTGTTTTGGTATCCCTTGATTGAAGTCAAATTTTGGTTCCGGAATAAAGTCAAATAATAACATAATAATAAAATATAATAAATGCTGATGTCATAGTAGCCATGTGTCAAGTGAAAACTAGATACCAAACTCCAATGTTGACATCATCTCCTATCCACCAATCAGAGGTTTACAAAAATAGTTTTTTAACAAAATTAAAAAAAATATTTTGCAAACCCCTATGTCATACTTTGGAAAACAGGTTTTGATTTTTTAAAGCTGCATAAAAGACACCACTTAATACCCAAAGTCAAAGGAGTTTGACTTCCATGGAGTACATGCTTAGGCAGGTATAAAAATCCACAAAATTAGAAATCATAAACATTAATAATAATTGTTTTTATAACAAAATACCATCATCATAAATCATATAAGTATTATATAAACCTGACCATTATTTTTACAAATAATAAAAACACTACATTAATATTATTATCATACATCATAAAAGTACTAATGTCAATAAATCTATTTATTTTTATAAATATAAAAACGCTATATTAATATTATTATCATACATCATAAAAATATTAATGTCAATAAATCTATTTATTTTTATAAATAATAAAAACAATACATTAATATTATTATCATACATCATAAAAGTACTAATGTCAATAAATCTATTTATTGACTATTATTTATACTACATTAATATTACTGTCATACATCATAAAAGTACTAATTAAAATTATTTGAATGTAGAAAATTAAATTAAAAAATATTTATTATAATGTTTTTTATATTATCAAATCTTGATAATAGCTTGCTAAGTATATGGAAGCCAATAATTAATATAACTTTTATTAGCCTTTAATTCTTACCAATAACAAACTCATGTTTTTGGATACATGTCGACATGCATATCAATTATTAAAACTAGGTACATGTTTTGTCTTTTTCCACTAACATAGCAATTCAAACTTGCTAGTCTCTAATCTCATGGTTTAATTATTGCATATTTTATGTAATGGTTAGGATTATTACTTTTTATATTCTCATTTCAACTTATTAGTTTCTATAATTTTTATATAGTAATTTAGCTTCCTGTTCCCCAGTCCTTAAATTATTGCATGACATGCATAGCTCGCTTATTGATGTTTATTTCTCTTTTGTCTTACGCTTGCCTAACATTACACTAATTCATGAGGGTACCCCTTGTAGTTCCGCATTGCATTGATGCTTGGGGCATGTAGGCCTTCACACGTACTATGCTTGGGACAGCTTTTGGTGATAAAATTTAACGACTCCATAATAATGTTATCTTAACTTCTCTATTTTCTAGGTTAGTATAAATCTTTTCTATTTACACACCAGCACGTCCACATAGTTTGTGGTTGGATCACGTCGATATAGATCGAATGGTTGAAAAGTAGTCATGGAATGGAAGATGGTTTGGAAATATTTTCTTATTCCTCGTATTCTTCTAGTTAAGAGGGTTCAACTGTGAGCTATCCATGTCTAGCTACATGTTACCCATTTATCAACTATCAGTTATTTTTTATATTCTTTTTCTTTTTATCTCACAATGAACTGTTGGTTATCCATTCATTAGTTATGAGTTTTCGATGCATTGCTACCAGTTATTTTTATATTCTTTTTTTTTATAATTGTTTATTTTGAATTTTGAATGACTGCATAGAATCAATCTCGATAGTACAATTGTCTCATCCTCATCCATAGATGAAAAAGCATAGGTTGTAGGCAGGCCCAAATCTCAAATAAAAACGTTTATCGACGTAATTAGGATTACTTAGTCTAATCAACTTGATAGTTAGATGAATGTTGTTGCATGATGCATTACTTACTTTGATTAAAAATAGATTTTTTATAAATAAATAGGAAATTTTATATCTAATAATAAAATATTAACACATCTTAATGCATAGAATTATTTGACATATTTACACTAAAACAACCAAAAACAATAAATTAAAAATTATGGTGATGTTTCATTATAATTTTCAAATGTGGTTTCTCATATGGCACAATCTTAACTTGAAAACTACATCAATGTTCCAGTGATTATGATTATTAACATTATTAATCCCTGCCCTTCAAGTTGTCGATGACTATATAAATCAGTTTGCCATAAGTTTCATCAATTTACATGTTAACTCATGCAATTTTAACTTTTGCCCTAACTTATTATAGATCCCTTTTATATATTCCATTCAACATGTTTTACCTCTTATTATGTCCCTAACAAGGGGATATATATAAATCCCGAAGGTGTATTAATCATGTTTGTACATTGTAATATTTAAAATTTGAATTTTTTATTTTCTGATTGGGAAAAAGTAGCTGACGTCGTTCTCGATTTTTCGTTCCCAGGACCCTAAGACGAGGTGATCTCGGCATTGGGTGTAGTGGTGAGGTTTTCCTCCCCTTTATTTGCTACTACATTAAATTTTATCTTCTATTGCATTACTCCGACACGACAGTGAATGCAGGTTTCCATGGAAAAGTTTGTTCAACTATTAAATACAAGCATCCATATCGTGCATCCCAAAGCTTGATTGATCCAAAAACCATCGTGTTATTTTTCAGACTATCATCTCTTTGAGAAAGTCGACAATACTACATTATTATTTAAGAAATTTATGGAAAAATTCTCACCAGTCTGAAATTGTCGAGTACGAACTTAATTGATCTACTAATTGCTACTTTGACTATGATCTCCATTACAGAGAAAGAGAGAAACCAACTTTTATATGATACGTAGAATGATGTTAAGTCTGCTCAGGACATGCCAGTCCCAGCTGCCCACAGTTTTGAGTTGTTTAACTGTCGTATTTGATCAGAAAATCTAACTCATATACAGAGAAATGTATTAAAGGGAATTCAATTTCTCCCTTTGTTTCACATGCTCCAGTGTAGGTATTTATCTTCATTACTTGCTGAAAATATGAATTCGAATTGTCAAACCAAACTTCAATAAATTACCCGTTTAAAAATTATTTATGGGCATTAAACATGAATGTCAGGAGAGTCCGCAATGGCTCTCTGAACATTCATTCATTATTCACTTCTAGACTTTAGCCTGGCGGCATGAGTTCGAATATTTTGGGGAGCTCGTCTTCATAATAATACGGGATCCCCTGAACATTTTATTTCCCACAGCCATGACGGATCATTTAGCCACTACTAGATGGAAATTTGAGCTATTTTTCATTCCTTTTTCTTTCTTTTAGCAATCGTATTCTCTAAAGGTCGCATTAAATTCCAATATCAGTACCAGTCTTCAAATAAGTTCAAAGCATATACTGAAATCCAAATCAAGGATCACACGATCGATTCTCGTGGATTCATGTTACATCCTTTTTTGTTGCGTATTTTATCTCATGAAGGATTTTGAGGAAGTGCATGATGGGAAATTCAGAGTTAAACGCGAAAATGCGGGGGCTAATGGACATTCTCGAGTGGAAAATGGTCATGAGGGTTTTGATGAACGTACGAGAGTGGTAATTATTAGAAATGGAAACAATACAAGAAACTCTGCAGGTTTGAACATCTATGAACAATTTTTATGCCAGGTAGGTTAGAGGACTCTGTAATTACATAATTGTTGTCACTTTGATTAGAATTAAAAAGGGAAATTGATATGATGTTGAGTAGATCTTTGGATTCTTCGGTTTTTGAAGCTCACAATTTCTTTCTAATTAAAAGCACATAAAACTAATATACATAAAATAATAAATAGATGTAACTCTAGCAACCTCAAAATTGCATTAAAGAGAAAATCGTTGACTAATTCTTCAAACTATGCAGCAAACTTCTAAAGTTGAATGTGTTGTATTAGTTTCAGGAAAACAACAGAACAGAGTTTGCTAGTTTGTCTGCAAGGAGATTGACAACTAAACCGTGAGAGTCTGTCATTTTTTTATTTGACTTTTTGGGGGCTCTTTCCGAGCTTTTACTTTCAATTGCCATTTTAAGTTAAACAATATTTGGAATAAAAAGGACCTTGCACAAAATTCTTCTAAGGTTTGACATCATTATGGATCTATATTTTTATTTTCTTTCTCTTCCTTTGATATTTATAATTTTCATGGTGTTTTGACATAGTAAATCAATTTCTCAGTGTTGTTGGAATTTCATTTCCTAGCGTTAATGTGATAGTGGCATTTTTTTTTCTATAAATATGGTGGTTACATTATATGCAACAATTTTTCTACTTTTTATTTTGATATTTTGTTTTGTTATTGACATTCACCTTTTCACTATTGGTCAAAAAATGACCAATGCTGGAATTGGATAAAATGTTGTCCCCGATATACAATGGAAAACTTTTACAGTAATGGTCATAAATTAATGTTGAAAAATAGTTCCTTTCCGGAACTTATCGGAAAAATAATCCCTGCATGGGCATTGTATCATTCCACCCTGTACAAGCTTCATTACTCTTCCGTACAAGCTTCATTACTGTTCCCTCCAGTGAAGGCTCTGTGAGAGGTTGAACTACTTTTTTGGATGAAATGTACTTTTGTTTGAGTTGTGATCCAAAAAGACATCGGAGGAATGTCAAAATTTAGGATATTAGGTCTCAATGAGTGTGACAGATTAAAAGGAGACTACAATTTCACCCTTCGAAAGTGCAAGTTTCATATTGTTATGGAGGAGATTGATCTTTGGGGCATAATCTAGGGAAAAGTAACAGTTCTTTTGATCCTCAACTATTATTTCTGTAAGAAGAGAGGGTTTCTAAAGAAACAAAGATTATTTTGGATGCGCGAGCTTTACTATCCTCCCAACCATCCCAAGCATTAAACGCTCTTGGATAAGACTAAATTTGGCGGATGGATAAATCAATCCAAGATCCCATCAATTGTTATGCATACAATTATAGGGAAATAAAAAAGGCCACATAAAAGTAAATAATCAAATTATACCGATTATTCAAGAAAAAAAGTAAATAGTCATGGAATTTAAGTAAAAAATAATAAAGGTTCGCAGTTGAACTCACTTTATGTTTATTAGATAATTGAACTCATATTAAGTGCAAAAAATAAACTCCAACAAATGTTTCCATTGCAACAAACTTCTCTTCATAGCTAGCCACAAAGTTGGTGGCAATGTCAGGGACATTGCCACCATGTGGATCTTGTTTAACTTCTTTTCATGGCAACATTTTTGTGGAAACACATTTTTTTTGTTATTAACGTGGTTACCTAAGTTCAAATAAGCCATCATATCGCCTTTTATGAAGCACCACCTTCATTATTATTTTTTATAATAATTATTTTTCTTATTAAAGGATGCTTCACAATAATAGGAGATGCTTTGAATGGACACATAAAATGACACTTTCCATTTATGTTGGGAAGTGAATGATTCAATCCTAACACAAGAAACCACTTGTATTCCTTATATACACTTGAAATATGATGAAAAACCATTATATATGTCAAACTAATACATATTTATCACATTGTCTTTTTTCTAAGATGACACTGAGATTTAAATGTTAAAGCATTTCATATTCAATGTTTTTTTCCTTCCCCAGATGTGGGTGATTTTCCCGGTCTTCCTACACCTAGCGGCTTGCTCCCTCCAATTGGCGCCAACACGAGTCTTCATCCCACCTCCAGACACGCAGAAGGTCCTCACTTAATGGGCATGCCCCCTAAGTAGGCCCCACCTAGTGGCTTGCTCCCCACTCATGCTCCAATTGGAAGCTCCCATCGAGCATCTAGCTTCAACACGCACTTGTGATCCTCCTCCAGCTAGGAAAATAGGTCGACATTAATAGGTGGTCATTCGCGAGGCCCTGTCTTAATGGAGCTTCAGTGTGAGGATGCGGACCTGCTACCTAATGCGATAGAAGGCGTACCAAGCCATTTACACTAGGCCCCTGTAACAGATCCCACCATCTTGAGGCCCGACGTGGATAGCGCGATTGCCACTCACCTTGGCAGGTCTTCGGTGGCCACTCACCCAGGAGGCCCATCCTCTGAGCTTCCTGCTCCATCCATTCCAGAAGAAATGCTTGCAAGAGTGGTAGAGAGCACGAAAGCCTTATTGGCCTCCACCTTAGGTTCAGTTCTGCATGACTCAGGGGCTTCCTTCATCCTATCATCGCTTCTCTCCAACTTCCTTTGTCACTCTACCATAGATCTGCTGCACTTCAAATGGGTTCGCATGTCCACTGGTGAAGCTTCTCTCGGCGGAAAAACGGAGCCTCTAACACCCAAAATCCCTTTACAAGGCTGGGAGGACGATTTCTTTGGAAGTTGCCCCATAGTGAAGACCAAAACCAGTCCCTGCAAGGAATAATTTTCTGCACAAGATGATCGTCCCTAGCTCTCTCGTCTTGCTACAAATGTTTAATCTTTTTTTGTTAAACAGTATGTTTTCTTGCTTGGTTATGCTATCTGATAAAAAATGTATGTTCTCCAATGGCATCCAACTCCTTGGAACTAGCCAGTTTTCTTATGATACTCCTATGCCTAGCATTTTTGGGCGTATGGGTAGGTGGTTCCGCCAACCTGGACCGCTCAAGTTGGAATTTTGCCTTGTAATATTTTTTTGAGTCTTAATATAATTATTTCCTATAGCTTTACAAAACAAAATTGTTTTTTTCCTTGTATTTGGAGAAGAAAAGTGCGTTTTGCAACTAGGGATTTAAGAAATTCTAATAATCATTTTATAACTTTCATTTCAGGACTAGGGGGTTTGGGAGATGAGTGAGAATATTCCAAAGTTTATAGGAATGACAGTAGGGTTTCGAGGCATTTTTTGCAATTTATCAAGCTCAACCTAGTCGTCGAGGTCATCTTTTCTCTGATTTCCTGTTGTTTTTAGGTATATTGTGCCTCTAGATCCATTCACTTCCCTTTCCAGTATTAACTTGTTATTTGGCTATCAGTTCCTCCATTGTTTTCCCAGGGGTGGAGGAACTCAAGTGCCGGATCTCTACCTTTTTTTTTATAGAATGTTGGTCTAACTTTTTTTGGGTATCTATATTTATTCTTCTATGCAGATGGGTTGATATTTTTTGGTGCGGGTTTTTATTGGGGCTGTTGATTATGATTATGGGGATTTGTTTAAATCACAATGTTTCCACAATGTGGAAAGCTACCATTGAATACTTTTACCTTATTACTGACTGGTTACATTGGAGAATAGGTGATGGTAGAAAATTTAGGATTGGCATTGATCAATGGGTTGGCATCTTGGATGGACATGTCTTACCTGTTCATATGGTTGCTTCTCTACAATATCAAGGGTATTTCTTTCTTTCTTATATTAATGATGTATTGAACACTAATATACACAAGAAATTTTGCTATAAATTTGAGTCTTTGTTTCAAGGAATTCTGCAACCGGTGCGGACACCGCTTGTCCCTCTACCCTATATGATACAAGCATAGAAAAAAAAAACACAACAACATATCATTTCCCTAGATAGTTAATTTATTCAACATGAAAATACTTTCATACCTCAGATCTGAATGCTTTTTGTCCTTGTTCCAATGTTCTGCATGCAATCTTTAGTACATGCAAAGAAAGATCAAAAGACAACAAAAAAAGATCAGAGAAACATGATAAATTAACAATCTATTCTAGTGATCAAGGAATCTAACAATATTTAATTGATATTGACACAAATTAAGTATGGGAAAGGGGAACACTTTTGTATTAATGAATAAAGAAGGTAAAGCTACAACCAAAGCCTTGATGTTGCCACTTTTTCTTCCACAATGGACTTATAGCAATCCTCACTCACAACAAGCTCTTCACACATAGACTCACTCAAACTTGCTTCTAAACCAGATCTCAGTACAACAACATAACAGTGCTTTCTTTGGTATCCCCTCACTCACTCCATGAAGGCTTCATTTATATGCCAAATGATATGAGATTCACTTAGGAAATGGATAGGAGGTGATCCCAACAGGTGAAGAAGGCGAATGCCACCTCTCCCTAGCTAGTAAGAACAAACTCCATGGAGGATTTCGTAAGGAAGCTTCTAGAATCCTCGTTTTTCAAGTTTTAAGTCCACCGATGCTTTTTGGCTTAAGGTGAAAAGGATCTGACGCTTCTTACTCATAGGGAAAGAGCACTGATGACGTCTAGTGTCAAGAGACAAAAAGGCGTCAATGCTCTTTGCTCCACAGGACAGTGCACCAATGGCGCTCTGTCATAACTGAGAAAAGGCATCGGTCTCCCTAACGATGGAAAAAACTCACCATAGGAATATCTGACTAGGCTCTTTGAAGGGTAATCAGGCAACAATGGATTTTTCAAGGGCAACAGTCTTTGAGCTTCCTTAAGGGGGATAATGCTATGTGGGAGAGATGTACCAATACTTTATAGAACAACCATATCAGTTTGAATGAAATAGGTGATGACATTATTTGGTATAGTAATCCAGTTGGTGGTAGGTACACTCCAAACCTACGTTACAAAGTGATGAGAGAGGAAGTGGGCATCCTTGAACAATTTTTGGTGGAAATTTGAGATATGGAGGCTCAATTTATTGCTAAAGATAAAGTTTTTTCTTGGTTAGCACTATCAAATAGAATACATGTTTGAGAATTCCTCAAGAAAAAGTTTTATGAAGGACCTGGGAGATGTCGTCTATGCAAAAGTAAAAAATGAAATAATTTCTCACCATCTTATTCATTGTTCTTATACGCATAGAATGCAGGATGCCATTCAACAGGTGAAGGGTTTTCTTTTTTATTGGACTGGATCTAATTTTCAAGAAGGTTTGAAAATATTGTATAACTTTCCTCTATCTGTTGATTATATCTCCCTCCCTACTCTTTTGATTTGGATCTCCTAGATGGGTCAGAACAAGGTAACATTTGAGGATTGTCAGATCCCCCTTGAGGTACATGATTATAAGAGCTTGGAAATGATGGACTCTACACCATAGGTGAATAATAGAAATAAGGTCAGATTTATAACTTAAGAAGAAGTGGATTGGTGCTTCTTTAATGGGGCCTCCCAAGGGGAGCCTATTGTTGGATTATCCCACAATGTTGAGAGGGGGGGTGAATTAGTATTGTGTTTTTCTTCCAAAAATAGCAAAACACACAATGAATCAAATAGGTTAAGTCACAAATTTTATCATGGAAACTTCAAAGATAAAACCACCAATTCAAACTCATTAATAAGATGAATTTACAAAATTTATTTTTCTTCTTGCTACAGAAAGGATGCACCAACACCTTGGATTTATGCCTCCTTCAACATACAAGGATGTTGCAACACCCAGGTTTTTTGTCTCCTCCAACATACAAGGATTCTTCAACACCTAGGGTTTCTGCTTGGTCCAATAGACAAGGATGTTGTGACACCCTTTGCATACTTATAGCTTGCCCTAGAGCCACCCTACCACCCTAGACTGATTTTTATTAGTCTACTATTCACTTCTTGGACCCTGTCATTCATAATCACAGAGACAAATTCTTTTTTTCAACTATTTTGTTGATAAATACCTTCATGTTTTCTGCAGACACATCTCTTCACCATTGTACCATTTCATTCTTAAATCATCCCTCTTCACAAGCACTCAATTCCTTGTTCTAGTACTAAGACGACGAGTCATCTACATCCATTGTGATTCTACAAAACAACTAAAAAATTCCTTATTAATCGATTTAAAGTTTATTCTTCTAGTCGTGTTCTTCCGATATCTCTATTTTCACAATCATATTGAGTTGTTGATCTCATTTTAGGAATTTTCGTCCCTGTAGATCTGAGATAAAAATCAAATAGAGGATATGTGACTTTTTCCAAATATCATTCCATGATTTCCTCTTTCCACACCGTTGATATTCTTCGAGCTCTCTGTGACCGTTTATCTGAGATGGAAATCAGATATCGGATATGTGACTTTTTCCAAATAACATTCCATGATTTTCGCTTTCTGAACCAATCTTTTTGCACCGTCGATCTCATTCGAGTTCAATCCTGACCATTGATCTTCCAAACCTGATGCCAGGTAGGAGTCACAGGTCCAATACCTAATCTAGTCAACAAACAAACATTCGCTGAGCTGTCGTCCATGTTGTCGGATCGATCTCAAGCACTTTACAATTTGTTTTATTCCGCATCCAAACAAAACATTAATAGGCTTTCTAGTTAAATCAGCGGAATCCTTAAGGACCATGAGATCTATGTCCCTGCCAGATCAACAATGGAGTTCAAATATGATGAAGCAAATTTCATAAAAAATTTGTGCACATCAAAATTTTTCCAAACCGTGTAACTCCACCCTGCAGAATCGCTGTGCACCGTCGGTTTAATTTGACGATCGATCTAGACTATTGATATCGATCCCATATTCCAGCGATCACCTCCTATTTCGCAAGCTCGACCCTTCTTTATCTTCCGCGTATTTTATTTAGCGGAATCCTCCTTCAGTAGTTTATACTCTCCACCTCTATTCTCCACCGTACGATATCTATTCATATGGGAGACTGGTTTAGGCTTAATTCAGGTACTACTTCTAATTGCGAAATCCCTTTTCAACCATTGATCTGTCTAAGATGCAGATCTTTAACTCTGTGATTGAATTGATCAGTGGAACGATCAATTCCTTTCTGCAATGCTCTACACACAAACAATTTTGATCTACTATACTTATATCAGATTTCGAAATACACACATACACATAGAGAGATTCAAATCAACACTTCTGGTGATCGAAACGAAGGTATAAATACTTAAAAATACTTGCAAAGCAAACTCTGTTCTTCATTCCAATTAACTAGAGGTACAATTTGCTCTCACACAGTCTCTGCACTCTCTACTCCACACTCTCTCTTCACTCATACACTCTACACTCAAACATTTCCTTTGTCATTGCTGAACTCATCCTGCTACCATATCTACTGGTTATGCCTTTGTCATTCGTGAACTCCTTTGACATCAATGACAACTATATTCTCAACACCTTGTTTGGGAGGGGTTGGGGGAATGATTTATTCATCATATACTAAATGGAAAAAATTCTAAACTTCACTTAGTAGAAGCAAAAACATTTGTGTTGGATTGTTAGCTTTGCAGATCACTCTACAATTGGCACTTTCAAAGGGCATCGATATAATACAAGTCTTCAGAGGATTTAGTTTGGTTATCAAATGGATGAGCTATAACAAATCTTTAAAGAATATATACCTGCATCTCTTTTTTGAAGAATTGGTCAGAACTACTACAATATTTCTAGAAATCAGCTACCATCACGTGTTTATAGAGTGCAACATTATTGTTAATCAACTTTCTAATATTGGTCTACAATTTGGGGAAGGAGTTTTGCAGAAATATGAGTGCTATAATGAAACTATCATAGAGGATGATCCAAGACCCTTAAATTTATAAATAATTGAAAGCCCTAGATGAGTCTTCAATGATGGAATACAAATAAACAATGTGGCTTAATATTTTGTTGTTTTTGAAGGGTACATGTAGAACTGATACATTTGACTATAGCAATATTTTTGTTGAAAAGATGGATGGATATTTGATGTAAATTTATGCTTTTTGAAAAGAACTAAACATATATGAATATGATCCCTCTTGCTGGGAAAACACAATGTAATTGAGGCCTTTTGTCTGTAAAGAAGGTGGTTCGTTTATAATAATGAATTGCGATACTTTTCCTTTGAAAAAATTCAATCATATGCTTAAGAGAAATAAATACTATAATTAACATTAGAAGATTAAAACTGTTACACACACACACACACACACACACACACACACACACACACACAGTGCATGCGCGCACGCGCGCGCGCGCGAGAGACTTAATCATATTTCCATTATTGTGATCCTACTCTAATAATACCTAATATTGTTTGAGATACTACAAAAATAATTCTTGATATTTTTCATTATACTTTCATTAATAACAATACCTCAATAATAATGAAAATTCTACATTTCACTATTTAATAACAACAACAACAATAAAAATGTCTTTGATGATAATTTCACTATTACCATTCAATAATACCAATGAAAATGTTCTATCTACTTTGTTATAATACCAATGAGAATGCTGTCTCTCTCTCTCTCTCTATATATATATATATGTGTGTGTGTGTGTGTGTGTGTGAAATTCAAAGCCAACCAGTACCAGCTTATTTTAAGTATTAATAACAACAAACTCCTCACTTTTAGGGGAAATTCAATTTTCTAGATGAGATATCATCTCCAATCCTTACTATACACTCTACATTGTTGAATGGAGACTTTGTAGACAAGATTAACCTTACATGTACGTCTTGAGTTGTTTTGTGTTAGTGCCATTGAGTTATGATACTCCTTGAATCTTATCATGGTCACTATTAAATAATATTTTTAGTTTGTCCATTCTTCTTTCCAATTACCTTCATGGCTCAATTTTTATCTAATCCTCCATCTTAGTGCCCATTTCTTCCCTATCATAAGAATTTGGCATGCATAAAATATCCAATGTGTGAAGGTGATTACTTAAGCCATGACTTAATCGAAGACCATTTTGACCTCCTATAACCTTTTTCCCATTCTTATATGTTAGGATATTTAAACACTTAGGAGTTAGTTAATATCAACTTGTGTAATATATCGGTTAGGTAAAGTGTGTTTCTTTAGTATGCATTTGTAAATATTCTAATCCGATGGTCACGATATGTTCTAGACATAAAGTGATCCGACGGTTCAACTTCTCTTAGATCATACCTGCCATTAATACATGGCTTAACACCCGATTGGTACATGATATCTATTTAAAGAGCATGGAGGGTCCTTGGCTAGTTGATCGATTATGAGAAGCTCATTTGTAACTTTCTTTTTTTTGCATAATAAATTGCTAAAAGTAGCTATTTGGCTGGGGCCATGGACTGTTTCCCTCTCGAGGGTTTTAACCACGTGACAAACATCAGTGTGTTGATTTGTGATCTATTTGTGTGAAGTGGTTGCTCTAGGTGTTAGGTATTTTGGGAGTACCTTGTGTACCCAAACATGGTATCAGAGCGTTTAAGAAGAGTCGTTTCCGTTTGTGATCTAGATCTGGAACCAGTGTTGCTGAAACTTTGAAAGAGTTTTTGGTTCTAGAGTTTCTGTGCATTTGTGGCATATGGAAGCTATTCCATTGAGTCCAAAGTGTCGTTTCTATTGGAAAACAATTTTCATTTTATCGAAAACCATTTTCATTTGATCCAGAAACACTAATTTCAGCAAATCTAAAGGTATAATGTTACAGTGACAGATTTATTTTTTGTTTTTTTAAATCTCTCATATGTTTACCGGTTTTATTATTTAGATCTTTATTGTTTTTAGTCTTGGATTGTTACCTTCCCTGTCTGCATATGCTCTGTTCCGTGCACCTTGCACGATCGCGACGAATTAGAAACAGAAAGGGAAAGGGTTTTCTCGGCTGCGTATGCTCTTTGCCGTGCACCTTGTGCGATCGCGGCGAATAAAAAACAGTGAGAAAACATAGAATTTACAGGTAAGCTAACGAGAGCTAACCCCACAAGTGTGGATTTTTTTTTATTTTTTTTATTTTTCGGCTTGTGGTGTGATTTGCAGAAAAAAGAAGCAAGCACAGAAACCGAGAGAGAAGAGTAAAAAAAAAGCCCCCTTTCTTATTCCCTTCTTTTACGTACCTTTTAAACTTAGCTCACTTGGTCCAGAGTTGTTTTATTCCTTAATAGGTCTTGAGTTAAAGTCTTATTAAGTTACTTTTTAATAGTGCATGCAATTTCTATTTTTAAGTTACTTTATTGTAAAAGTGCATCTCACTTACAAATAAAATAAAATAAAAAGTGAGTCACTTAAGTTTTTTATTGGCACACTATTTAAAGTACCATTATTGTAAAAGTGAACATCACTTATTTTACAAAAATGATTCACTTAAAAGCAACTTTATTGTAAGTGATCGTCAAAGGTTCATTTTGGGAAGAAGGATTTTTTTTTTTTTAGTTGGTAAGTTAATATCTGCCACGTCACTATTGGGAATATCTTCAATATTTTCTTTGATCAAGCATAACTTCATCATTCAGAATCAGTTTTCAGTGCCATTTTTTTTAAACAACCTATTTTTTCAAGCTCTTTGCATCTAGATAGTTAGTTTCTATTTTTTAGCCATTTTTTACAGTATGGCCACCCCATGTGATATTCTACTTACAAGTTTCTAACTATTTCTCATGGAAATATTGTATGGAAGATGTTCTATGAAGTAGGGGAATTTTTAGAATTATCTCAGAAAAAGAAACAGAACCCACTGATGATGATAAAAAAATAAAATGGGCAAATAGATGTGATGAAGCTCGTGGATTGATTGGGATGTTAATCTCTACTGATTTGTGATTCCACATATCTGGAATTGATGAACCTGATAAAGCTTGGGAAAAGTTGGAATCCATGTTTGGTAAACACAATGAAATTCGAGGTCGTGAACTTGAGAATGAGTTGATTTCTTTGAATCCAAGTGATTTTTCATGCATTCAAGATTATTTATCTAAGTGTAAAACTCTTAGACTCTTATGTGAAGAATGCAAGATTAAGAAATAAGACAAACAATGTCTTTATCATATTCTTTCCAAACTTGGACCTGCATATTCTGTTTTTGTATCTACATTTTACTCCATGAAAGAATTCTTGACTGTAGCTAGCTATCAAGAGCCTAGTATTGAATCCTTTTGTGATTTCTTAATTAGAGAGCAAGATAAGCTCATTCATCTTGGAATAATTAACAATGCAGATACATCTGAGAAATATTTATTGTCTCAACAGAAAGAAAAGTCCAAGCCTCCCAAGAAACAAAATTTTCGCAATAATAAGACAAACAAGGGTCCCAAACCCTCTCAGTCAGTTCCTTCTTTAAAAAATTCCAAAGGATCCAAGCCAAAAGGAAAGAAGAATAAGTGTCATTTCAATTTTTGTGGGAAAGATAATCATGCTGAATCTAAGTGTTTGAAGAAGATGGTAGCCTTGGAAGTAGCAATGAAGAAGCACCACATCATCCTAGATTCGTCTTAAGAATATACCTCTCATGGACATGCACTTTGTGCTTCTGGTTACTCCTATACTGGATCTTCTTCTTCTACTTCAAATGAATGGCTCATTGATTCTGGAGCATCTTATCATATGGCTAATGATCAAGCCATTTTTTCTACTATGCATGAATGTAACACCAAACAAATATTTGTTGGTGATGATAGTTCTCTAAGTGTTGTAGGACCTGGAACAATTCCAGTAGAAAATGGTCATTTTAGTGATGTACTATGTGTTCTAAGAATTTCCTGCAATTTGTTGTCAGTCTATCAAATCACTCATTCTCGTGAAGGTAAAAATGTAACATTTACACTTCACCAAGTTGTAATCAAGGATTTTAAATATCCTCAACATGGCCTAGCTACTGAAATTGTTGATGATATTACCAGTTTATACAAATTTAACAACTTTGGGTCATCACCTTTTCTTTCAGTTTTTGTTGCTCATAGTGATAACTTGAGCAAAATTTGGCATGAGCAATTTGGTCACTTAAATTATCGCTCATTGGAACAACTATGGAAAGACAATAAGGTGACTGGTCTTCCAATGGTATCTTGCAAGGATGGTGTTTGTTCCAGTTGTGTACTCGAAAAACATCATCGGGATAGTTTTGACAAATGTGCCTCTTGGCACGCCTTGGTTCCCTTGGAGCTTGTGCATAGTGACTTGTGTGGTCCTCTTCCATCTGCTTCCTTTTCTGGTTTCAAATATTTCTTAACTTTCATTGATGACTACTCCAGACGCACTTGGGTTTACTTCCTAAAACTTAAGAGAGAAGTATTTAACATGTTCTTGGCATACAAGGTCCTTGTTGAAAAACAATTTGGTCATCAAATTATTAAGTTAAGATCTAACAATGGAGGAGAATATGTTAACAAAAAGTTCACTACTTTCTGCACTGAACAAGGAGTCCAACAACAACACACTGTTCCATGTACACCACAACAAAATGGTGTAGCTGAACGGAAGAATTGCACTTTAAAATAAATGGCTAATTGTATGATCCAATCTAAGGGACTAAGTCTTCAATATTGGGATGAGGCCATAAATTGTGCAAATTACATAGTTAATCACACACCCACTAAAGTTTTACAAGGTATAACACCGGAAGAAGCATGGAGTAAAATTAAACAAGATGTAAGTCACTTCCGCGTGTTTGGTAGTGAAGCATGGGCTCACATTCCAGATGAAAAATAGAAAGCATTGCAACCTAAAAGTGAAAAATGCATATTTGTTGGATATTCTGAAGATGTAAAAGGTTATAGACTTCTTCAGCCACATTCTTATGATATAATCATTAGAAGAGATGTTAAATTTGATGAAAATCTCTTGGCATGCGAGCCTAACTTGGCGGGTGTGCCATATTTGGCATGCGAACCCGATTCGACGATTGTGCCTTCTTCTACTTCCAACTTTCTTGACAGGTTTCCAACTCTAGTTTCTGATGATGACAGTGAGGATGAAAATCCACCTCTTTCTGCTCATGTTCCTCTAGTTACACTAGCACCAATGCTTCTTCGATGGGTTCGTTCAACATGTCGAGCAACTGGTGATCTTGCCGGTGATCCTAGAGATCAACGTCGAACACGTTCTCAGTTTCAATGAGCCTTGTCTCTTTTGGCTCAAGTTTTCGAGAATCATGATCCAGAAACTTTTGCAGAAGCTTCAGGAAATCCAGATTGGGATACAACTATGGATGAAGAATATTGTTCCTTAATGGCGAATGATATTTGGGATTTTGTTCCTCTTCCAAAAGGAAGAAAAATTGTCAGATGTAAATGGGTCTATAGAACTAAGTATGCATTAGATGGAAGTGTTGAAATACTTAAGGCAAGGTTAGTTTCCAAAGATTTTTCCCAAGTTGAAGGGATTGACTACAATGAAACCTTTTCTCGTATCGCAAAAATGAACTCCATCCACCTTGTTCTTTCCCTTGCAACCTTACATAACTGGGAAGTCCATCAAATGGATGTCAAGTCTGCCTTCTTACATGGTGATTTACAGGAGTAAATTTACATGGAATAGCCTCCTAGATATGTTCAGAATAACTCTAGCCTTGTCTGTTGCCTTAAGAAATCCTTATATGGCCTTCAGCAAGCTCCTAGAGCTTGGTATGCCAAAATGGATAGCTTTCTCCTTGACACTGGTTTTTCTATATGCCATTCTGACCCCAATGTCTATACCAAGAAAGTAGGAAACCATATCATCATACTTGTTCTTTATGTTGATGATCTTATCCTTACTAGTAGTGACCCTAAAATTTTAACCCATGTGAAATCTTGTCTTAAGTAAAATTTTGAAATGTCAAACTTATGACATTTGCATTATTTTCTTAGCCTCCAAGTCTTGCAAACCAAATAAGGAATCTTTCTTTCCCAGTCTAAGTATGCTTGTGACCTTCTTCGTCACTTTCACATGGAAGATTGTAAACCAACCCCTTCTCCCTTCCAGTCTGGAGTCAAACTTTCTACCACTTGTACTTCACCTGAAGTACATGCCACCTTGTATCATCAGCTTGTTGGTAGTCTCTTATACTTGACTCATTGTTGTCTTGACCTTTCCTTTGCCGTTGGCTGTGTTTCCCGTTATATGCAAACACCTCATGAAAGTCACTAGAAAGCAGCAAAAAGAACACTTCGATATATTCGTGGTACAATTCAGTTTGGGATTCATTACAGTACATGAGGGAAACCTTTGTTAGTTGGTTTCATTGATTCAGATTGGGCGATTCTGATGATCGAAAGTCTACTGCAGGTTATGTTTTCAATATGGGATCTGGACCTATCACTTGTGCTTGTAAGAAACAACAAGCTCTTTCTCTTTCTTCAGTAGAAGCAAAATATCGAGGCGCAGTTAATGCTAGTTAGGAAGCTTTATGGCTTTGACATATCCTTTCAGAGTTTGGATTCGAGCAACAACAACCTACTCCACTTTGGTGCGACAATCAAAGTGCCATCAAGCTTTCCAAATATCAGCAAACACATTGAGTTACACATGCACTTCATCAGAAATCTTGTTCATGATCATGTTCTTGAAATTCTCTATTGCCCTACAGATGATCAAGGCTTAGGCATCTTCACCAACTCTCCTACAGAAGCGAATTTTTCTAAAATTCAATCTATGTTAGGAGTTCAGGAATGCGTCATTAAGGGGGGATAGGCTCTAATGCCTCCTTCCTTTTCCTAATAGTGTCACTTTTGTAAATCCTTGAATCCTATCCCAAGTTGTTCTTAAGGGGGGATGTTAGGATATTTAGACACTTAGGAGTTAGTTAAGATCAACTTGTGTAATATATCCATTAGGTAAATTGTGTTTCTTTAGTATGCATTTGTAAATATTCTAATCCAATGGTCACAATATGTTCTAGACATAAAGTGATCCGACAATTCAACGTCTCTTAGATCATACCTACCATTGATTCACGGCTTAACACCCAATTGGTCCATGATCTCTATTTAAAGATCATGGAGGGTCCTTGGCTAGTTGATCGATTATGAGAAGCTCATTTGTAACTTTCTTTCTTTTGCATAATAAATTGCTCCAGTAGCTATTTGGCTGGGGCCGTGGACTGTTTCCCTCTCGAGGGTTTTAACCACGTGACAAACATCGGTGTGTTGATTTGTGATCTATTTGTGTGAAGTGGTTGTTCTAGGTGTTCGGTCTTTTGGGAGTACCCTGTGTACCTGAACATTATATGCCATTTAAGTTATAACCTATAATGTGAAAATCTCCAATCATTATTCTCCCACAAATGGATACGCCACTAGCCCTCTTGTTTGGCCTTTTGATTCGTTGTTATATTCTAACTGGAGGGGTTATGCACTTCTATGTCATTAGGTCCTACCAAAGTCCCTTAGTTGTTATCATCCTCTAATTCCATTTAGCTTCCTGTGCTTTTGAGAAATTAGATGGGCCTTATAAACCCATCCTCCCAGATGTTTAGGCTTAGCCAATCTTTCCCATTTCACTAAAGGAATGTTGACCTTATCATTCCACGCCATATGTATTTTGAACATTTTTTTTATGATCTTGTTCAATATACTCTTTGGGATAGTGGCCATGGTCATCCAATATACATGCATGGATTAAACCACACCTTTTATTTTGTTTATTCTACCCCTCATGGACAAGCACATGTTGCCAATAATAATTTATCTTTTCAACCCTCTGACCTATCCACATCTGGTCATTGCCTTTCAATGAGATCCAAGATATTTCATGTTATCTTCATTTAGTTTAAGTTGAAAAGGTAGAACTGACTGAATAAGATGAGTCTAAGGCCACTTTAACTTATGATAGGCTAAGGTGGACTTTTAAAAGTTGTTTTACATATATGTTGGCTCATAGGAAAGATGAATATCCCCATCCAATACTCTTTCCTCTTTTATAGTTGCATTTCCAAAAATTAATACATCATCAACCAATCATAAATGTGTGAATAGGAAATGCCTTGAAACCTTGAGTCTTTTATCTAAAATGCTTCCTTCTGAGCTTCTTCAAAGTATACTTAAACCATCTACTATTAGGATAAATAATAGATGGAAATATGGCATCCTTATCCAATCCCCCTTAAAGGTTTGAATAAGTTAGAAGATGCATCATTTATCAAGGTTATAAAGGAAACAATATATGTAACATTCCATAATCCAATTTACCATTGGTAGGCTATATGAATGACTAGGAGTCTTAGGAAAGGTCAAACTCACTTTGTGATATGCATTGGAAAGGTCCAATTTGATGATGAAAGGAGGAATCCTTTTCATTTTTATGGAATGTAAAGTCTCTTGAGCTAGTCCTATAACATCAAAAGTAATTATACCTTCTACAAATACAAATTTTTCCTTAACAAAGCTTTTAGATAAAATTGGTTTTAATCTCTTGCTAATTACCTTAGCAATAATATTGCAAGTACTATTGCATAACAAGATCGGTCTATAATAGTTAAAAGAAGATAAAATTTATTTATTTGGATTATTGGAAATGAATGTTAATTTGAAAGGAACACATATTTTCCTCATTCTCTTTGATTACTCAATTGTAAAAAGGAGATAATTCCTTGAGATTTCATTTGTTTTTTTGAATATCTCAATAGGTTGGCCATCTTTCCTTAAATCCTTATCTTTGTA
Organism: Pseudotsuga menziesii; assembly: GCA_001517045.1. Classification (NCBI taxonomy): domain Eukaryota; kingdom Viridiplantae; phylum Streptophyta; class Pinopsida; order Pinales; family Pinaceae; genus Pseudotsuga; species Pseudotsuga menziesii. The sequence goes on from LPNX010194173.1 coordinate 178,353, forward strand.
ATACCCTAATTTTGACTTGGAATGTATTGAATCAAAATTATGTAAATGATGTAAATTATGCTAGTATGGATTCCTAGTGCGGAGCTCAAGGCTAAGGCCCAACTAGTGAATGGCTAGGCATGTAGGATGTATATATTTTTATTTTTTAACTATATGGTTGGTTTATCACGTCAATTCGAAATGTATGTAAATATTATGTTTAAAATTAATAGAATGGTCCAAGATAGTTGTGTAAAGAGCACTAGAGGTGCTATGATTCCACCAGAGGGGAAAAGGAAAGGGGGTCTATGGGGAAACTAAATCCTATGCTTCGAAGTGTTGAACTTAGAACTCATCCAAAAATATGCCATGTGCTTTAAATGAGCCAATTTATTTATCTTGACTATTAAAACCAATCATTGAATGCATGTGGGAGGTTGGTGGTGAAAGTCACTTCATGTAATTATTGAATCATGGGGGCGGTGACAATTATGTTAGGTGTTAGCAGTCTTTTTCTTCTATGTTCAGAAGCTATGTCAATTTTCTTTTCATCGTCAGATCATATCCCTTGTATTCAACACCCTTTTAATCATTCTCTCATGCATGTTTTCCTACACTACATAGAGTTTCCTACTGTTGTTCATGGCCATTAGCAGGCTATGTTGAACCCATAAATTCACATTTAGAAACAAAGCTAAATTTGGGAAGAGAATATTGATGGTTGGAGGTGAGATTAGAGGTTGGGCAAGATAGGGAACCTTACCCTTTGAGTTTTTCTACTTTTGGATTCTTGAGAAACCATAATTTAGGGTACATGAGGTTCTCCTATAGCATACACTAGATTGGAATCTTACTGAACACACTGTTAAGCACTATAAGGGTTGGATTCCCTGAGGGAACTATGGATCAATGAAGGGGAATGCCTTCCTTTTGTTGTGTGGGGTAGTTGGAAGGATTTCCATGGATGCGATGGTTGAGTGAGATCTATATAGATATCTATATGAGTTTTGGATAATTATAGAGAGTATAATGGGTTGCGGGCTGAGTGATAGAATCATGTAGGTGTTTCCTTCAGCATGGTGTCCTCATAGCCCAGCTTGGAGTTTCCTCTCAATAGAAAGAGTATATGTTGGATAGAGTGGCTATGGTTGGGTGGAAAATCACTCTTACACAACCAATTTTTTATATCTTTTTGCTTAAAGATACGTATTCTATTTCATGTTTGAATATGAAATGTTTTAATTAATGCCTGTAATGATTAATCTTGCATATGCATGCTAGATGTGTGCAGATCTTTATTTATGCTGTGTATTTTGATTTTGCACCTGAACTCATGTTTTTATTATTATGGAATTCATAATTATGGATGGGCATAATTTTGAGAGTCGGAATCAGTTCATGTCCCCTCTTATTGTCCATGCTGAGGGATGGGGATGTGACAATCTTGCTGAAATGAGGAAAGAAATGGCATTAATTATTCTTCAACAATAAATACACCAATGATTTCACTCTTTTCGAAGGCTTAATAATACGTTAAAGTGGGACATGATGGACATATTTTTGTGATATTTTCCCTTGTAAACTTATAATAAATCTTACTATAGTGGGATATTTCCAACTTTGATATCTCCTCAAACCATGTATACTCATTCCCGTTAAAATCTTTGGTTTTCCAAAGAGTATTATAGGCCTTTCTTGATTGAGTAAAATAGTGAAATAAATTGGTATTTTCATATATCTCCTTAATCCGAGTGGCTTGATTTTTTGGTCTAACAAATGATTCTTTGAAAAACAATGAGTTATTCATTTCAATTTATAACTTTTTGATTATTTTTTGTAGATATTTTGTATCCTTGCCCCTGCAATTGTTCATATAACATCTTCAAATGAGACACATTATCCTTCATTCTTAACTTATCTTGGGTACTATGGTTTTTAACCCAATCCTTTGTGAACCCTTTTATTATGTTCAAATTTTCTTGAAAAAATTTCATGGATGAATCTCTCGATTGGGCCTTGATTAAAATGCTTCTTTCATTTGGAAATCAAACCTCTATACTCATTATATAAGCAATAAGCATTGAATTTAAAGTGGGTAAAAGTCCTTTTTTTTTCCGCATCAAATTCCAATTGCATATAACAATAGAAAAGTGGTCATATGTTCCTTTCACCCCCACATCGTAATGTCCCCATTCAAATAATTTCATAGCGGGAAAATTCCATCAATCCTACTAGTTCCCTAGGTTGGGTGGAAACATTGGGAAGTTAATAAGGGATATAATAAATGGTGTTTAGACATTAGAAGGAAGAAATATTTATTTAATGGAGTTAATTAAATGAATTCAAGTGAAAAATGAAATGGCTATGGAGAATGGAGACACATGGAGACTGTGGGGCCCACTCAAGCTAGAATTCATATGTTAAATGGCATCCTCCTCTAGTAATTTTGAATCTATGGGAAGCCTAATGTTTTGGTATGGATTATGAGGTTAATATACTTGTCCATATACTTCATAGGTATAATTTGGGATGAATTGTAACTTACATTGGAGAGGAAGAGCCAAATGGGAGTTTCATGGACACTTGGCTAGATTTCCCTTACATTTATGACATCTATGACACCAATGATGGAGATTCTATGACAATTATGAGACAAGTCAGATATGAAGGCTGACATACTGACATAATGACATGTCATGCTTTAATAGAGCATCTTAGAGGTATAATTTAGGAGTTGGAGAAGGCCAAGAGGCTCCTTCTCAAATTTGGGAGAAGAGGGAAGGTGAAGAGAGAGGCCACATGGCATAGCATGAGCAGCCACACCAATTCGACTTGGATTTGGTATATGTATGGATTTGGAACCTTATCAGACCAATAATTTTTATAAAATATATGGATCAGCCATGAGAATAACCTTTTCATCATTTGTGAAAATTGCTATTGTGAAGAGAGAGAGCTAGTGGATGACTAGTTCATGCCTTAGCCAATTTCGAGGGTGAGAGATTCCCATCCTAGTTGGTGTTTGGAGAGGCCATTCAGGTATTTCAAGGAGATTCAAAGGAGTCATAATTTATAGGTGCAAGCTACATCAGGTCGTGGACACATCAATTTCAGCTTGTTCTTCCTTTCATCTCAAGTTTTCTCACCATATTTCAGCTCTATGGAGTGAGGCGCACTTGGTGAGCTATTCATCTCTTTGAGGGAGCTTCTATTGCTAAAATATTTTGTATTCTGATGTAAATGCTCTTTTATTCAAGTTCAGAAATATATCAGGTCGAAATTCCAAGAAATATCATGTATTATTGCTCAATAATGAAGAAACAATGCCATTTCCCCACTACCTTGTTGTAAACTCTTGTAATCTTGATGGATTCGAACGTATGTATGAAATATTGATGATTTATGAATGAATGGACTGCCATTAAAATATATTATGGATTTAATTAACTGTAACTGATAATTTGTGACCATTGGGTCGAATTTCATATCATTTGGGGCAAACTACATCTCATTTCCCCAAGGGTCCAAAACTAGTTTTTTTATTTATTTTATATCTGATTGAAAGACATGATAAAAGCCATGGGAGGTCGATTGGTTATTCATATGAGTCTCTAATAGTGTATTATACATATCCCATGCATCAATTTAATAATTCCAGTGGGTTTCTGCATATTTGGGAAGCCATCTCTACCACTTACCCTGGGGGGATTTGAACCCAAAATTGCTAGTAAAATCATATATCTTGTTCAGAATTTGGTACAGACTTGCAGACCTAATTGGAGGGCCATAATACATCCCTGAACATAATATTTAATTTATTAAATCATTCATACACCTTCTATGAATAATTGGTAGCAATTGGGCTGATTTGGAGACCAAGACACTAAAACTAGTCAAGAGCCAAAATTGTGAAAAAATTGGAAAATTGAGCATTTTAATAAAATTCCAAAAAAGGGAAATTACAAGTGGTATCAGAGCATGGTATTTGCACGTGATGGTAGTAACAAGGAGTCAAATCAATAAACCACCAACCTTATATCTTGAAGTTGAAGGTGTTTTTGTTGGAGGAGAAGAAGTAGTAGAAGAAGAGGCACATTTTGCTAAAACTATGACTAGTGAGGGGAAGGGATCCACTGATCATGAAAAGCTTGAATATATTAAACTCATACAAACTATATTTTATGACATAACCAAGAACATGAAATAGAATCTTATGCAAGGATTCAAATTGTTGGTTAGCCAATTTGGAAGCAAATTGGGAATAATGGGAGATAGCAGTAGTTCACACTCAGAAGAAAAGAAGACAATGGGTGAGAAAATTTTCTCAAGAACAGGACCCCATAATAGAACCCATGAATTTCAGAGCACACCAAGCCATACTGCACCTAAATTTATTATTCCCAAAGAAGAGACTAACATTCAATTTGAAATTGATACAATAACAAAAGAATGGGCTAAATTGGATGAAGAGTGTAGGAGTAGTATAATATTTGAGCAGTACTTAACCATGGCAAACAAACTCAAAAATAAGGAGGACAATAAGTCTCTGCATCAAAACAAAGAATTGAATTGTGCCATAGGTAAAGTGCCACTTCCTACTTTTGATGGTTCATCTCAAAGTTCTGCTAACACTTGGGTGCAAAAATTGGATGTGTATTTTCAGCTGAATCCAATGGTGGAAGAAGATGCTTTAAAAATGGCTATTTTGCACTTGGATGGAGATGCCAATGAATGGTGGTTCCATGGCCTGAAAACCTTGGGTCATGATCAGGTTAAAACATATGGGGAATTTATTGACAGGGTATTAGAAAGGTTTGAGCAAAAAGATCCAGAATTGTCTTTCAAAGAACTAGCACAATTGAAGTAGGTAGGGACTCCTATTGAATATATGTTGGAATTCCAAAGATTATCAGTTAAGGTGGCTGATGTATCTATGGGAACGTTATTATTGATTTTCACTGAAGGTTTGGCAGAGCCCTTACAATTTTTTTTCAAATCCAACAAGCCTACTAACTTAAATGATGCAATGAGCTTGATTAGAGATCTTGAAAATGTGCTTCCTAGAACAAGATTTCCTCCCAAGTCTAACAACAAATTTGAAAGAAATCCTTGAAAAAATTATGCACCTGATAAGAAGTTTTGGCAAAAGGATTCATTGGAAAAGAATAATAAATAAGGACAAAACAGGGATGAACTTCGAAGGAAAAAATTGTGCTTCACATGCTTCCAACCATGGGCACCGGGGCATAAATGTGCTGAAGGAAAGGCTCAATACATAGAAGTATTTTCTGATAATGATGAGTATGAAGGGGGTATGGGTGAAGAGGGGCACACTTCATATCAAGAGGATGCATATGAGACAACACCTGAAGAATAAATACAAGAATAAAATTAGCGTTCACTGGACAAAGCAAGAATGGCAGTACTTTCAACAGTTCCTCGCTATCACACTATTCGATGCAAGGGTGTGCTATTGGGACAAAGAGCTTCAGTTTTGGTAGATGGAGGAGGTACACATAATTTAATTGATGCAGAGATGGTGGAGAAAATAAATATACCAAGTGAACCATTCGATGGCTTCACAGTTGTCATTCCAGGTCACAACACCATGCAATGCAAAACATGGGTTCCAAAGCTGCAAGCCACCATAGGTAACTATACTTTTGTTGATAGTTTTTATGTGGTTGATTTTGCTGATACTAATGTAGTATTGGGAGTGCAATGGATGTATTCTATAGGAGAGAATTCAGTAAATTATCAAATTCCTGAAATGAAATTTCAAGATTCAACAGGGGTACTAAGGGTTGTGAGAGGGCATCACACTTACCCAAAACAGGTAGTAAATTGCAATAGTATTAGATCTATATTGAGGCATGGTGATATAGAATGGGCTTCTGAATGTTAAATCACCTCTCCCAAGTCAAAAATTAGAGTTTTTAAACACCCAAAGGAGATAGAGACACTTTTGTACAAATATGAAAAAGTTTTCAGAGATCTTCCACATGGTAGACCACCTGATAGGGGGGTTGAGCATTACATTATTTTGGAGGAGGGTACTTCACCCATTCAGATACCACCTTATAGACATCCCAAGAATTTTAGAGATGATATTTAGAAGACCATTCAAGAACTCTTAGAGTTGGGACTCATTAGACCAAGCTCTAGCCCTTATGCTTCTTCAGTAGTGTTGGTAAAGAAAAAAGATGAAACTTTGAGGATGTGCATAGACTTTAGATATTTGAACAAGAATACCATCAAGAATAGATATCCTATCCCCAGGATTGATGAGCTCATGGATGAGCAATTTGGAGCTCAATACTTTTCCAAAATTGACCTTAGATCTGGTTATCACCAAATTCGGATGAAGGAGGAAGATGTGTAAAAGACTGCTTTTCGATGTCATTATGGTCACTTTGAGTTTCTTGTTATGCCATTTGGGTTGACTAATGCTCTAGATACATTTCAAGCATGTATGAATAGAATATTTTGCAAGCATATTAGAAGGTTTGTTTTAGTATTCTTTTATGATATTCTTATTTACAGTAAAACTTGGGAAGAGCACTTGCAACACCTAGAGATTGTGTTGAAAACTTTGCAAGAACAGTCTTTGTATGCTAAGATGTCTAAATGTGAATTTGGGATGAAATAAATATTATATCTTAGACACATTATTGTTCAAGATGGAGTGAAAGTGCACATGTAAAATATCAGGGCTATCTTAAAATGGCCATCACCAGAAAACATCACAGAATTAAGAGGCTTCATTGGAATATGTACATACTACAGGAAGTTTGTGAAAGGATTCTCCAAGTTGACTTCTCCACTCACTGATTTGACTAAGAAGGATGCTTTCAAGTGGAATGAAGAGGCTGAAAAGGCATTCCAAAAAATGAAAGAGGTAAGGAGTAGTTGTCCCATACTTGCATTACTTGATTTTTCTAATCCTTTTGTTGTTGAATGTGATGCCTTAGGTGAAGGAGTAGGGGCTGTCCTAAAGCAAGGCCAACACCCTATAGCCTTTGAGAGCAGAAATTTGTAGCCTCATGAAAATATTTACTCCATATATGACAAATAGATGTTTTCCATCATGCATTCCTTGTCCAAATTCTGACAATACTTGGTAGGCAACAAGTTTGTGGTGAAAACTGACCACAATAGTCTAAGACACTTCCTTACCCAAAAGGATCTAAATGAAAGGAAAAAAAAGTGGGTAAGAAAGATACAAGATTATGATTTTGATATTTAATATGTGAAAGGAAAGAATAACATTGTAGCAGATGCATTATCTCGAAGACCTTCTTTTTCTCTTATGGACATTGCTAAAAAATGGAAAGACATGCTACTAGTTGAATATGCCAAAGATAAGTTTGCTTGTGATGTATTATATGGAATCATGGGAGATGATAAATACAAAATTATGAATGGGATGATATATTATAAGGGCATAATTTATTTGGTTTGATATTCAAATCTTAAGTACAAAGTTTTGTAGGAAGCACATGATTCCCCACTAGCAGGTCATTCTGGGATCTTCAAAACCTATAGGCAACTAAGGCAAAGGTTCTATTGGAAAGGGCTGAAGGAATATGTTAATAAGTATGTGAATGAATTTAAGGTATGTCATCAAAACAAATCATAACTCACACACCCCGCTGGTTTATTACAATATATCAATGGATTTCATCACCGGTTTGCCCAAATCTTTGGGAAATGATTGCATATATGTGGTAGTGGATAGATTGACTAAGTTTGATAATTTATTTGCTGTTACATCCTATTTTAGTGCTGCACAAGTGGCTGATATTTGTTTCAAAGAAATCTTCAGATTGCATGGGCTCCCCAAGAGCATTGTGAGTGATAGAGATGGTAGATTCATGAGTGCTTTTTGGCAAGAAATTTTCATATTGGTGGGCACTCAATTGAATCCAAGTACAAGCTACCATCCACAAACTAATGGAAAAATAGAGAGGGTGAATAAATGGTTGGAAGGATACCTTCGAAACTATGTGGGAGAACAACAAAAAGCTTGTAACAAATGGCTACACTTGGGTGAGTTTTGCTACAACACCACCTTTCACATGTCAATAGGGATGTCTCCTTTCAGACACTTATATGGTTATGATGCACTTACATTTTCTGATATGATATTTGGTGATATTAGAACTCCAAAATCTAAATATTGGGTGGAAGAAAGCCAAGAAATTTTAAAGCTTTTAAAAGATAATTTGCAGGTTGCCCAAAATCAACAAAAACAATATGCCGATAAACATAGAGAGGAAAGGACCTTTCAGGTTGATTATTTAGTGTATTTGAGGTTGCATCCATACAAACAAACATCCCTCAAAATAAATGGAGTAGAAAAGATAAAGCCAAGATACTATGGTCCCTACAAGATAATCCCGAAAATTGGAGAAGTAGCATATGAGTTGGAACTTCCAGAAGGGAGTAAAATTCATAATGTATTTCATGTTTCTCATATCAAGAAATCTATTGGTCAGAAAATTTTCATATTAGATACATTCCCTCCTTTGGATGATGAAGGAAAACTCACACTTATTCTGGAAAAAGTTTCGAAGACAAGGGAGAGAAGATTGAGGAGCAGAACAATCAAAGAATACTTGGTGCAATGGAAGGATCTACCAAGTGAAGATGCCACATGGGAAGAGGAGAATATTTTTCACCATCCAAATCTGAAATTTCTTGAGGAAAATCAATATTTGGTGGGGAGGACTGTAATGTCCCGATTCAAATAATTGCATAGCTGGAAAATTCCATCAATCCTACTAGTTCCCTAGGTTGGGTGGAAACATTGGGAAGTTAATAAGGGAGCTAATAAATGGTGTTTAGAAATTAGAAGGAATAAATATTTATTTAATGGATTTAATTAAATGAATGCAATTGAAAAATTAAATGGCTACGGAGAATGGAGACACATGGAGACTGTGGGGCCCACTCAAGCTAGAATTCATATGTTAAATGGCATCCTCCTCTTGTAATTTCGAATCTATGGGAATCCTAATGTTTTGGTATGGATTATGAGGTTAATATAATTTTCCATATACTTCATAGGTATAATTTGGGATTAATTGTAACTTACATGGGAGAGGAAGAGCCAAATGGGAGTTTCATGGACACTTGGCTAGATTTCCCTTACATTTATGACATCTATGACACTAATGATGGATATTCTATGACATTTATGACACAAGTCAGATATGAAGGCTGAAATACTGAGATACTGACATGTCAGGCCTGAATAGAGAATCTTGGAGGTCGAATTTGGGAGTTGGAGAAGGCCAAGAGGCTCCTACTCAAATTTGGGAGAAGAGGGAAGGTGAAGAGAGAGGCCACATGGCATAGCATGAGCAGCCACACCAATTCGACTTGGATTTGGTATATGGATGGATTTGGAACCTTAGAAGACCAATAATTTTTATAAAATATAGGGATCAGCCATGGGAATAACCTTTTGATCATTTGTGAAAATTTCTACTATGAAGAGAGAGAGCTAGTGGATGACTAGTTCATGCCTTAGCCAATTTCAAGGGTGAGAGATTCCCATCCTAGTTGGTGTTTGGAGAGGCAACTTAGGTATTTCAAGGAGCTTCAATGGAGTCATAATTTACAGGTTCAAGCTACATCAGGTCATGGACACATAAATTTCATCTTGTTCTTCCTTTCATCTCAAGTTTTCTCACCATATTTCAGCTCTATGGAGTGAGGTGCACTTGGTGAGCTATTCATATCTTTGAGGGAGCTTCTCTTGCTATAGTATTTTGTATTATGAGGTAAATTATCTGTTATTAAATTTTAGAAAGCTATCAGGTCTAAATTCCAAGAAATCTCATGTATTATTGCTCAATAATGAAGAAACAATGCCATTTCCCCACTACCTTGTTGTAAACTCTTGTAATATTGATGGATTCAAATGGATGTATGAAATATTGATGATTTATGAATGAATGGACTGAAATTAAAATATATTATGGGTTTCATGGTCTGTAACAGAGAATTTGTGACCATTGGGTCGAATTTCATAGCATTTGGGGCAAACTACATCTCATTTCCTCAAGGGTCCAAAACCTACCTACTTTATTATCTATCATTTTCTTATGATTTTCAATTATTATATCCATTTATTTTTTTAGTTGTCTTATTTCCTAAATCGGTTTTACACTTTTAGGCCTCTCTACACTATCTATGTTTCTAAATCAGTTTTACACTTTTAGGAACTTGTTAAGTTGATCATTTTACCACCACCTACACTCTTTGTATGAATATCCTTATTTCCCTATTATTTCTAGGGATCATGATCCCATGCGTTATCAACCCTATAAATATTGAGCATGCTCCTACCATATAACTTTCATAAAAATAGAAAGTATAAATGCCATAAAACCATAAACTTATCTTAGCTTATCTTTGTGTTCTCTTATTCTAAAAATAAAAGTGGTGAATCCTCTTTCTTCTAAACAAAAAAATGGTGAATAACCAAACCTATGATTCTAAACCTGTTCCATCCATTGTTTCAATGTGTTCTCTACTATTTTCCTCCCTTAGAATCTATCTAGAAGAGTGGTATTTAAATAAAGTGCATTTTTTTCCTTAGTATCTTGAGATTTAGGGACAACTTCATTCTCATCTTGTTGAATCTAACACAATTGGATCACTTTTATTTTTGATAGCCCTAATCCTTTTTACCAAGGAGATGGGATTCTTGTTGTCCACTAGTAATTTTTGTAGACTACTTTCAACACCCACGCCATCTTCATTCCTATATAGCATTCCAATATCTCTCATGATGTGATATTTATCGAAAGAAAAAAGTATAAAACTTTGGAATTAAGGGATGGTGATTCAAAGAGTTTTGAATATTGACCTTGTCCAACCACGAAAGATTGTACACACATAATAGATCTCTTACTGGTTATATCTCCTCATTTATAGACCTTCCACACACTAATATATTAGCTTCATGAACACTAGATATGGTTATGATCCCTCCCAAGCCTTGGATTTTTTTATCCTTCAAGGAATCCCTTATGTCTGCTCTTATGCAAAAAGAAAGAAGATATCGTTATTTGGAATAGGGATTTTATTTTTACTAATGATATTTTCTTGGGTCATGGTACTATGAGCATGGTTGTTATCCACAATGATGATTTTGAATAAATTGATTTCACTCAAGAGATATCTTGATGATGAGCCATTTTCTATATTGAGAATACCTTCTTGTCGAATCTAAAACATCACATAGTTGTATCCTCTCCTCAAATTTGTTTCCATATATCATAGTGAAATCTTTTTCCTGAAGTCCTCTCTCCTTATCCCTACTTTTGAAATCATCCCTATAGCCTCATTCCCAGGGATTTTGATAGTCCCCCCTTTCAATGAGTTGCAACAAACATTTGAATCCCCTATCAAACCAACCGATGTCTAATTTTCATATTAGGATATATCTTTACCATCCCATGCCTTGACTACTTATTATTGATATGGAAATATGCGTCCATCACATAATTTCCCTAAAGGAACTTCATCTAGATCTATTAATTCCCCATGTTCCATTCTTTTGGTTCACTTTTCACATCCTATATCTTACAATAATAGTTACCCTCAATTCACTTAGATAATAGTACACATGTACATAGAGGGGATCAAATGGAATTCATTTACACAATTTTACCATATTTAAGAAGATCATGAATGGATTCACACCAAACACACCCCCAGATGTGGCATATCTTAGTGTCCTTTATATTAATATTGTTGCTCTACTTCGGGCCAAATGTGTGCATATGTTATCCTAAAAAAGCAATTATTATGGACATAAATTATCTACCTTCCTAATAGGAACCCACTTCAATTTCAAGGATTTACTTCCTAGATGATACCACTTTGCAATAATTTCATCATAGGGGTTGTGAGCACCATATTCAAAGAATTTATAAAAATTCAAATGAAATAAAAAAAATAGTTAGAAATGGTTAAAAATTAATGTGAAGGTGGGAACAAGTAGGGTTCATAAGCATTTGATTTCGTCATTTAATTTTACCCATGCATTGCAGTTGTCATTTACTGCATTTCTTTTTTATTTGAACAAGCTAGGATGGAAGTGTCTACCTTAGATGCATTTGATGCATTTGTTGTTTTAAGTGTGTCTAGGTCTACAGATCCCAAAAAATTCATAGGTTCTCACATACTTCCAGGAAAAGTGCAAGTCCTACAATTGGAGCAAATGATTATCCTCTAGATTCTCTGTAAGTAATTTAAGGGTTGAAACTAGCATAAGAGTTTATAACTCTCAAATAAAAGTAAATTGAAATGTAGAAACCAAAGTCATTGAAAGATTAACACAATATTTTCTAGTAAATTACGATGCACACTCTGTTGGAGACATTTACCACCATACATACTCTTTTTGGTCAATTTGGCCTAGTTAAACCACTATTCTAAGTATTATTGACTTAATTGACATCAAAGGAGCACTAGATGACGTCAACTAGATCACACCCATGCCTACCTTCAGTAAAGGAGGCTAACTTAGCCTTCTCCTACGTTCGAGGAGGCTATCTGGAGTACTTCGGGGGTGATCTAAGTGTCATTAATGCCCGATATTGATAACTGATGGTTACAATCAGTTAAATAGAGCATTGAAGGCGCCCTCCATCATTAAATTGATTATTTATTGATTATTTAATGAACTAGAGTCAACAGACGCACCTCCAACCACTTCTGATGTTCAGTTACACTTCAGCTAACATCATCGGGGTTCATTGGAGTCATTGAAGCACTACCACTTGTTGGTTGGCTTGATGTGACATGTGTCTGACCTACTTTCAGTTAGACTCAGTCATTTATTTCACTTCGACTTTAGTTAGGGATTAGTTGAGTCAATTAGGGTTTTGATCAGTGGTTAACTAGAGTGTTGACTATGGCTTACATTCAGTTAAGCTAGACTCACTCATTCAATTCGAATGAACTCCTTAGGATTTCGAATTGCTTTGTCATTCATGCTTGCAGCATGATCTGGTATTGTATTACTCATTCTTTGTGTGAATATACAGAGCGACTACTCATTTTGTAGCCCTATTACACCATTTTCATGACTTATTGTTATTAATCTTTGATGAGACTTGTGTTTAGTCCCTACATTACTATGACAGATTAATATGCCCTTATTTTATTTCAAAAACTATGAATAACGACAAAATAAAAATATTGGAAAAAATACCACAAGGGATTTGCAATCATTAAAATTCTCCCACAAAACTAAACATTATGGGGGTTGAATAGGCCTATGTGTCAACATGAAGTAGCTTTGATATGAGAACATACAATAATTGCAATACATAAACATCTCGATTTGATATGAACATGGATGGAAAATTATAGTTTGTGAGTTATTCCATGTACCATTCCACACATGTCTCAAAATCATGTGCATTAGCTTATAAATTTTCATGCACTTCGATGGAATAAGTTAAAACATGTAATCTATAAATGAATACATAAAGGTAGCACAATCCTTCACCTACATTCAAGAGAATTTATTTTCTGTGTAGCATGATTTCTTACAATTCACCCACTAGTAGGATCTTAGTGACAATCCTTTAAGTACAAAATGAAGGGTTTATGACGTAGTAGCAAGATTTGGTTGTATTGAGAGTTCTTGTATGGAGTTTATACTTTGGGGAATAATTTGATTTAAAATATGGTATAGTTGATTAAATGCGTAAATATATTTATAATTTTTATTTTTTAAAGATCAAGGAAATGATACAATTAAAATTCATTTTTAACTCAACATATATTTTACGTTTCTTATAAATAAATATAAACTCAAATCACATCAGAAAAATATTTTGCAAAACAAAACAAATTAAAACCTAGACACAAAAAAAATCAAGAATCCTTTCAAGCAATATTTTTAATATTAATTAATATTTAAAATTTTGAATAAAGACATATATTTTGAAATTTTAAAATACATATTTTTGTATTTATAAAATATCTACTTATATTTTAATTATACTAAAATTTCTTTTTTCATACTTTTTCATTTTCTTATTTATATTCATACTAAAATATTATTACGATGGTTTCTAACATGAATGTCTAATCATAAGTTGAATGTTAAAAACATATGTTGATACAGGTCGTGCCTAGGTGCACGCTGGGGACAACCGTCCACTGAATTAGTCGAGTTCTGTTATGGAGGAAGCGTATAAGAAGGAACAACAAAGTAGTAAACACACTAGGTCGACAAGAAATATACACACAAACAATATGCAAGAATTTGAACCAATTTATTACTTCTGCTCCATGAAAGATGGAGGAATTAGATGACGATAAGAAAGATTGCTATATTATATTAATTTACATGCTTATATAGGATGCTGATACTCTTGGGTGATTACCTGTTACGTTCAGTTACAAGAAGTCATAACGGTTCAGAAGTTCAACCGCCACAGAGCATGTTGATATGCTATATGTCGAGGCGAACCTATCAAGGAGGACCTGTCGGGTTAACATTCCAAGGAAAACCTATCAAAGGCAGACCTGTCGGCTGAGGCGAACCTGTCGAAGGTGAACCTGTTGGTTGAGGTGAATTTGTCGAAGGTGGAAATGTCGGCTGAGGCAAACTTGTAGAAGGAGGACATGTTGGTTGTTGGTCGGATCATTCCTCCTTCCTTAAGAAACAATGGTCTCCATTGTGTATTCATTCATGTGAGGAAACTTATTGGTGACTTCATTAGTAGAGTACCATTTTCCTTGCGTGGGGAGTTGTCCAGCTTTAGCCACTTGAAACAAGGGAATTGAGTTTTTCCTTGTAAGGTGTATGCGTCGTCCCACAATGGTGTCACAAAGAAGAGGTTCCTGAACATCTAGATGGATGTCTTTGGGTTCTGTTTTCTGCAAGTTGTTTTTTTCCAACAATGGTGCATGACATGGTCAAAGTAGTCCAAGGCATGAAGGAATGTCGAGCTAAAAAGCGTTTTCTCCAATCTGTTTAAGGATACTTATAGACCATATCAGAAAGGTTTCATCTTCCTGTATGGACCAGTGAAGCACTCCTTCATTAGATGTAACTAGACTTGATCCCCAATTTAGAATTATGAGGAATACGATGCTTGTCGTGGCGGGCCTTAGATTTTGCCTTTGCTCGTTGCAACATCTCCTGTGCTTGCTTCTGGATATTGTAGATTTGATCTCTGAACTTCAATTCTTTCTCCACTTATCATCCTTCGAATTCAGTGTCGTTTGACTGTGTCAAGGAGCTAATTAATTTGATAGGCTTTGAGGGTTGAAATCCATAACATATATCAAATGGAATCTTTCCTATAGACCTATGTTGAGGACGATTGTAACTATGCTGTATGTATGGAAGGCTTCCATCCCATGTTCGACAATGCTTGTGGTTGCACATGCGAAGAAATTGTACGACTAAGCGATTTACAACTTCTGTCTATCTGTCTGTCTGCAGATGGAAGGATGTCAACAAAGAAAGTCTCGTATCGAGCTGTTTCCAGAGAGTTTTCCAAAAGGTGCTGACAAATCTAGCATCTTTGTCGAAAATAATGGTCCTCAGGAGGCCATAATGTTTCCACACATGTTCAAAAAAGAGTTAAGCAGTCTGTTGTGTTGTCATAGTCTTCTTGCAAGGTATGCGTATAGCCATCTTGGAAAATCTGTCAACTACTACCAGTATCACGTCATTGTGATGTTTGGTAGTAGGATAGCCCATTAAGTAGTCCATAGAAATAGATTGCCATGGTCGAATAAGAACTGGAAGAGGTGTATACAGTCGTTGTCATCGATTTGGCGGTTTAGCAATGCCACAAACCATGCACAATCGAATATACTTATGGACGTCCGATTCAAGTGAAGGACAGTAGAAATATTTTTGGAGGATAACAAGTGTTTTTGAAACTCTAAAATGTCCTGTAGTATTGCTGTAGTGCATGTCCCAAATGAGCTTCTGTCGATGCTCACCAGTCAGTACACAAAGTTGTCCAAGCTTGTATAGCAAGGTGTATTTTAGGAAGTAGTTGACAGTCGACAACTTGTTGGTTTGATGCTGTCGATAGATTGTAGAAAAATCGCTGTCTACCGAATATAATTGCGGCCAAGTAGTAGTGTCATAGCCCTACATACTCATTACTGTAGACAGTAGAGTAATGGGTGGTCTACTGAGACAATCGATTGTGGCATTGGCTTTGCCTTTCTGATACTTAATTACCAACTGAAATTGTTGCAGGTAATTAATCCACTTGAGCTGTCGGGTTGTTTGTAGTTTCGACTGAGTTGGAGCAAACTGCAAAGGTTTATGGTCAGTGAAGATGACCATTTCCCTGCTAAGAATGTAGTGTCTCCATTGCGTAAGAGCTTGCACAATGGTGTACAGTTATTTTTCATACGTCAAGTACCTTCTAACTGTGTCACTGAAAGTCTCAAAATTAAACATGACTGGGTGACCTGATTGAGTGATCACTGCGCCAAGGGCATAGTCTGATGCATACGTCTCAATCTCAAATGGCTCATGCAAATCAGGTAACACAAGTACTGGTGCAATACAAAGCTTGTTTTTTATTTGTTCAAAAGCTTGTTGTTGTGTCGGTGTCCATTTGAAGACAATTTTCCCATTTCCTTTCATCAACTGATTCAAAGGCCATGCGATGTGATTGAAGCTAAGTATGAATCGTCGATAGAAATTTGCCAAACCAAGAAAAATTATTAGTTCATGAATGTTTTGAGGAATGGGCCAATCTTTGAGGATCTATACTTTTTTTGGGTCAACATGAATGCTTGCAGAGTCAGTTACATACCCCAAATATTTAATGTTGGTCATCGCAAATGAGCATTTGTCCATGTTTAGATATAACTGATGTTGCAGGAGAGTTTCGAAAACTTGCTGAAGTTGTTGGACATGTTCTTCCTTTGATCGACTGAAAATCAAGATATCATCGAGATAGACAATGACACATTTACCGCTGGAAGGTTGTAGAAGGTCATCCATATATCTCATGAAGGTTGCAGGTGCATTGGTTAAGCCGAAAGGCATGACTAACCATTCAAACAATCCTTCCTTGGTTTTGAAAGTCATTTTTCATACATCAGTGGAATCGATTGGAATCTGGTGGTATCCCGACTTGAGGTTGAGTTTCGTAAAGAACTTATCACCTTTCACTATTGTCGATGAGTTCATCAATCTGTGGAAGAGGGTATATGTTCTTCACTGAATTTTTGTTGAGAGCCCAATAGTTGATGCACATGCGCCAAGTCCCGTCTTTCTTTGGAGCTAAGATGACTGGACTTCCACAAGGAGAGGAGTTGGGATGAATATGACCCTTGTCGATCAAATCCTGTATTTGTCTGCGTATCTCTTCATTTTTGAGAATGGATCTTATGTAAACATATGCATTAGGTAATGAAGAACTAGGAACAAGTTCAATGGAGTGTTTTACTTGACAGTGTAGAGGTACTCCGTCTGGTGCTTGAAATATGTTCTGGTACTCTTCAAGAATGCCATCGATCTGTTCTTGTTATTAGGAGTTGCATTGGTCGGTGATTCGACTCGTTGCTGTAGTCTTCCTAGAATGTTGAGGCTTTATCATGATTAATGCGAACTTCTGAGCATGATTGATAAGCTTCTTTGTTTGTTTGGCAGATATCATAGAAACCATTGATGTGGGTTGTCGCTTTGGTATGCCATACCATTTGTTTCAGATTTTGAAAATCACCTACTAAGGCCGTGACTGATATGTACTGTTTCGATGATATAGGTAGGGTTTACCGAATAGAGCGTCGGCTACAGAAAGCGGTGCCACGTCATAGAGTAATTCATCTTCAAAAGGCTTAATGAAGTAGACGAGTCGACATTGTCGTGTGATCCTTAGTTCCTGCCCATCCTTCATCCAACCGATATTGTAAGGCTGAGGATGTGGAGTGGTGACAAGACCTAATTTCTTCACAAGATATTCAGAAATGAAGTTCTTTTGGCTACCATTATTCACAACCAGATGTAATGGATAGTTTTGAACCCATATCCATGTATGGAACATGCGCTCTCGTTCCTCCTCGTTGACGATGGTCGAGGCTGCTGGAGTGGTCAAGGTCGAATCCAGGAGGGCTGATTCATCTGGATCAAATTCTACCAGGGTGTTGGGCGAGTCAGATGTCGATAATTTTGCCAAAAATGTCTTTCGAGCTTTGCATTATGACTTATCATACCGTGATGAACTGTGATAATCACACCATTTCCCGGTAGGGTTTTGTTTGTTGTGATCCCTCTTGTCTTTCTGGGAGTTCTTATTTTGATGATCGGGCTTTGGTGGAGTCTGCTGAGAAGGATTCTTGAACTTGTCGAAGTCAACTGGTGACGACTTGTTAGATGTTCGACCTGTTGGCTTGTTTGCGAAACATGCTTTTCCTTTTTGTTTAGCTTCAAGCTTGTTGGCGTAATGAAATGCATCCACAAGTGTGCTATCCGTCAGAAACTCCATTTCTTGCTGAATGTATGGGGATAAACCGTTGACATACTTCAAGACAAGCAATTTCTCTTCTTCTTGGATGCCAAGTCTAGCCATGAGTCGATAAAACTTGTTGGTGTAACTCTGTATGGAATGGTATTGCCACTACCTTAGCTGCTACCACTTCTTGTACTGTTGTTAAAGATACTCGGGCGGATAGAACTCCTTTTGGATATGTTTGACAAATTTTACCCATGTGTTGATCGGGTCTTCTTATTTTTCCATCTTTGTTGATAGATTCTCCCACCATCAGTGTACGAAGGTTGACATCTCTAAGGATGCAATGGTGATATTTTCCACTTCGGAGAGTTGATTTACCGTGTAGTAAGATTCTAGTTTTTGTACCCAATTGTCGATGGATTCCGTGTCAATCTTGCCTTCAAGGTTAGGTATGTCCAGATTCATTTGCACTTTGAAGGGGCTGATTTGATCAGAGTGAGATCGTGTCAAGGATTCCCCGGAGTTCGCAGTGACTCTCAAGAGAATCTCACTGAACTAGGCAAACATTTCGGTTCCCTAGCGATCCAATGCTTTTTCTATGAGTTGCTCTATCTCATCAGTTGCATGTCTATTATCTGCTTCTTCGGCCATCTTTTCAGAAGTCGAAGGAAATGTCTGCTTGTGTTGCTGAGTTTGTGAGCATGTTTGAATAGACATAAGTTAAATAACTTTGATGGAACTGCTTATGTAACTTAAGCTCTGAACAAAATCTTGCTTTGATACCAATGATCCAGGTCATGCCCAGGTGCACGTTGGGGACAATAGTCAACTGAATGAGTCGAGTTCTGTTATGGCAGAAGCGTATAAGAATGAACAACAAAGCATGAAACACACTAGGTCGACAAGAAATATACACACAGACTATATGCAAGAATTCAAACCAACTTATTACTTCTGCTCCATGAAAGATGGAGGAATCAGATGATGATAAAAAAGATTGCTATATTACATTAATGTACATGCTTATATAGGACGCTGAGACACTTGGGTGACTACTCGTTAAATTCAGTTACAAGAACTCATAATGGTTCAGAAGTTCAATCGTCGCAGAGCATGTTGATATGTTGTATGTCGAGGTGAACCTGTCGAGGCGGACCTGTCAACTGAACATGCCAAGGCGAACTTGTCGAAGGAAGACTTGCCGGTTGAGGCAAACCTGTCGAAGGCAGACCTGTCGGCTGAGGGGAACTTGTCGAAAGTGGACCTGTCGGTTGCTGGTTGGATCATAAGCTATAAAATCTAATCTAATATACTAACTCAAAAATATTCTAGAAGGCACTTCCAACTTGTGCCTTCTAACTTACAAGGAAAAAAATGTTTCTAAAAATTTGAACTACATAAAAAAAATGTTAATGTTATGAGATTGATAATGACCATTCACACACCTTATCGTAACAAATGGATCGCTACATAGTCTATTGCTGATGAAGAACTTCAATCTTTAAAGACATTACAATTTCAACCTCAAGAGAATAAATGTAAACCTATTGAGAACTAGTGTCCCACTCCTCTCATTAAGAAAACCCATGATAAAGCTTTACTTGTGTTTAGTGAACATAAACTGCCCACATATTTTCAATGCAATTAAAAAAATGCATTGGATCTCTGTTTATTTGTCAGATCATGCATCATATTTAAATTATTTGTTATTCATAAGGTTGACATGTAAGTCACATTTTAAATGGGCATCATTGTTAGTTTAGTAATATAAAATATTTAAATGCATTGTATCTATGTTCACTTTTCAAATCATGCATCATCTTTACATTGTTGGTGTAGCCATTCAAATCATGCATCATCTTTAAATGGTTTGTCTAGTCATATGTTGAGATGTAAGTCTTTTTTAAATGGGCATGATTGTTACTTTAGTGATATAAAATATTTAAATTCTCAAATAAATGGTGATATATAATGCTTGTATTTATTTATTATAATGTTTATTAATTCACCTGTATAATATATATATATATATCGACGAACAATTTGCATTGTAAAGTAAAATAAAACAAAGCAATTTGGAACATTAAAACTTAAGTCTTATTCTTTTGTCCATCGTTATATATGCATAACATTTGGCCCTCATTTATAAAATGAATAAAAAAAAATCACTTTAGATATAGTGGTGGCAGACATTGTTATTCATTAAAAAAAATATACTGTATAATAATCTCGTGTCTCCAAAGTATAATTCTTTTGTCCACCGTTATATATGCATAACATTTGGCCATCATTTATAAAATGAATAAAAAAATCACTTTAGATATAGTGGTGGGAGACATTGTTATTCATTAAGAAAAATATAGTGTATAATAATCTCGTGTCTCCAAAGTATAATATTGGAAAAGGAAAATATAGTGTATAATAATCTCGTGTCTCCAAAGTATATTATTGGAAAAGGACATATGTTCGTGGTGTTTTTTAATAAAGTATTTGAATAATGATGTATATTATAATTGCTAACCCTTAAAATTAAAGGTTAGAAAATGACTTACATGTTATTATAAAGATTTTGTATCAATTAATTTGTTTTTATGGATTTTCTTATTAAAATAGGAGTTGCTTTTATGAGGACAGAGGCATGAATAAATAGGCAAGTACATGCACACATACATATTTTCAAGAAACAATTTTATATATATTTTTAAGTATTTTTCTATTATTTATAGACGGTAAACGAGGTAAATCATTGGCCTTGATTACAAAGTCTAATGTCAAGGAGATTAAAAAAGTTTAATCTATGACTTCCAAAACTTTGGCAGAAGATATTTTACGTCTAGCTCATGACCACTTAAATTAACCTTTAAAAATACACACAGACATATTAACAAAACACTTTAAATTTCAGTAATATATTTTATTGCTCTATTAAAATGCTTAAAATACCATATAATAAATAAAACAAAGTGTATTTAATGAGTAAGCAAAGATCCTCTCTCAAGCAAAGTTTAAAAAAAAACTTGATATTTTCTTTTCTTTCAAATGAATTGATTAATTATAAAAAGTGAAGTAGCCTTTAGCTAGTAACAATGCCTTTTTGAAGAGATTGCCTACCTTCTGATTCAACTTATGAAATGCATGCATAAAGGATGACCATTCAAATGGTTAAAGCGTATCTTGAATTTTAGGTAGAAGTGTTGGACAAGTCTGGCAATTGAGAGGGGGGGGGGGGGGGGGGGGGGGGGGGGGGGGGGGGGTGGTGAATCAGTTGTATACACAATTGTAATTTTTTTGCTTTAACACAGATTACTTCTTTAATGTAGCCTAAACCCTAATAATTAGTTTGTCTCATAAATAAGTAACCATCAATCACATGAAATGGACGGAGACAAAAAATATTTATGAGGAAACCCATAAAAGGAATAAACCTCTTCTTCTTGTGGATGTAAAGCAAGCATGCAACTTCAGTTACATTATATTTTTTTTGAGCAACTACTCAGATGAGGCTACTATCTCTTTGTCTTCAACACCTACTGAAAGGCAACCTCTACTGCATGGATACAAGCATCAACTTGCAAAGAGACTGTTAGTCTCCCTAGCTCCTCCCTTCCTCCCCGTAGTATAGGCACCAACCTGTTTTATACTGTTAAACATAATCTCAAATTTCAAATCTGTCAATATCTTTTTGATAAATTCTTTTTGTCAAAATCAACCTGTAACTATCAATCCTGTCTTTGCCAAACCCGTTATTATTTTTCAACCAAGACAAATCTTAACCAAATGTAACTCTGTTAGTACTATGTCAACACCAAGACTATTCAAGTTAACCTGTCCATATTTACTCTATTATAAACCATGGAAATCAAACCTGTAGTTAATCTTCATTGCAACATATAATGATCTCAATGTATTTTTTAATTACAAATCCAACCATTCTAAATTTATATCAGTGTTTTATTCTTTGTATAAGCACTTACAAATCCAACCATACGATCTTCATATTTCATCTCTGCGTATTTTTCATTCAAGAAGAAGTTTGACAGAGTTCCAACGTTAATCCAACCAACTCCACCTCAAAAACAAAAAATGTCTCAACCCTAATTGACTTCATCATAATTGAATTCAATCAAAAATAAATTAGTTACAATAGTTATTGTAACCGTGTAAAACAAAACGTTTTCCAGAAAAAGAATCATATCTAACTTTTTCCTTTTTCTACAAAACTCTCAAACTCTAATAAACATATTAGAATCCTCTTAAGAGAGAGATTGCATTAGCGCTTTTCCATTTGACTTGTCATAATACCAACACATTTCCAAGTGAAGAGCTATTGTGAGAGTTACAAAGAGTTTGAGAGCAAAGTTCATTGGATAGTCATCGTGGTTGTTTGACCAAACCTCCACCATTGATTGATGCCATGTATTAAAAACTAAAGCACTCATATTTGTTAGCAACAAAGCATCAAAACATTGCTTAAAGATTAAGAGAGCTAAGGAAAAAGAATTGCTTAAAGAATGTAAAACCTTGATGAATGTATATTAGAACTAGTCTTAAAGATTTGGCTATATTTAGCAAAGACCGATATATATGGAAAATAGAATTCCAGTCTTCAAACCAATAACCATGATTTGCATGTGAGTGCAATCCATGAGCATATGAAAACCCAAGTTCATTAAGTGTGACAAGTTTGACATCAATGACAATAACCATTCACCTTGTCCTATGCAACTGCCCAACAAACCCCCCCTTTGGCATAGATGAAAAACTTAAACCTGTTCTCCCACTTTTGTCATTGATGGAAAAGGATCAATCATGCTCCCCCTGTTAGGCATACCAAGAAAGATCACCTGTACAACAATTGAAACAACATCAACTCCCCCTATCAAAAATACATGAACCTGTGCAAGCTGTAACCAACGAGGAAAATGTATTGTAGATGAGCCAAAAATCTAATAACAGAGCAAAAAGATGCACCATGGAAACTTGCAATCCTAAGTATAATGAAAGAGAAAAATAATTATAGAGGGAAAACCCCCAACTGATCCCTGAGACTCTCAAATTGCATTTTAGGTAAAGGATTAGTAAAGATATCAGCAATCTAATTTTTTGTACCAACATATTCTAGCTTAATGGTATTACTTAAAACCTGCTCTCATATAAAATGAAATTCAATAGGAATATGTTTTGTTTTGGAATGCATAACTGGATTTTTGGAAATACTAATGGCACTAGTATTGTCATAGAAGATATGAATAGGAGCATCATAATGAATGTGTAAATATGCTAACATCAGTTTCATCCAGAGAATATGAGTGCAACAATTTGCAACTGCAATGTGTTCTGCCTCAGCAGTAGAAAGGGAGACTGATGATTGTTTCTTTCTATACCAACTCACGAGACATCCTCCAAGATAGAATGATGCTCCACTAGTACTCTTCATGCCATCAACACAACCTACCCAATCAATACCAGTGAAAGAATACAAATCAAGATGATTACCTTTAGGATACCATAAACCATACTCTGTCGTGCCCTTAAGATATCTGAGAATTCTCTTGACTGCAAGTAAATGAGAAGCTTTGGGAGAGGCTTGAAACCTATCAGCTTGACAAAATGCATGCATAACATCGGGCCTTGTAGCTGTAACATATAGAAGACTGCCAATCATAGATCTGTACATTTTCTGCTCAACATTTTCAGAATCATCAGTTTGACCTAACTTACATCTAGTAACCATGGGAGTGCCAACTGGTTTACAATCTTGCATTTGAAACTTCTTGAGCATTTCATTGATATATTTAGTTTGAGAAATGAAAATACCTTTATTAGATTGAGTGATTTGAAGACTAGTAAGAAAAATTTCATTTCACCAAGCATGGACATCTCAAACTCATCCTGCATACTTTCAACAAACTGTTGTCTAAGTTGATCATTTATCACTGCCAAAAATGATATCATTTACATAAATCTCAACAATGACCAAGCTACCATGTTCTTCTTTAATATAAATATTACTGTCAGTGTCACCTTTTCTGTATCCTTGTTGCCTTAAGTATTTATCAAGCCTGGAATACCAATCTCTTGGAGCTTGCTTTAGCCCATACAAAGCCTTTTTCAACCTCTAAACAATTTTTTTTGCTTCTTGCACCTGAAACCCATTTGGTTGTTCCATGTATACTTCTTCCTCTAATTCACCATTTAAAAATGCATATTTTACATCCATTTGATAAACTTTAATGTGCTTAGAACTGGCATAAGCCAAAATCAGCCTAATGGATTCCATTCTTGCAACAAGAGCAAAATTTTCTCCATAATCTATGCCTTCTACTCGTGCGCCATACCCTTTACAAACCAGGCTAGATTTATTTCTAGTCACCTTGCCTGCTTCATCCAACTTATTTCTGAAAACCCATTTAGCCCCAATAACATTCTTATTTAAAGGTCTAGGAACGAATTCCCATGTCTCATTCTTTTCTATTTGAATTATTTCTTCTTTCATTGCTTTCATCCAATATTCATCATTAATTGCTTCTTCAACATTCCCAGGTTCAAACAAAACAGAGTATTGATACTTGTTCTTGATTTGAAGTAGATTCTTTCCTTTTGCTACTAGTTTCAACACCTGCATTTATATCACCATTGATTTTCTCTTCAGGATGATTTCTTTGTATCCTTTTGCTTGAGCCTTAGATGGAGTTGACCCCTGCAATAAAGTAGGAATTAGATTTTCATTCTTAGCTGATTTAGTTTCCTCTATCTCACTTGATTCTTTTTCCATTTTCAATTTGTCATATATTTCATATATCTTATGATCTTTCTTTTCAATTTTGGATTTTAAAAATGAATATTCATCAAATTTAACATCTATGGCTTCAACAACTTTCTTCAATTTGAAATTGTAGCACTTATAAGCTTTTCTTGAGCATGAGTATCCAACTAAAATATCTTCATCAGTTCTAGAATCCAACTTTCCCATATTTTTATCAAATCTCTTTATGTAACACTTACTACCAAAAATTCTAAAGTGTTTCACACTTGCTGGTCTACCTTTCCATAACTGATAAGGTGTTTTGTAATAATTATTTCTCAACAGGCTTATATCCAGAATGTGAACAATAGTATGAAGAGCTTGAGGCCAAAGTATGTTACTTAGTTTAGATTCATTTAGCATTGTTCTTGGCGTCTCCATAACAGTCCTATTTTTCCTTTCAACAACACCATTTTGTTGAGGTGTTTCAGTAACATAAAAATGTATTTTGATACCATTATCATCACAATACTTATTGAATTCTTTAGAAACAAATTCTCCCCCTTTGTCTGATCTTAAGAATTTAATTTTCATGTCAATTTGATTTTCAGTCAACTCTTTGAAAATTTGAAAACAATTGAATTTTTTAGACTTCTTTTTTAACAAAAACATCCAAGTCATCCGAGTAAAATCATCCACAAATAACATAAAATATCTTTCACCATTTAATCATGTTTTCATCGTAGGTCCACAAACATCAGCATGTAATATTTCCAAAGGTTTTGTTGTAGAGTGTTCTTTGGTCTTAAAGTTAACTCTAGTTTGTTTACCATGTCGACACTGTTTGCAAATAGAACTGGTAAGATTCTTTATGACAGGTAAATCTCTTATTGCTTCCTTTTTGTTTAACTGAATCATATTTTCAAAGTTAATATGCCCAAGCCTTTTATGCCACAACCAACTTTCATCTTCATTCCCAAGATAACAATTTTCCTTTTTCTCATCTAGTATATAAATGTTGCTCAATGTTCTTGTAGATGTTCCAACTAACCGTTTTGTTTTGACATCTTTGATTTTACAATTTTTAGAATAAAAAATCATATAATTCCCTTTATCACAAATTTGACTCACACTCAATAAATTATGTTCCATATCCTCAACCAGTAAAACATTTTCAGCCATGATATTTTTGTGATTCAAACACACAATACCTCTTCCAATTATCTTAGCTGATTGTTCATTACGAAAAGTAATTGCACCTTTTTTTCCTTCATCCAATGTAACACAATTATGTTTTCTTCCTATCATATGTTTTGAACATCCACTATCCACACACCATTTTACTTTATAATCAACCTGTAAAGCTAGAGTGTATTTTTCATATTCTAGATGGTCACTTTTCTTTTTCCAACATCTAGTTTTCAAATTAGTGTAATTAGGTTCAATAGATTTGTGAAAGTTCATTGGACAATTTCTTGAAACATTTCCGAAATTATTACACCTATGAAATTCAACCTCAAACCTCAAGATACCAAATATGTTATAGGAATTGTTCACACCGTTTTGAATGGTTTTATCATGCCTTCTTCCATGTTCAAACCTAGATTTGTCATTGCTGTCATGTGCAATTATGTTTCTTGAAAAGGCATTACAAAAAGAAGCTTTATGTCCATACTTATGAAAAAATAAAAAATAGCCATCAAACATGTTCTGGTACCTATCATAACTTCTTCTATGTACTGTTGAAGTCTGATTTCCTTCTTGCTTTACTGATTACATCTGCTTGCTAGTGTTTTTCACATTTGTATGTCCTATACCTTCTTTTTCAAAACTTGTGCTAGTACTTGCATTAGGAACCTCATACTTATAACCAATTCCAGTTTTGTCATTTGTTTGTCTTTGATTACTAATAATCTATTTCAAAATCTTTGAGATATCATTCATGCTATTTTCTTGTACCTTCTTTCTTAATGAAACAACTTCAAGTTTCAGACCTTCATTTTCTTTATCTTTTTCTACAAGCAAATTGTTTAGTTCTTCTTCAATTACTCTAGCCTCTTATGTTTTGAGCATTAAATCAATTATCATAATTTCAGTGCTTTCTATCAACTTGTTATATTTATGTAGCTCATTTTCAATATTCTTAATTTCTTTTTTGAAATGTTTGCACTCTCTTCTTACCTTTCTAAGTTCAGTCAAGGAACTTACAAGCTCAGATTCCAAATCAAATTCACCTTCTTCTTCTTCACTAAATTTATCATTTTGATTTTCTACAGCCATAAAAAGTCTTATATTTGAGCTAACATCACTTTCATATGTTTCTGAAGAATCACTATGATGTTTCGTAAATAGACTTTTCTTTTTATATGAGTTTCTTTGAAAATACTTCTTATACTTTTTCTTGTATTCTTTACTCTTTCTATTGCTTTCTTCTTCATTATGAAAATGCTTATTGTAGGGACACTTGGAGGAAAAATTCCCTATTCTACCACAACCAAAACATTTAAGAGGAAGCTTACCTTTGTATTTTCCAGTACCCTTTTTCAGATTTTTGACAAAATTAGCTTCTTCCTTATCTTCTTCTGAATCCTCATGATTGCTAGTTTCTGCTTCAACCTTTTTCTTGTCCTTATTAGCTGCCTTGAAATCTGCTTCTTTCCTGAAATAATTCTCACCAGATTTCCTCATCTCATATGGTGTTAGTATTCCATGTATTTCATCCATTTCTAAAGTAGCAATATCAGTTCTTTCTACCAAAGCAGATATTTTTGAATCAAATCTTACAAGTAGAGGTCTAAGTACCTTTTGCACAATATCAATATCTTTAACTTTTTCCCCTAGACCTCTCATGGTATTAACTAATTCATCAATAAAAAGAAAATAAGTTTCTATATATTCAGATTCTTCCATTTTTAAACTTTCAAATTGAATCCTATATGACTGTAACTTAGCATTCTTCACCTTAGTATCTCCTTCATAAACATTTTTCAGCTTGTCCCATAATTATTTTGCTGACACACAATGCATAACCTTAACAAATTCTGACCTTGCTAAACCTCCAAGTATTGCATACATAGCTTTGGAATTGCTTTCATAAAGTTTCTTACTTGTAACATCTGGTGGAATGATTGCTGGAACATTATATTCATTCACCGCAACTTGCCAAACATCTACTCCTTGAGTCCGCAAAAACGATTTGTACCTAATACTCCAAAAGGCATAGTTATGTCCATAAAATAGAGGTAGTCCATGTTTTGTAAATTTAGATTTCTTATCCATCATAAAAGACCACACTTCCAGTGATTAAACTCATTTATGAAGTAACCCTCTCTGATACCAATTGTTGGACAATCAGGCAACTGAGAGGGGGAGTGAATCAGTTGTATACACATTTGTAATTTTTTTCTTTAACATAGATTACTTCTTTAATGCAGCTTAAAACCTAATAATTATTTTGTCTAATAAATCAGTAACCATCAATCACATGAAATGGACAGAGACAAAAAATTTTATGAGGAAACCCATAAAGGGAAAAACCTCTTCTTCTTGTGGATGTAAAGCAAGCATGCAACTTTAGTAACATCATATTTTGTCTGAGCAACTACTCATATGAGGCTAATACCTCTTTGTCTTCAGCACCTACTGAAAGGTAGCTTCTATTTCCTGAATACAAGCATCAACATGCAAAGAGATTGTTAGTCTCCCTAGCTCCTCCCTTCCTCCATGTAGTATATGCACCAACCTATTTATATTGTTAAACATAATCTCAAATTTAAAATATGTCAATACATTTTTGATAAATTCTTTCTGTCAAAATCAATCTGTAACTATCAATCATGTCTTTTCTAAACCTGTTATTATTTTTCAACCAAGACAAATATTAACCAATTGTAACTCTGTTAGTACTCTGTCAACACCAAGACTGTTCAAGTTAATCTGTCCATATTTACTATGTTATAAACCCTGGAAATCAAACCTGTAGATAATCTTCATTGCAACATAAAATGATCTCAATGTATTTTTTAATTACAAATCCAACCATTCTAAATTTATATCAGTGTTTTATTCTTTGTATAAGCACTTTCAAATCCAACCTATTGCTGCTGCAACATTTTCCCAAAATTCAAATTTTTTTGGGACCCTCCTTTTATTTCTTTTTGCTTAGCTCCTTGGTTTTGTTTGATGTTTGTGCAAAGATTTACTTTTATGCCAGAGATGTCTTACAGTTTTTATTGATTTTTCCTGCCATTGGAAGTGTTTTATACTTTTGGGTCGGGAGTCCACTCATCTGTGTGCCCGCTGTTTTGGAAAAGAAAGGGACATCAAGACCGATTTTTGGTCTCCGATGCGCTTTATTCTTCGGCGGCTGTTTAAGATCCCGTCGGAATGTTTGTCTCTATGTCTTCCGCCGTTGCGAAGGAGGTATTGCGAAGCTTCCCGAGGGTTGTATTATCCTCTTCTGATCCCCACCTTTTTTATTCACAGATCCCTAGGCTTTCAGCTTTCGTTGTTGCAGCTTTGGAAAGCACTGTCCTTTCGATGTGGTTTGTTTTCCGCTTGACCGATTTTTCATTTTCGTCGAAGGCATGTTTGTTTTTAGTTCGATTTTTGTTGGTCTGCGGAACTTGGTTTCTTTTATGGTTTCATCATTGCAGCTTTCCAACCATCTATTGATCCGAAGCCTTAGTCTTGCGAGCTCCGATGCGAGTTTTGATTTGTTTCTCTGCCGATGCCATTACGGGTTTCCTAACCGTTTCATCATCCGCCGTTGCGGAGGTGATACTGACAGGATCACCGATCCTGTAGCCGTTCCGCCTCCCGATTGGTTTATTTTTCCCGCCGATTGCATGTTGACCGCGACATATATATTGGGGTTGGGGTTTATTATTTTTTATTGTTATTTTTTCCCGTGGTGTCGTTATCGCTCGAGCAGACCAACGAAATTGCTGTCTGACCAATGAAATTGCTGTCTGTACCTTGCTCCTGGGTGGCTCCGCTGTGGAACTTTGCAATTTTTTCTTGACCAGTCACGCAGCACAATGCCAGGTAGGCCCTTATTCCCATTTTACCTTTCCATTCGAATGGTCAAACTATTTTTTTCGCCCTCAGTTAGCTCGTGTCTCGTCCATTAGTGGTTAGTTAGGTTTCATTTCAGCGTGTATATATAGCTAGGTAATGGTATGGCTACCCGATTGGGGGTTATGTTGTTTGCTTGATGATTACATTCGAGGCCGTTATGGGTTTGTAGCCCACACTCGACTGTTGGGGAAACCGGTGCAGACGGTCATTACGTTGTCCGCACCAGTATCCTCCAGTATACGTGTGGCCATCCGGGGAGAGCGTTTCATGGTTTTCTTCCGAGATGCCGAGGTTTTGGTTCCACAGTATGGTCGCAATGTGGAGGTTACACCCCTTAGGATGAGATTGTTAAACTCGAACTTGAACCGTAGACCAATATTAGGTTTAGAATGCATTATCTAGTTGGATCATGATGCGAGTGTTTTTGCAGCAAGTAGCTTCCGCTTATTTTCTATGAGTTAAGTGCACTACAACAATGCAGCATCCTTCACATGGGATTAGGCATCTTATTTTCCATGTAACGTTTAGTTAGTAGCATCGAGAGGGAAATGGTTCTTCATTAAGAAAGGCCATGATATTCTAGGTTAATTCTGCAAATGATGGTCATGAGCTGGGTTTTAGCCTTTTAGCATATTGATTTTATGTGGGACATTTGGTTTTTGAGTATTGTTTGTTTGTTTTCATAGCTATAATCATGTTTAACCTAGACGAGGTAAAATGCTCATGCAGTTTGGCTCCATTTTTTAATGTTATCTAGGAATGGCCCAACAGAACCTAAAGCAATTTCTGTGTATGATAGGGAACTTTTGCAGAATTCGAGATGTCTAAACGACAGAAGAAGAAGGCTCTCGTAGTAGAGGAGGAACCTAAGATTGAAATCGTCACCAAAGTTGAATACACTTACGAAGATACCAAATGCATAGTGGGTGTGGAACCTGAATATAAATAGGGGGAAGTTTACACACTAATAACACACCGGGAGGTGCCTAACACAGGTTTTGAGGAGGAAACCATATATGCAAGTATATAGATATCTACATTGATGAGAGTTTCTACTAGACCTAATATTTTCCCATGCTCAGAGGTGATTGGATGGATTCTGCCCAGGGCAGATGTAACCACCATGATTTTAGAAAATGTCGGCAAACAGGGTTATGCTGCTTATAGCCCTGGGTATGTATCACTGGCCTACCACTTACAAGAAGCACAAGTGTATTTGACTGAAGATTGGCTAAAGGAAATTAAGCTAGACCTAGCCAAGACACTGAAGAGAATGCTGGTGCCTGGCAAGAACTTTAGGACTAGGCCAACGGGGGAATATGATACTGCCACTCTAAGAACCCCTTACAGGTTCATTTCCCTGATGTTGAACAGGATTTTTGAAAGGGCCCATGGTAAAAGCTTCAAGTTGCAATGGGTGCCTATCATCTTCTATGTTGCAACACAAGGGACAGTGTTCAACTGGGAAAACATTGTGTCTAATAGCCTCTCAGCCTGCATTGCTTCAGCATTAGGAGGGGTGTCCCAGAAGAAATTAGAGTTCTATATGAGCTCTATACTAATTGATTGCATACTATGCAACGAACCCTTCCCAAACCTAAGGTGTATCTGGGACCGAGAGAGAACACCTGTCTATGCAGCTTACAAGCCACTGTGGGCACACAAGTACCACAGTCACTATAGCGAAGTATGTGAGCACTTCATCATGCCATTATATACATTGATCTTCTTAAAAGAGTGCAATTGCATGTCAGAGGAAGCATTGCAGATGATTGAAGAATACGCAGACTACTAATTAACGGAGGATTGATTGTATTTCAGAATGTATGGATGCTCTAGAGCACCCTCACTACTGCCAAAATATTCCATTGACTATGTAGTCCACAAAGAGGTAGTTAGGCAAGTCTTTTTAGATGGCATAGGGAGCTTTTTATTTGAACATAAGAAAGTAGCTTATCCTCCCTTACCATTTAGGTTGGGAAGCTATAAGTTCACAAGAGTGAAGAAAGCTGATGAATTTGTGGAGGAATTGGGGAAATTCCATTTTGGGGAAATAAATTTCCACAGGAATGATTCCTGGAATAAAGCGGCAGAGCACTGCAGGGAGGAAAATGTACATTTTGAATATACAAGCGACTGGGATAGAGATGAATCCATTTTTCGCAGTGCAGAAAATATAATGGCCTTAAGAAGAAGATTTAAAAAGAAAATCACCACCAAAGGCAGGAAAGGACAGGATGAGCAAGAAAAGGCAGAGGAGGAAGAAGTTAGAAAAATGAATGAAAATGCTAGGAGACTAGCACAGGAAGCCGAAAGTTGGGTCAAAGGTGAGGAGGAAGAAAAGAGGAGAGCTAAACAAGAAGCAGCTAGAAAAGCTAAAGGACACCCTGAGAAGAGAGAGAGAGGAAAGTGGTAAATTGAAAAGAAAGTTTGAAGACATACAACATGAAATAAAGTCTTCAAAAGATGAGCTCTAGTTCCTCCAAGTTGAGAAGAGATCTCTAGAGGCCACCCAAGGAAGTATGGAGAAATTGCAGGAGGAATGTCAAGGGTTGAGGACAGAAAAGGAGCAGCTGCTAGGAAAGATAGGGGAGTTGGAGTTACAGAAAGCTACCTTGGAGGAATCTGAGAGGCAATATCAGGGGCAGACTGCCGAGCTTAAAGAACAGGTTGCCTCATTAACAACAACTCTAGAAGAGGCTAGGGAAAAACAAGTCAATCTTTAGCCTTTCAAGGAGCATGTTCTAGCACAAAGGAGTAAGATGCATCAGCTGTAGGTAGCCATAGAGGAAGAAAGGTGCAAGATCTTGCAGGTAGACAGTCGGCTGGAAGAGATTTTGGAAACCTCTTCATATTTTGTAGACAGATCGCAGGACATCTTAGAAGTCCTGATGGGAAGGATGGCGAGATTGGAAGCGAATGAAGAAACTCCTGGAGATCTACCATCAAAAGATCAACAAGCCCTAAGGAAAGACTATGATTTACTAGAGTTTTCCATAAACACAGCCGAAGAATTCAAGAAGGCTGTCAAGAAGACAAGGGGGGCTTGTGCAGAGTTCTTCAGGAGACTTTTGATTACTTATAATCGCTGCTAGGTTGAGGCTGAATAGAGAATGGATACCTTTCCAGACCACAACCTATTTTTGGAGATGTTGTAAAGAATATATTAGGAATATGAACAAAGGATCCAACACATCAAAGCCATAGATGAGCAGACCCTGAGGAATGAAGTAGCTCATTCTGCGGTTAGTGTGCAGTTTCTAGAGGACCAACTTCGCCTGAGCGCAGCCAGAATAGAAGTAATAGGAAATCAGGATGCTAAATTCGAAATAAATATTTGTTTCTTAGAACCTTCCGAGTTCGAAAGCATTGCCTCAGAGGCTTCAGTGTGGAATAAGTTCTTGAATAGTCAAGCGGGACCCTCCTCATAAGCACTTTGTTTTATTGTAATATATTGTAAATTCAGTAAACACTTAATGAATGAAAAGCATGGGAGGTGAAGCATTGGGAAGCCCAAGAGTCATTTGTGGGCAGCCCAATAGTTTGCTCTTTTTGTATAAATATAGAAGATTTAGATAGGAGGGGGGACTTTTTCCCAGTGAGATTTGTGAAGACATGTTGTAAGAATAACTATTTCCTTTTGCAATAGATAATTACAGTTTTCCTGTTGGAGAAAGCTTGGTGGAATGTTCAAATGTTGTGCTATGGATTTGTTGAAGAGGAACTATTTTGTTTTCAGCTTTGTGTCCATTAACTGCGAGATCGTTCTAACTCTTTGAACCTATGTTCTTGTATGAGTGATCTCTGGTTTATTTTATGAAAATTTCCACTATGAGTAATGAATGTTGTTCATAAATAGTTGGCTATCTGATTGTTCAAATATTTTTAAATGTTCATGTGTTTTGAAAGAAGTATCAGCTATCTATGATTTTTCATAATGCATGCACAAGATACATTACTCATTAATAAATGATAATCTTGCTCCCTAGGGATAGGTTAGGTAGTTAGTTTTAATTTCTTGCTGTGTGTGATTTAGATGCAAGAGAGTCTAAGACGAGAGGTAAGAACCTGCGCATCACATTGTGACCACTCCTTGCATTCTTATTCAATCTGCATTTTAGATAGGCACTTGCATGTCATACTTAAAACTAAAAACACAAAAATATACACGGTGGACTAGGCCACAACCGGTAAAACCTTTTATTTTTGTTACTTGACCTATGGTAGCCAGACCGCAAACCAGACGGATTCCCTACACCAAACAGTCACGAGCTAGTTGGGAACGTTGACTGGGGAGAATCCCTTGCTGTTGTTGCCTATGAATTTCCAGGCCTCAACAGTTTTTGGTGCTAGAAGGAGGGCCACCAGTGCATGGCTGGCCGGGGAAATCCATTTCCTTGAAATAAATCCACCAGTGATAGTTTTGAAAGCAGTTTATTTCCTGATCCAAATACTGAAGAGAATAGAGAACATTTGTTTGCTGTGGACAACCAAGTAGTAAATGATCTGAGAAGACATACATGGGATTATGCAAAGAGTATTGGATGATTACCCATTATCCCTGATTTACCCCGAAGAAAATACAAGAAGAAATATCGTCCCAACTTGGAAGATTCAGTGTTGGTTGGAGATTTGGAAGAGTTAGTAGAGGTAGCATTACAGGAGGTTGTTCAGCCTTTGAATCAAGTAGGCCCAAACACACCTTACTGTTCTCCTGTGTAGACTCTTATTCCTTCACCTCCTCACTCTCCACCCAGACTCAAGGCAGGTGTAAATGTAAACCAGCCACCTAACCCACCAAATCCACCACCGGATTGGAAAGCCAGATCACCCTTGAACCTAACACCTCCGTTGCATGAATTACCTCAATCTTTTGAGAAGTTTTTGCCTAAGTTTGATCCAAATGAGAAGGTTGTAGTAGATGACCATTTGCAAAGTTTCTATTTGGAAATAGAAGGATTAAGGGCTGGGGAACATGAGGATTTAGTTTGTAGACTTTTTCCACACACCCTTAAAGGAGCAGCAGCATCATGGTACTTTGGTTTTCCTGCAAACTCTATCCCAGATTGGGATACCTTTGAAACGACTTTCAGAAGTAAGTATGCAGCCCAAAAAATGCATGCAACACTAATGAAAGGTTTAGGCGCTTTAAAAAAAGAAAGGAAAAAAAAGGTACACAATTTCACTCAAATATTTTCTGCTTACCTCAAGAACTTCTGTGCAACTGATAATCCCTCTGATAAAGTTCTGATTGAGTATTATACCTTAGCTTTAGGTCCAAACTTGGCTATGTTCGTAAAAGCTCGAGTTAAGCCTACGTTAGCAGAGACTTATGAAGAAGCAAAAAGAGTAGAGGTTGAAAAGGAAAGTATAGAAGATTATCCCGAGCAATCCAGAGAAAAAACTTCCAGGAAAAAAGCCTTATTACTATCTTAACCTAAAGAGGAGCAATCACATGATTTTGAGGGGATGTTAAAGATGATGCAAAATATTTCCAACAAAATAATAGATTTGGAGAAGGAAAAAGAAGCTCGGAAAGATTATAAGCCTTACTACAAAAAAAGGGAAGATAACAACCAATTCAAGACCCCTCTGCACGGTTCAGCATCAATGAATCTGACAGAGCTAGGGATGGATAATTTCTGCACTTTTCACCAACAACCCCATTCTGAAAATAATTTTCCTCAATGGTTAAATTCAATGACATTGGTAATGAATCAGCTCTTGGATTCTAAATTGACTGAGGACAGTGATGAGGAGGAAAAAGGTAATGAGACCATAGAAAAACAAGTAAATGACACCATGTTTTTATGGGATTGTGTCTCGCTGTTTGATATAGAAAAAAGTACTCTTAAAACTGAGAATATACCAATGCCAACAAAATACATGAATTTGGTAAATAAAGACAATTCAATAATCTCAAAAATTAAGAAGTTGCAACAGAATGTCAGTAAACAGCCTAAGAACAATGTTGAGGACAAAGTACCTAAAATTACCATTATCAACCAAGATCAGGAGCAAATCAACAAGCCTACTAAGCCTATGGAAGAACAAGTAGGTGTTAGTAAAGAAAATACTAAAAGGCCTGAAGAACCAGAGGAAGAGATGCCCATCGAAAACCATCCTGTGGAGGGAGATGTCGAATCAATTGGGGAAGGGAAAGCTAGAACCCCACCTTTCCTTTTGACTCTGGACATTTTGAACCATAAGGTGCATAATTGTTTGGTAGATTCTGGATCATCAGTGAATGTTATGCCACTCGCAGTTTGCAAAAAAATTAATGGACAACCAAAACCTACTGCTTGGGAAGTTACTTAGTTAGACAGAACTAGTGTCAAAGTAGTGGGGGAAATGGAGAATGTTCTCATTCGTTTATCTGCAAATAACAAGATATGTCGATATATTGATATTGTAGTGGCCGACATACCGGATGGATATGGGCTTATTTTGAACCAAGACCGGTCCGCAAGGTTAAAGGTATATTTTGCTTCAGATTGGTCACATTTATGGTTGCCTCATAAATGGGTCCCAAACCGGATCAAGATTTTAAGGGGACCTTACATGAAACATACTATCACTAAGTTGGAAGAAGGAAATGAATCTACAAATTCTGTTTTGGGGAATTATCTAACGGAGCTTGAACTAAGATACCATACATCAGAAGAAGCCAGCAGTATGACTGACACTCAGCCTGATCTCCTTCAAGGTTCACAGGATGATGAGATTGATTGTAAATCGGTAGACATTGTTTTGGTTTCAAAAATAGCAGAATAAGATCACGGTTAGGTATTTCATATCTACAATCCAGCCTAGCCCCTTGAATCATAAGTTGATAGATTTTTAGGGGTGGGCATAGAACTGATCAGGTAGTGGTTGGTTCTCGAATTTTATTTTGATCTTTTGTTTTGATGACCTTGTACATAAATAATTTGATGCAGTTTTACTTTGATTTACCATTTTTTTTCTCTGGTTATTTTGGTTTGTTTTGAATAAAAGAGGCAAATTTTTGGTTGCATGGAAAGCATCAGGGTTCTCGATTAACTAAAATCTTTGGGATAAGACTGTGCGTTTTGAAATGATAGAATTTATTCTAGTAAGTAGTTTTCCTAAATGGCTATGCACTCATTGAAGTCCTGCTTAACCCCTGAAAATAACTCATAATTAAGAGGTCTGGAATACTATTTCGAGGCTTCATCCATTTCACATCTAAGATGTCCTAGGGAGTGATAGCAAAAGACCCACGGAAAGGAAGCAAGGTAAGCAATTTATTATATATAAATGATCCCATGCCATGATTTTAAAAATCCTAAAGGCTGTTAAGAGTCAAAAATCCTAAAAGAAGCAATACATATCAAAACGAAGTATCAGAAACATGAAAACAAATCTACCAAAAGTTCTTCTTCGTCCGTGAGCTGAAAAGTAAATACATCTCTCACACAAAAGGACACTATGGATAGAAGAGCCTGAATAAAATTCAGAAAGAAAGGCAGATGGAGGACTCAAAAGAACAAAAGTTCAAAAGGGCACAAAGTGCAGTTGGCATGGGAATGAGGAACAAATGAATAGATCTGTTTACCATATGTTACGATCCTGTGGTGTCCAAGCTAGAAACTACCCAAAGACAGAGGTAAAATAAAACTCACCTACTAAGCCTCAAAAGAGTTATCCGGACTTTCGAATATTTTGGGTGTTCCCATTTCCAAAGAATGGACTGTCATCAATGATTCAAATGCATGTGTTTGCCACCTTAGGAATACAAGCATCTAGAAGAATTCAACTTATGAGCTAAATGATGAAACTGTCTTTTACTGGGAAGAAGTTGATTCAGAAATCTCGGGTTCACCAGGTAGTCGCCAATTGTTGCAGCTACAACATTTTCCCAAAATTAAAATTTTTTTGGGACCCTCCTTTTATTTCTTTTTGCTCAGCTCCTTGGTTTTGTTTGATGTTTGTGCAAAGATTTACTTTTATGCCAGCAATGTTTTACGGTTTGTATTGATTTTTCCTGCCATTGGAAGTGTTTTAGACTTTTGGGTCGGGAGTCCACTCATCTGCGCGCCCGTCGTTTCGGAAAAGAAAGGGACATCAAGACTTATTTTTGGTCTCCGATGTTCTTTATTCTTCAGCGGCTATTTAATATCCCATCGGAATGTTTGTCTCTATGTCTTCTACCGTTGCAGAGGAGGTATTGTGAAGCTTCCTAAGGGTTGTATTATCCTCTTCCAATCCCCGCATTTTTTATTCATAGATCCCTATGCTTTCAGCATTCGTCGTTGCGGCTTAGGAAAGCACTATCCTTCCGATGTAGTTTCTTTTCCGCTTGATCGATTTTTCATTTTTGCCAAAGGCATGTTTGTTTTTAGTCTGATTTTTGCTGGTCTGCGGAACTTGGTTTCTTTTATGGTTTCGCCGTTGCAACTTTCCAACCATCTATTGATCTGAAGCCTTAGTCTTGGGAGCTCCGATGTAAGTTTTGATTTGTTTCTCTGCTGACACCATTACGGGTTTCCTAACCATTTCATCATCCACCGTTGCGGAGGCGATATTGACAGGATCGCCAATCCTGTAGCCGTTCCACCTCCCGATTGGTTTATTTTTCTCGTCGATTGCATGTTGACCGCAGCATATATATTGGGGTTGGGGTTTATTATTTTTTATTATTATTTTTTCCTGTGCTGTCATTATCGCTTGAGCAGACCAATGCACTTGCTATCGGTACCTCGCTCCTAGGTGGCTCCACCATGGAAGTTTGCGATTTTTTCTCGACCAGTCATGCATCACAGTGGCAGGTAGGCCCTTATGCCTGTTTTACTTTTCCATTTGAATGGTCAAACTATTTTTGTTTCCCTTGGTTAGCTCCTGTCTCTGCGGTCAGTGGTTACCTAGGTTTCATTTCAGTGTGTATATATAGCTAGGTAATGGTATGGCTTCCCGGTTGGGGGTTGTGTTGTTTGCTTGATGATTACGTTCGTGGTAGTTATGGGTTTGTAGCCTGCACTTGACTGCTGGGGAAACCGGTGCAGACGGTTGTTACGCTTTCTGCACCAGTATCCTCCAGTTTGCGTGTGGTCGTCTGGGGAGAGCATTTCATGGTTTTCTTCCGAGATGCTGAGGTTTTGGTTCCACAGTATGGCCGCCCTCGTTTTTGTGAACCAGGGTCACAATGTGGAGGTTACACCCCTTAGGATGAGATTGTTAAACTCGAACACGAACAACGGACCAATGTTAGGTTCAGAATGCATTATCTAGTCGGATAATGATGCGAGTGTTTTTGCAGCAAGTAGCTTCCACTTATTTTCTATGAGTTAAGTGCACTACCACAACGCAGTATCCTTCATGTGGGATTAGGCATGTTATTTTTCATGTAATGTTTAGTTCATAGCACCAAGAGGGAAATGGTTCTTCATTAAGAAAGGCCATGATATCCTAGGTTAATTCTACAAATGATGGTCATGAGCTGGGATTTAGCCTTTTAGCAGATTGATATTATGCGGGACATTTGGTTTTTGAGTATTGTTTGTTTGTTTTCATAGCTGCAATCATGTTTAACCTAGACGAGGTAAAATGCTCATGCAGTTTGGATCCATTTTTGAATGTTATCTAGGAATGGCCCAATAGAACCTAAAGCAATTTCTGTGTATGATAGGGAAATTCTGCAGAATTTGAGATGTCTAAACGACAGAAGAAGAAGGCTCCTGTAGTAGAGGAGGAACCCGAGATTGAAATCGTCACCAAATTTGAATACACTTACGAAGATACCAAATGCATAGTGGGTGTGGAACCCGAATATAAATGGGGGGAAGTTTACAAACTAATAACACACCGGGAGGTGCCTGACATAGGTTTTGAGGAGGAAACCATATATGCAAGTATAGAGAGATCTGCATTGATGAGAGTTGCTACTAGACCTGAGATTTTCCCATGCTTAGAGGTGATTGGATGGATTCTGCCTAGGGCAGATGTAACCACCATGATTTTAGCAAATGTTGACAGACAGGGTTATGCTGCTTATAGCCCTGGGTATGTATCATTGGCCTACCACTTACTAGAAGCACAAGTGTATTTGACTGAATATTGGCTAAAGGCAATTAAGCTGGACCTATCCGAGACACTAAAGAGAATGCTGGTGACTGGTAAGAACTTTAGGACTAGGCCGACCGAGGAATATGATACTGCCATTCTAAGAACCCCTTATAGGTTCATTGCTCTGATACTAAACAGGATTTTCGGAAGGGCCCATGGTAAAAGATTCAAGTTGGAATGGGTGCCTATCATCTTCTATGTTGCAAAACAAGGGACAGTGTTCAACTGGGAAAACATTGTGTCCAACAGCTTCTCAGCCTACATTGCTTCAACATTAGGAGGGGTGTCCCAGAAGAAATTAGAGTTGTACATGAGCTCTATACTGATTGATTGCATACTATGCAACCAACCCTTCCCAAACCTGAGGTGTATCTGGGACCAAGAGAGAACACCTGTCTACGCAGCTTACAAGCCATTGTGGGCACACAAGTACCACAGTCACTATAGAGAAGTATGTGAGCACTTCATCATGCCATTATATACATTGATCTTCTTAAAAGAGTGCAACTGCATGTCAGAGGAAGCATTGCAGGTGGTTGAAGAATATGCAGACTACTACTTAGCGGAGGACGGATTGTATTTCAGAATGTATGGATGCTCCAGAGCACCCTCACTACTGCCAAAATATGCCACTGACTATGTAGTCCACAAAGAGGTAGTTAGGCAAGTCTTTTTAGATGGCATATGGAGATTTTTATTTGAACATAAGAAATCAGCTTATCCTCCCTTACCATTTAGGTTGGGAAGCTATAAGTTCACAAGAGTGAAGAAAGCTGATGAATTTCTGGAGGAATTGGGGAAAGTCCATTTTGGGGAAATAAATTTCCATAGGAACGATTCCCAGAATAAAGTGGCAGAGCACTGCAGGGAGGAAAATGTACATTTTGAATACACAGGTCACTGGGATAGAGATGAATCCATTTTTCGTAGTGCAAAAAATATAACGGCCTTAAGAAGAAGATTTAAAAAGAAAATCACCACCAAAGGCAGGAAAGGACAAGATGAGCAAGAAAAGGCAGAGGAGGAAGAAGCTAGAAAAAGGAATGAAGATGCTAGGAAACTAGCACAGGAAGCTGAA
Source organism: Pseudotsuga menziesii (assembly GCA_001517045.1). Lineage (NCBI taxonomy): Eukaryota > Viridiplantae > Streptophyta > Pinopsida > Pinales > Pinaceae > Pseudotsuga > Pseudotsuga menziesii. The sequence goes on from LPNX010194173.1 coordinate 219,790, forward strand.
AGCTGGGTCAAAGGTGAGGAGGAAGAAAAGAGGAGAGCTGAACAAGAAGCAGCTAGAAAATCTAAAGGACACCCTGAGAAGAGAGAGAGAGAGAGGAAAGTGGTAAATTGAAAAGAAAGTTTGAAGACATACAACATGAAATAAAGTCTTCAATAGCTAAGCTCCAGTTCCTCCAAGTCGAGAAGAGATCTTTGGAGACCGTCCACGGAAGTATGGAGAAATTGCAGCAGGAATGTCAAGGGTTGAGGACAGAAAAGGAGCACCTGCTAGGAAAGATAGGGGAGTTGGAGTTATAGAAAGCTACCTTGAAGTCCTGACAGGAAGGATGGCGAGATTGGAAGCGAATGAAGAAACTCCTGGAGATCTACCATCAAAATATCAACAAGCCCTAAGGAAAGACTATGATTTACTAGAGTTTTCCATAAACATAGCCGAATAATTCAAGAAGGCTGTCAAGAAGACAAGGGGGGCTTGTGCAGAGTTCTTCAGGAGACTTTTGATTACTTATAATCGCTTCCAGGTTGAGGCTTAACAGAGAATGGATACCTTTCCAGACCACATCCTGTTTTTGGAGATGTTGCAAAGAAGATATCAGGAAGATGAACAAAGGATCCAGCACATCAAAGCCATAGATGAGCATACCCTGAGGAATGAAGCAGCTCATTCTGCGGTTAGTGTGCAGTTGCCAGAGGACCAACTTCGCCTGAGCGCAACCAGAATAGAAGTAATAAGAAATCAAGCTTCTAAATTCGAAATATATATTCGTTTCTCAGAACCTTCCGAGTTCGAAAGCATTGCCTCAGAGGCTTCAACGTGGAAGAAGTTCTTGAATAGTCAAGCTGGACCCTCCTCATAAGCACTTTGTTTTATTGTAATATATTGTAAATTCAGTAAACACTTAATGAATGAAAAGCATGGGAGGTGAAGCATTGGGGAAGCCCAAGAGTCATTTGTGGGCAGCCCAACAGTTTTCTCTTTTTGTATAAATATAAAAGATTTAGATAGGAGGGGGGACTTTTTCCCAGTGAGATTTGTGAAGACATATTGTAAGAAGAACTATTTTCTTTTGCAATAGATAATTACAGTTTTCCTATTGGAGAAAGCTTGGTGGAATGTCCAAATGTTGTGCTATGGATTTGTTGAAGGGGAACTATTTTGTTTTCAGCTTTGTGTCCATTAACTGTGAGATTGTTCTAACTCTTTGAACCTATGTTCTTGTATGAGTGATCTCTGGTTTATTTTATGAAAATTTCCACTATGAGTAATGAATGTTGTTCATAAACAATTGGCTATCTAACTGTTCAAATATCTTTAAATGTTCATGTGTTTTCAAAGAAGTATCAGCTATCTGTGATTTTTCATAATGCATGCACAAAGATACATTACTCATTAATAAATGATAATCTTGCTCCCTAGGGATAGGTTAGGTAGTTCGTTTTAATTTCTTGCTGTGTGTGATTTAAATGCAAGAGAGTCTAAGATGAGAGGTAAGAACCTGCGCATCAAATTGTGACCACTCCTTGCATTCTTACTCAATCTGCATTTTAGATAGGCACTTGCATGTCATACTTAAAAATAAAAACACAAAAATATACACGGTGGACTAGGCCGCAACTGGTAAAACCTTTTATTTTTGTTACTTGACTTACGGTAGCCGGACCGCAAACCAGATGGATTCCCTACACCAAATAGTCATGGGCTAGTTGGGAACATTGACTGGGGAGAATCCCTCGCTGTTGTTGCCTGCGAATTTCCAGGCCTCAACACAACCATACGATCTTCATATTTCATCTCTACCTATTTGTCATTCAAGAAGAATTTTGGTAGAGTTCCAGCATTAATCCAACCAACCCCACCTCAAAAAAAAAAGAAGTCTCAACCCTAATTGAATTCCTAGTCGAATTCAATAAAAAAGAAATTAGTTACAACAATTACTGTAACTGTGTAAAACAAAACGTTCCTTCAAAAACATTTTCTAAAAAAAGAATCATATCTAACTTTTTCCTTTTTCTACAAAACTATCAAACTCTACTAAACATATCGGAATCCTCTTAAGAGTGAGAGTGCATTAGCGCTTTTCCATTTGACTTGTCATAAGACCAACGCATTTCCAAGTGAAGAGCTATTGTGAGAGTTACACAGAGTTTGAGAGAAAATTTCATTGGATGGCCATCCAGGTTGTTTGACCAAACCTCCACCATTGATTGACGCCATGTGTTAAAATAGTAAAGCACTCGTATGTGTTAGAAACAAAGCATCAAAACATTGCTTAAATATTAAGAGAGCTAAGGAAAAAGCATTGCTTAAAGAATGTAAAACCTTAGTGAATGTATATTAGAACTAGTGCTAAAGATTTGGCTATATTTAGCAAAGACCTATATATATGGCAAATAGAATTCCAGTCTTCAAACCAATAACCATGATCTTCATGTGAGTGCAATCCATAAGCATATGAAAACCAAATTTCATTAAGTGTGACAAGTTTGACATCAATGCCAATAACCATACACCCTATCCTGTGCAAATGGCCAACAAGAAAGGCTCCAAGGGAAATTAGTTTCACATAGTTTTTTTATTGACCCAATCAATCTTGTTTTAGAGTCCCTCATTACCTATTACCTATTAAGTATATGTCCAATTTGTGTTTGTCATTAAGTTTAACTTTGTTTTCTCAAATATTTGATCACATATTATAAAATCCTCCAATTTCATAACATTTTAACTTTTTGTATTTATGATTTTTTTCAAACCTAAAATTTACAAGCTTATTAATTAATGTGAAACTAAATAGAGGGGAATGCCATGATTTTTTTATGTGCAATAATGAACATTATAATCCTCAATTTAATAACATTTTGAATTTATAAACTTTTTTAAACTTAAAATTTATAAGTTTATTAATTTATGTAAAACTAAGTTAAAAGGCATGTCATGATTTTTTTTAATGTGCAAGAATGAACATTATAATTCTCGAATTTAATAAAATTTTGTATTCATAAACATTTTTTAAATCTAATATTGGCTTATTAATTTATGTATTGATAAATTGAAGGGCATGCCATGATTTTTTTAGAAGGGCAAGGATGGAAATTTTATCATTGGAAGTAAGATATTACTTTTTTTTATAGTTTCGGTTGTTTTGTTTATGTTGTTTCATGTTATTATTATTTTTTACTATTGCTGTAGTTTTAGTTATTTTGAGGAATAGAAGTGTATTTGGATTAATGAAGCTACTCATTTAAATAAAATTTTATTTTATCCATAAAATAAAGATGACAGACAGAGCTTATAATATTAATGATGGTTTATAATTTAAAGAAGGATAAATGGAACATTTAGCCAATTAGGGCATTTTAAATCGATTAGACAACTTAAATATACCCTATTGAAAATAACCACATATATGTTAATCTTTAATGCACATACTAGATAGATACAAGGGTTTTAAAAACCTTAGAAATAGGGTTTAATAAACCTTAATGGGAATATACACATGTCACATATGGAAAAAAAAGAGAGGATGATTTAATTTCACGTAACTTTTCCATTGGAGTTAGCATAATTGTGTTGGAGACATTTACCATCATACACACTCTTTTTGGTCAAATTGGCCTAGTTAAACCACTATCCTAAGTATAATTGACATTAATTGACATCAGTGGAGCATTAATTGCCATCATCCAGTCACACCCACGCCTAACTACAGTCAAGGAGGCTAACTGGAGCACTTCGGGGGTGATTTGAGTGATATTAATGCACCTAATTGCTAACTGGTGGTTACAATAAGTTCAACCAGTCAGTTAAGGTGCCTCCTCTCATTAAATATATTATTTAATGATTATTTAATATTATTTAATGATCTGGAGTCAACAGGGATGCCTCCACCAACTTCTGATGATCAGTTCAGCTTCAGTTAACCTCATCGGGGTTCATTTAAGTCATGGAGCACTAGCACTTGATGGTTGGATTGCTATGACATGTGTTTGACCTCCTTCAGTTGAGATTCAGTCATTTATTGCACTCCAACTTCAGTTAGGGTTTGGTGAGTCAATTAGGGTTTTGGTCAAGTGGTTAACTGAGTGTGAATTAATGGCTTACAATCAGTTAAGCCAGAATCACTCATTGATTTTGAATTTCCTCCTTAGGTATTCGAATTCCTCATTTGATTCAAGCTATTTCTTGACATTGTTATTGTAACTATTCATTGTTTATTAAATATACAGAGAGGAAACCAATTCCGGTTTCGATTAACACCATTTTTGAGTTATTTGTTGATTATTTCTTGATGAGATTGATTATTTGTTCCTAGATCAATGTGCAAAAATAATAAATTGAGACAAAGGAAAATGATTACATGTGCTTTCCTCTCCACCTGCCATATCATATTCTGGAGCTATGTAGAGAAGAGGGAGGACTTGACACTTGTGACGCACTAACCACACAAAATACATTGTAAACAATATTGATAACCATGGTTGGATAGTCAAGGATTCATAGCCTTCTTATTCGAGGCATTTGGGACCATTAATAAGGATCCTAAAACTAGCTTAGGAAGCATGAGCTTGAAAGATAATGAATAAGTTTTTGTGGAAGCATTTACAACTACAATCATTTACAAAAGGTCACCCAGGAAAACAACAATTGGAGAGTCTAGGGAAGATTACATGGCATCAAAATTTCCAACCAAATAAAATATTACATCCATATTGCCCTATGTAACCACCACCACTACTTCATAAGAATGTGATGAATCAATCCCTAAAGCACACTCATTACCAAGGATATGTTCTAAAACCAAACCCAATTTATGCCTCAAACATCCTTTCTCTAATTACACAACTTTATTAGATTCCCTACCATTGTATGGAGCCTTCTAATGTTCCAAAAATCCACTTTGTTTCACTTATCAGGTTGCTTCATGATAGATCCTTTGATCCTATTATTCCCTGTTGAGTGATTCTATTCCACCACATTCATTTTTTGATCTACCTTGATCAAATCTTCCCTATAGTTCAATCCACCACTAAGATATTATCTTCTCGATCCAACTTTGTGACCATTCCCTTTTAGAACCTTCATCTACCATACAATTTTCTTACAACAACTTTGGCATCGACCCCTTGGAGCATTTCTAATTCTAAACCATATCCTCCCTTCTTGGGTAACGATCATACTATGAGAAATGATGACTTAGATACAAATGATATTGAAATGTAAAGTTCTTATAATCAAGTATTTGATGCCTCTCAGTACCTCCTTCCTCAAGGATTATTTATTCAATGAAACCTTTGCAAATGGACATACACATTAGGGTTCTTTACCAGCCTTCATAAAATAAGGTTTCCAATAGCATGCATAACCCTTTTAAAGCAGTAATCAAGAGGTAAACTAAAAAATCTAAACCAAATAAATAACTTCTCACATCAGAGAAAACTTTGAGTTGAATCCAACATTTCATTGCTTCAATACTACCCCAAATTTATGGAACAACCAAGGATCACATTTGGAATAACTTTATTAACAAAATTGTCAAAGAGAAAGGTATATAATAAATCAATAAAATCACATTTTCTCTATGCTTATTTTTTAAATAACGCATCATCTTTAAATTGTTTGTTTAGTCACAAGATTGACATGTAAGTTACATTAGTTAATGGGCATGGCTATTTTTTGTTAAGTAAGCGAGTAAAGCCTTTAATTAACTATAGAGTACAAAATGGTACAAAAATTGTACAATTTGGGTTCAATAGGATCCTCCACAGTATGGAAAACATGCCCTTATTGAGCTTGGAATTAGAGTTTTACTAGGTTCCAACATGTTCATAACTAGTCCATACAATTAAAAAAATCTACAATTTTGAAAGAGAAATAAGCCAAGCAACAAGAACAATCAAACAAGCCAAAACCCACAATAGAGAGGCTGCTAATACAAAGACTTGTTCTAAAGAAGGATCTAAAGGTTCTAAGCGAATTGTGTCGGTCGAAAAGAGAAAATAAGTAGCACATTCAGAGGGAGATTCAAAGAAGAAAAGGAAGATAAGCAAACCAATTTCAATTCAGACAATAACAATGGATGATGTAGAACAGATTGGGGTAGAGACCAGAAATGCAGTTGATGAATCCATGGAAAGAGTAGCAACAAAGACTGAAAATGAAGAACTTGTAACTAGGAAAGAAGAAGTCATACTAAATATTAAATAAACATCAATAGAAATCAAATAGCTAATATTTCATATTGGGGAAGAGAAGAAAATTACTGAGAAATCATACTCAATGACACATTTTGGTAGTTCATAGACACATCAGGCTATCCAAACAAAATATACAGAACCACATCAACCCATGAAAATCTCATCTTCAAGTCTGGCTCTTCTTCAATAAATAAAGAATATGGTAAGTCATGTTGATCTCATTATATCACAACTATATGTAAATGAGCTACATGCACTAGTACACAAAACTATTGCGCAAGAAATGAGACGGAGACATGAGGCCACTATAGCTAACTGGTATAAGAGCTAGGATGAAAAGGAAGTTCTACAAAAAGAATTTTCCAGACTCAAAATGGAACAAGAATATAATACACAGAGAAATCCGGAGCCAAAGATGGTAGCAGAGAAAGTAGTAACTAAAAGTGATCTCTTGAAGCAGGAAGCTAAGAAAGCACAACAACAAACCCTAAAACTACATAAATCCGTGGATAAAGTATACGACTGTAATGTCTCCATTTTTAATAATTGCATAGCAAGACAATTCCATCAATCCTACTAGTTCCCTAGGTTGGATGGATACATTTGGAATTTTAATAAGGGATCTAATAAATGATGTTCATACATTAGAATGGAATAAATATTTAATAATGGAGCTTATTAAATAAATACAAGAGGAAATTAAGTGGCAATGGAGCATGGAGACACATGGAGACTATGGGGCCCACACAAGCTAGGAATTTTGTGCCACATGGCATCCTCCTCTTGCAATTTCGAATCCATGGGAAGCCTAAGGATTATTGTATGAAATAGAAGACTAATACACTTGGCCATATGCATCATATGTCAAATTTGGGAAGAAATGTAACTTACATGAAAGAGGAAGAGTCATTTTCGAGCTAGTGGGACACTTGGACTAGATTCCCTAGATCTATGACAACAATGATGAATATTATATGATACCTATGACAAAAATCAGATCTGAAGGATGATATATGACATATATTACATGTCAGGTCGAAATAGAGCATCCACGAGAGCACTCATGTGAGTTGAGGAAGCTCAATGGGCTCCAACTCGAATTTGGGGAAGGTGGAAGGCTAGGAAAGGGAGGACACATGGAAAATCATAAGCACACACCCTAATTCGAATTGGATTAAGGTTGTGGATGGATTGGTAACATTAGAAGGCTAAGGATGTTTATAAAATACAATCAACCAAGGTAATTTCTTTTGATCATTTGAGAAATTGTCACTTGTGAATGGTGAGAGCCTGTGGATGACTAGCTTTCTTGCCTTAGCCAATTTCGAGGGTGAAAGATTCCAATCCAAGTTGGTGTTTGGAGAGGCCACTTAGGTATTTCATGGAGATTTAATGGAGTCTTATTTTCAGGTGTAAGCTACAAGGAAGCATGTGGATTCTTCTATTGCAACACTTTCTCTCCGCCATTTCCAGTTTTCTTTGCATATTCATGCTCATGGAGGGATTGCGCCTTGGGTGAGATCTTGTACTCTTTGAGGAGAGATATTCCTGATATATTTATGATTGTAATCATTTCAATATGATATATTATTCATTCTCAAAACTTTTCAAGTCTAAATACCCAATATTTGTATGTCAAAATGACTTTTAATGAGGAAACAATGACCATTTCTACTCTATTTTGATATATGCCATGGTAATGATTATTATTTAGAATGGAGGAATGTATCTCTAATAAATGTATGATAAATGGGATATAGTTAATTTTTATTGGAATTCTCATGTTTATTACTTAATCATTGGAATCCATTTTACTCATTTTTATTGCATTGGGAGAAGATTTGGTGCCTTCTCCCCAAGGGTCGAAATTGTGATTTGGGAGCTGTTTTGGAAAGAGTCATAACAGGATGTATAAATTGAACCATGATGCATATGAGACTTTAAAAATTTCCCTTACACATTCCCTTTCTCCATTCATAAATTCAAGTGACTTTGGAATCATTTGAGAAGCCATTTCCGACAATTACCCAAGGGGAAATGGAGCCCCAATTTTCTAGTAAAGACTCCTAATTTAAACATAACATTAAACCAGTTTGAAGAAGTAGTTGGGGGGTAATAAAAAATACATAAAAATCATGTTTAATTTATAATATAATTCATGTACCTTTTGAGAAAATTTGGGAGCATTTGGGTCAATTTGGAGGTTTAGACATCAAAACTAGTTAAGGTTGAAATTGGGGAAAGAGTGAAAAAAATGGTCATTTAATAAAATTTCAAAAAGGGACATTACAAGTGGTATCAGAGCATGGTATTGGAACCTATTAATTAAGAAAATACATTGAATAAAAAGTTACGGACATGTCTTGGCTTCACAATAGAACCATAATTCCCACTTTCCTTCCTCCCCGACCATTAATTACAGAAATTACAACCATAGATATTGGAGCATGTCTCCAGGAGTATCGAAAATTGAGAGGGGATATTCATGAGTGGTATTATTTCCCATAATATCTTGTCATTAATGGATTTAGGCACAAGAAGGGAAATGTGAATTCATTAAGGGACAATCAACAATCCACAAGTTTGGAGGAGCATGAAATGAGGAAAAATAATCCTATTTTTGAAAAGAGCCTAGATACACCATTACAGAAAGAAATAGAGGATCATGAAGTGGAGAATCAATTACCTCAAGGTGATTTCCGAGAAGAACATAAAGAGGAAAGTGAACACCAACAAACAATCCTTACTGACGGGGGTTGTGAAAATCAAAGAGAATCTATTGATGGATCATTGAACTATGAAAGAGTACCTACTGATGGGTGCTCACAAATCTATGTTGGTGACATAGAGATCAGATTTGAAAGTGTTGTTGAAAGAAAAAATTCCATTAAACATGAGAATGAAGACCTTGTAGCAGTTGAAGAAGAAACAATATCAACTTTCCCATCACCACTTGATCTTCATGAAGTTGGTCCAAGCAAGAAGGAAGAAGATGAGGAGGTTCATTTGCAAGAGCCTCATTTTATTGAAGGGTCCTTAAAGATGAATGAAAATAAGATCTAAGATTCCCTTAGAATACTCCATGACACTCAAGCATTAGTGTCAAATTATTGTTGGAGAGCTACTTCATTGGAGGAAACATCCTTCCTTGAAGACATGGAGAAGATTCAAAGAGCAATGTGCAACATAAAAGGTAATTTCATGTCTTTGATTTTTGATAGAAAAAATGTCATTGAGATTAGTGAATGGTTGCATGAATAATACTTGAATAATAATGAAGATATTCATAAGCTTACAATTCACAATTAACAACTTCTTGAAAAGTTGCAAAACACATGTTTTTCCTCCTATGTTTCAGATTGTCAAATGGTACATTGTTTGGAGGATTCTCATGACATGGTGGATCCTGAGAAATGTGGAAATTTGAATGTTCTTGATGTGTTTGAAGATGAACTTGAAGAGATCCAAACACTTGATGTGGTGGAAGAGGAACTTGAATTGTCTCTTAATGAAGGTTGTGCAATTTTTAAAGAAGAGCATGATTCCTCTACATTGGAACCAATCTATGACAAAGGTTTCACACTTTTGAAGGAGCTGCATTATAATACCCATATGGATCCTTTCCATGATGACACTTCTGCACTTTTTGATCATTTGAGTGAGCTAGTTCATTCTCCTACATCCTACAATTTTATGTTTTGGAGCATTAGTCTCAATGAAGTATGGGTGAAAGGGTTCTTTTTGATGGTGCCACATGAGTAGTATTGTTGGCAGGGGTTTTGGTAAGTGAGTTGCGCAGTGTCGTGGTAGCTACACAAGCTCACACGATATCGTGCAAGGCCAGACCAGCGCGATGGGCAGAAGAATAACCGCTTTGAATATTTTATATATTATTTGACCAAGTTTTGTTGCAATAGGTCATTAGTGGTTAAAAGTTAGTTAGAAGTGGACCCTTAATGTAAAGGCGCAAGCCTATTTATAGATCTAGTTTTGCAAGAGGGAAAAAAGAGAGAGGATCATGATCATCATAGGAGAATCACATCAGAGGATAATTATCGCATAAGGTCTAGTGCAATCTAGTTTTTGAAGAACTTCTTGTGTATCTGCCATTTATCTGGGTTTTCCTGATGTATGCAGTCTCCAGTTTTTTAGAAGAATTGTGTAATTTTGATCATTTACGCAAGATTAATATGATATGATAGTTGTTGCACAATTCTTGTCTGTTATCACTGTTGCGATCTAATCTGTTATGATGTTGCGACCTGTTTTGTTATGATGTTGCTATGATTTATTCTCTTTCTGCTATATTGATGTGATTTGTTTTAAAGTCTGCTACTTTTTGTTGCACTATGAGTTGATATGTTTTATGAACAATGCTACGGTATTAGTGATATTGTGAAAAATGTATGATGCCATGGAAATAAATCTATAATGACTACATAGTTCTGAATGCACTCTGCAAGTTATAAAAATAACTTAACGTCGACTGCAAAGCTTTGGATCTAGGAGTTATGGAGTCTCCCCGTCAGATCCCCATATCCTCCGTCCCCACTGTCGGAAACTTGGTTTCGACAGCTCTCCCTTGAACATATCAGGTGAGACCTCGTCTGCTCCGTGGATGTTGCTGGGCAGGGTAAAACCTGTCTGGGCCGGTGCTCAGGGAGATTGCGCTAGTTGGGCTACGATAGAGTGAGAACCCCTGTCGACGAGGCTTTGTTGGTGGGATTCGCCAACAAATGGTTCCGTTGTCAGGACTGAGTTTCTATTAAAAGGAGGATATGTTTTGGCATCCAAATTGATTGGAAATTGAAGGGTGGTTTGATCTAAAGTTGTGGGAGTTTGCTGAAGCTGAAAATCCGAATCAAAAGTTGTCAACGGCCCATTGATTGGATAGGTATATCCACGATGGTCCTCATGAATGGTTCTTTTGTCAATTTCCTATCCTTTTGTATGAATGGCTGGAAAATTTCACTAAGAAGAAGACAAACTTCCAAGGAGGAGAGCCAACATCCTGGACCTCGGAGCTAATCCAAGAGTTACAAGAAACCAACAATAAGGCATCACAAGTAGTTGAAGTATGGTTGGATAGTATCTTAGAAGGATACATCACCAAGTTTGCAGTCGACACCAATAAGTCCTTTAGTGAAGCATGAAGGGAGTTCTTCAGTGGACCTCGAGGAAGATTCATGTTGTTGCTGCAACTGTCAATTAAGCAACTGGTCTGTGAAAAAGGTATTCTAAAGATGGACCAAGAGTAGTGGAACTCTGGTGTGTGGAGGATGTAGGAACCACGACAAAAGGGGGGAGATGCACGGAAAGGTAAGGGGTAGATCGGCATGAATTCTGGTGAGAAGGTGATGGTCGTTGAGGAAACAAGTGGTTGTACAAGGGGAGGAGCAAGGTTTCAAGAGAATAGGCAGAGGATAGGAGAACGGTACTACTATGATCGAAGTGCAGTGCTGTCAAGAACAACCACATGGGATGAAGCAACCTTTTTGTGACGGGGAGGACGACTAGGCCCAAGCTACTCCCGAAAGGACAACAGGATTGAACCCCAACAGTAATGTGCCCACACCTCCGTGCACTACTCCACCACAAGGAAAAAATACACACTCTGCTTCAAATTTCCCTATGTGTCAGCAACAGTCTAGTAATAGAGCACCAGTAGGAGGAAGAAGGCCCAGAATGGCGAGCAACAAAATTAAGTTACTGATATTCAATGGAAATGGCACTGATGATCTAGAGTAGTACTGGTTCTTATGTGAGGCGATCTGGACCACCCGACAAACTGTCGATGATAAGAAAAGTTAGTTGGCCACTACTCTAAGGGGGTTGTGCACTGGAATGGTTCATGAGATTCACGCAGATTCCTCAGAGAGGTACCGTGAAGACATTGGATGAGATCCAAACAGGGTTATTTGAAGAATTCAAGAAGCCGAAGTCTGAGGCTCAGTATATTACTGAATCGAAAGAGATCAAACAGTTCCCCAATGAGATGATTTGGGACTTTGATCAGCGGTTTAAGACATTGATGGCTTGGGTTAGTTTTTAGATGAGCAATGTTCAACACAAAGAATCGTTCATCGCCGCACTTGTCCTGCATATCAGATGGCCACTAATGCAGCAAAATATTGCGACACAGAGTGAGGCTCTAGATATCGCGATGAAATTGGAGGCATTGCCAGTAGGAGAATCTGTGGTTGGAATGAACCAAATTCAAGCGCAGTTGGCCAATTTGACACTCCAACTGCAAGATATCAAAAAGGCCAAGGAAGGTCATGATGATCTTTGGTGCACCCATTTCTATGCAGACAGACATACCAAGGACACCTGTCTGACGTTTCAGAATTATTAGCTATCAGGAGCCCCAAATCCGTTGAGCTGTGCTAGTGTACCATGGTGTCACATATGTCACGTCTATGGGCATCCACATGATAACTATGATTACATGGAGAATATGGTTACCAAGGAAAAAAATTTGTTCTGTACATTTTGTCGGTCAGTAGGACATGATGATAAAAACTGTCGAGCTTATGATTTGCTCCAGGAAAGGATGTATGATTCATATTTTGTGAAATGTGAGGACCCCTGGACAACACAACCGTAGCCACAAGTAATGCAACCACCAGCACAAGTTCCATACACACCACTACCTCCGTTTCAATTTGTCCCCACGCAACCGTAGCAATAGTTTACAATGCAGTCACAGTTTGCACTTCTGCCACAAATGGTAGTAGAACCACAATATAACTAGGCACCATGACTACAGTATAATCAGCCACAATATGTTCAAGCCACGCACTATGTCTAGCTGCAACCAAACCTACTGCAGCAGCAAATGGCCCAATCGCAGTTTCTCCAAGGAGGAGTCCGAGGAGGATTCCGCGGAGGGTTTAGAGGTCAAGGAGGAGGATGAGGTCATGAATCAATCCAGTGTTACACCTGTGGGGTATTTGGGCATTATTAGAGGGAGTCATGCGTAGTGTACATATTGTGCAGCCAACGATCATACTTTTGAAAGCTTCCCTTAGTTGATTGCAAAATGGCAGGCTAGAAATATTCCTCAGTTACAGAACGTGCAGAATCAGATTCAACCTGCGTTCCAAGTACAGAACCAACCGATAATGCAGAACCAGGTCCCACTGCAGACTCAGACTCAGAACCAACCGATGAATTAGCCATTGAATCAGAACCCGCCATTGAACTTGAATCAAGGACTAACAATTGCAACAATTCAGGCCAAGCCGTGAATGTAGGATGTCAACATTGGGATCAACACTCGCACCGGTGCGACAACGGGAGACGATGGACTGCGACTAAAAGTTTGGCTCGCTGGAAATAAAAAGGTGGCATTTGATATTGTGACAGAGAAAGACACCTTCTTTGGTGCAAAAAATGCAATCAGGAGAAATCCGGGTAAGTTACCAATTGTTGATATGTCATTTTCTTTTGATCCATCTATAGAGGCAGGACCATCGTGGCAGCATGGTACCTTGAGACAGTTCTTTGAGAGTTGTCTATCACTGGCAAGGGACTTTAACACCCTTGTCAAGCTTGAGACGTTATTTCACCACCTGGATAAGACAGTGAAGGATTCTGCTATGAAGTCTTTGCAAAAAAGGAAGACAGGAAAGGAGATGAGGATGAATATCCAGATCGGAGATTAGGAGGTTGACTCGGTCATTCTGGATCTTGGATCAGATGTAAACATTTTGACCAAGCAAACCTAGAAATTGATGGGAAATCCAACATTGGGATGGTCGTCGGTGCAGTTGCGACTAGCAAATCAGGTGAAGGTTCATCCCATTGGTTGCATTTCAAACTTGGTTGTTGACATTGAAATGAAAACTCATGCTGACTTTGATGTGATAGAAGTAGTAGAATATGGTGATTCTTATCCCATGCTACTAGGGATTGGATGGGCTAATGATAACATGGCAGTTATCAACTTCAAAAAATGAGTTATGACATTTGAAAACCAGGATGTCAGTGTCATTGCTCCTATGGACCCTCATGAGGGACGACGATATATTGAACCTGTAAAGGATGAAGTCGGGAGAAGTTGGGATCATGCTTATAACATCTATGAAGACTATATCCATCCTACTGTCAATGGTGAACTTGGATGGCATAGCGCAAGTTCCATGTCCTTTGACTCTGATGATGCTCTAGAAAATTGGCAGAATAGGTTGCATGAAGTATCATTCAGGAAATGTGGGTTGATTACACAGTCTCTCCGGCATGTTGCAACTGAGACTGTCGAGTTTCCCATTTATGAAGGACTGCCGGGACTATCAAATTTATTTCAAGAAGTTGAAGAGAAAATTTTTGAACTGCAAAGGATATTGGTTCTCGATGTAGCACTGAAGGCTACTCCGGCTTGATTGTGGGTGACACACAAACAGATGATCCATGACTGGGAACAGTTCCGCAGATTGATGATGGTGCACTTCGGTGATTTAGAGGTCTATCATGCTAGGAGATATGCCAGATAGAATGATCCCACCAGTCATTTAATCGAGTGTCATACTTTATGGGCGTCGCGACCAAGAGATGAATGGGTCCATGCTTTTGTTCACACTCTGGAAGAAATGCCAAGATCTTGGTATGTGGCAGTAGAGTTGCGCAAAACTATCACCACTTGGGAGGAGTTGTCTGTTTTTTGTGTGCAGACATTTAGCTTTCAGGACATCAACCCAGAGGTATGTAATTCTTTACAAATCATTCACGACATCGTACTCAAGGTCACCCATGTCGCCTATCCCATTAATCCACATGTGCATTGTTCCATCCAATCCATGATGACCTGCTACAACTTGTCTGGGGAACCTGAAGATGACGATGAGTTGCGAAATGTTAATATTCTAGAGTCAGAAGGAAGCCACGATGTTACATCCCCAGACATACCGACGGACTCGATGAGTCAGCCATTGAGGATCCAAAAATTCAACATTGGGTCGACAGAGAACCCAAAATTTGCCAATGTCGGAGACTATTGGGACAAGGAGACCATGTCCAAGATCATGGACCTGCTACATGAATTCCATGACCTTTTTCCGTCACAGTTTTCAGAGATGAAGGGAATTTTAGGAGACCTAGGGGAGATGAAAATCATGTTGAAACCAGATGCCAAACTGATGCGATAGAGGCCGTATCGATTGAACCCATGATACAAGGACCATGTGAAGGATGAGATTGATCGGATGCTTGATGTTGGGATCATCGATCCTATAGAAGAATCCGAGTGGATCAGTCCTATGGTGGTCCAGGATAAAAATATAGGAGAAATCCGCATTTGTGTCGACCTAAGGAAGTTGAATGATGCATGCATAAATGATCCGTTCCTGACCCCTTTTATAGACGAATTTTTTGAAGGTGTAGGTGGCTAGGAGATGTATTCTTTCACGAATGGATTTTTGGGATACCACCAGAGCTGGATTGCGAAGGAGGATCACCATAAGACTATGTTTGTCACTGAGTGGGGCTGTTTTCAATATACAGTCATGCCTTTTGCGATGAAGAATGCACCAACCATATTCTCTCGCGTAGTTGTCACTTTATTTAAAGATTTTATTCAAAAGTTCCTGCAGGTGTATATGGATGACTGGACTGTCTATGGACTAATTAGGGACCATCTGGACAACCTGCGACTGATGGTAGAAAGGTGTCGACAACATCATATCACCTTAAACTCTAAAAAGTGTATTTTTTGTGCACCATTTGGAATGCTACTGGGGCACATAGTCTGCAAAGAAGGTCTATTGGTTGATCTGGTGAAGATCGCGCTAATCCTTAGTTTACCACCACCGACTAATGTCAAAATTCTTAGGGCCACACTAGGGAATACTGAATACTATCACAATTTTATCAAAGGATATGCTGCGATTACTGCCCCCATGGAGAAACTACTAAAGGAGGATGCAGACTATGAATGGACTCAGGAATGTCAATGAATTTTTGACACTTTGAAAGCAAAGATGGCCTTTGCACCCATACTGGTTTTTCCTGATTGGGATAAGGATTTCCATGTGCACGTCGATACTTCTTCTATCGCGCTGGGGGTTGTTCTTGCACAAGCAAGTGAGAACGACCTGAATCACCCAATCACATATGCCAGTAGAAAGCTGTCATTTGCTGAAAAAAATTATACAATGATGGAAAGGGAAAGCTTGGGGATGGTTTATGCATTGCAAAATTTCTAGCACTACTTGTTGGGCAGACATTTCAAGATGTTCATAGATCATTCTGCTTTGCAATACTTGGTCAATAAGCCTGTGTTGGGGGGGAATATCTATCGATGGCTGTTACTCTTCCAGGAATTTTATTTTGAAATAGTTGTGAAGCTAGGGCATTTGAACGCTGGCCTGGATCATCTGTCTTGCATCGAGAATAGTGAAGAACTGACCAATATTGATGATAGATTACTAGATGCGTAATTGTTCCTTGTTGACATCGCAGATGATCACTATGCACCAATTATTCAGTTTTTGGCCACTGGTATCGCCCCGGAGGACATGTCAACTAGACAAAAGAAGCAGCTAGTAGTAAAGGCTTATGATTTTCAATTAATTGCTGGATAGTTGTATAAGCTTGGACCGGATGAAATCTCACAACAGTGTATTTTACCGCATGAGCAGGGTCCCATTCTCAAAGAAGCACATGCAGGAATTGCAGGAGGCCACTATGGAGGATGGGATACTGTGCAGAAGGTGTTACACATTGGACTATGGTGGCCTATGTTGCGTAACGATGCCACAAACTATGCAAGGAGATGTGACGTCTTCCAGCTTGTCGGTAAACCATTACGGCGGGATGAGATGTTGTTGGTACCGCATGTGACTCTGCAACCATTTGATAAANGTGGGTCCTATTAATCCACCAAGGAAGTGGACTAGTGTGAGATACATCATTACTACAATTGACTATCTCACTAGGTGGGCAAAAGCCGCACCATTTGTGGATTGTACCGCTGCGACAGCAGTGAGGTTCATCTTTGAAAACATTGGGACACGGTTTGGGTTTCCTAGGATCTTGATGAGTGACCAGGGTAGTCAGTTCGTCAACCATACTTCAGAAAGCCCTAACTGAGGAGTTGCAGGTGCAACATAAGAGGAGTACACCATAGCATCCACATGTGAATTGGACCATCGAAGGATTCAACAAAATCTTGGAAACAACACTGACTAAGGTATGTAAAGCTAACCGCAATGTCTGGGACCTAAAAATTCTAGCAGTGCTATGGGCCTATCGCACTACTTGTAAATGAATAACTGGCTAGACACCATTTAAGTTGGTCTATGGGAAAGAGGCAGTCATGCCGATGGAGTACATTGTTCCTAGTTTGCGCCTTGCCACAGTGACGGGCATGGATGATGCAGAAGCATTAGAAGAACGAATTGCATAGTTGATCCAGCTTGAAGAAGACCACTTTATTGCTGCCTTCCACCAACAGGTTGCGAAGGATCGACAGAAGGCGTGGAATGATCACCACATTAAGCAAAAATAGTTTGCAGAAGGATATTTGGTGTTGTAATACTATAGTAAGTTCATCAAGCATCCAGGTAAGTTACAAATGCACTGGTTAGGTCCGTAACTTATTCATTCTATTACTTCTGGCAGTGCAGTTCAATTATAGCAATTAGACCTCACATTCTTACCGATGCTTGTCAATGGGAGTCGCTTGAATCCCTATAGGTTGAGGCTGGCAATGCACACTACTTGAGGCGCTGTGAAAAAAAAAATGAAGATTTTGTTTCAGAGCAGCAAGGCGAGCCCTGGGGAAGAGGCTGCGCAAGGTTAGAGTTTGTAGCAATGAATGGTCGACCACTTGCGATAGTTGTAGGGTTGTGGGTTGGTCAATTTGAGTAATAAATGCGGGTAGTTTAAATAGTTGGCTGGTGGCGCTTATTGAAGCAACCCATATTAATGATTGATCTAACCGTTAGAGGAGTAGGATTGTCGTCGGACTTGGCGACATTAATACCATATTTAGTACTAATGGTGATAATAGATTTGGCAATGATGAGTTTTGAGTTGGAGGTGGTTATAAAAAGTGCGCGGGATGTGGGAGGATGGCATTGTTCAGTTGAGTGAGCAGCTTATTGAGTAGAAAGGTGAATTGTGTAGTAGGTTGTGAGCTATTGAGTGAGTTGTAGTTTTGCTGGTTAGAGCTGTCAAGTGCATTTTAAGGTTTGAGGCGTGAGGCATGCTGAGCGACCTCAACGCCATTGAGATTTCAAGTGAGTACGAGTCCCCTCTTCAACCCACGGCTGTTGAAGAATAAATTATGATCATTCCAGTCAGCTCATTGTCCATTCCCAAGTGGAAGAGGCAGGCTCAGAGGCCCAGTCCCACGTCCCTGCAGAAGAGGCAAAATCGCACATCGACGAGAGTGCAAGGAGAAGGAACTGCACATACCGGCCTGTCAAGCTTGGGTGCTGTTGAGTTTGTGGCACCTCAGGGTGTCTTTGTTCATGATATTTTTGGATAGGTCACTCCTATGCATCCGAGATCCAAGCCGAGGAAGCCGTAAAAAAATTAGAAGTATCCACCAAAATTGCCACTGCTGCCAGAAGGGATGATGTGCTCTATCGACATCATCCCTGCATTGATTAGGTTGAAATTTCATGACTTGCTATTGCTCAAAGATGTTAAGTATGAGCCCTATGAGTCAATCCTGACGGGGCCTAGTGCCCCAATTTGGCAGATTCCTCAACCTTGGGCGAGTGGGTTAGATCAATCTGGATTGATGGGGCTCATCAATATGCCCCATTTTGGGCGATTGAATGACTCCCATGCGTGTGTGAAGCAATTGTTGGCTTGTTTTCATGGAGGGATGCTTTGGTTGAAAATGTCGATCCCTGTTATAGTAGATTTGATTGCAAGCATCACAAGCTTTCTGAAGGCCAGGGAAGATCCGGCGCAGTATATTTGCGGGAGGGATACTGACTAAAGGCTTGCCAAGCAGCTGAAGGAGTGCTTTGGTTTGCAGTGTGATGGCCGTGCTTATCACATCAATAGCATTAACTCACAGGTAGAGTGCATTGGCATGAGGATTTTGGTGAGCAAGTTAGTTCAAGGAAACTGACCAGTCCAATGCAATTCGGGTGTTGTTTCGTATGCCCAAAAGTGTGTTGAGGGAGTGCAAATGAATTGGTCTCTGTTTTTGTTGAATCAGTTGCTAGAAGACATGCTTGCTTCTCAGGATGGGTGGTCATTTTCATATAGTTGGTTGTTGATCCTTATTGCGATAGTTTCCTGGATGGAACCAGAAGACTATCAATCGATGATAGTTGATGCGGAAAAGGTGTGTTGAGGTGCAAGGTATCAGAACTTATGGTGGGTTGAAGAGCCCAGTCGAGAGGTGGACCGTGCCATTCAATTTTGGGTTTATTGGGAAGCATTGTAGGCCAGAGCTGTTTTCATTCCCTGAGTCTCTCCTTATGTCGAGGCCAAGTATCAATGGATCCTTTGATTTGCCATCGGGCCCCACTCTATCTACATTCAGGCGCGATGGGACCCCAACTGGCAGTGGCTACCTTTTCCTTACAAAGTCACGATAGAAGAATTGGATGCCATTGTCCAAGAGTGGTCGATGGAGTGGAAAAACCCAGTGATTCAGGAGGAATTTTCTAAAGAGTAGCCACCAAATTCCCCAGAAGGAGCTGAGCAACTCACGAATCTAACAACGAGTTGTCGACGGAACCTGAGGATGCAACACAACACATGCGGGAGGAGACTTGCACCAAATGGTGCCAAGAATATGAGGTGGGCAGTGGTACCAGGTCATGGATGGAGGACCAACTATAGCGGCTTATCAAAGCAGTCACTGACTCATCCATAGATGCAACAAAGGCGATCCGAGAGTCAAACCACGAAGAATCCGGCGTGGTAAGAGATCAATTAGATTCAATTTTAGGTATTGTTTCTAGGAAGACATCTGTGAGACTTATGATTTAGGACATCTCATCGATTGGAACTGAGCCCCGAGCTAGGAACGTGCAAATTCCCCCAATTGCAATCAACACAGGAAATGACAAAGTTCACCAGTTGCTGCGACTGATCCAGAGTGTGGCTTTGGACCTGAACAAGTTGTCTGTTATGGCGTTAGTGGATTTTTAGCATGTTGCTGCCCTAGGATTGGCAGAATGACAGAAAGAACTGACTGAAGGCTATGTCAAGTCACAAAGTGCAACAAAGAAGCTGCAGAAATAGGCAAATGAGCTGCATTAGGTTCGGGCGCAGCTAGCAAAAGAAAAAGTGTGAGAGATCGACACCTTGAAGGTGACATAGGATGAGATGCAGTGAAAGTTTTCTGAAGAGATTACGGAACTAAAAAAGGTGCAAGACCACCTGATCGTTAAATAGGCGCAAATGTGTGCTAGGTGCGGCAAAGTCATGCAGGGTGTTTCTTAACCTTGCTAGCACATTTTTGAGAACACGATCGAGCTCATCCCAGTTGAAAAGGCCAAGTGATTGGGGAAAACTATTGTTCAGCTTCAGGATACCAACATGATGCTCAATTCCATGGTACAACCTACGAATCTACTGGAGCAGGTTGTGGAAAGGAAAGCCTCCATTGAAGACATTGCAACTCAGTTCGAAAGCATGGAGCAAGAGGCCAAAACCATTATGGAGGTGACAACACAATTTTGGCAGAGCGTTGTCCAGGACAAGTAGCTTGATCAGCTGACTACAAGTGCAAGAAACTGAAGGTCAACTAACGACCTTGAAGACATCACTGAGGGCCATGCCACTGATGGTATAGATGACATGGGCCAAGGAACTGAAGGACCTACAGCAGAGAGCCGCCCGTGCGTAAGAACGCCAACAAAAGTGCTGCGCTCAGCTTGATGAATTTCAAGAAATCAATGGATAGTTGGCTGTTAAAGCAGTCACCACGCTGCAATTAGTGCAAGAGCATCGTCAAATGGTCGACATCAAGGCCAGAGAAGAGAATCCAGTGTGGCAGGCTTTGACTAATTGTCAGAGTACTGCTGACAAAGTCCAACTTCAGGTTCGTGAGATCGCACAACAATTTGAAGGTTTCAAGGCGTCAACACATACCCTGTCAACCTGACGTGACTGTGTTGGGGGCCTGTTGGCAGGGGTTTTGGTAAGTGAGCTATGCAGCATCATGGGAGCTATGCAAGCTCGCGTGGTATCGTGCAAGGCCAGATCAGCGCGATGGGTGAAAGAATAACTGCTTTGAATATTTTATATATTATTTGACCAAGTTTTGTTGCAATAGGTCATTAGCAGTTATAAGTTAGTTAGAAGTGGACCCTCAATGTAAAGGCGCAATCCTATTTATAGATCTAGTTTTGCAAGAGAGAAAAAAGAGAGAGTATCATGATCATCATAGGAGAGTTGCATCAGAGGATAATTATCACATAAGGTCTAGTGCGATCTGGGTTTTGAAGAATTTCCTGTGTATCTGTGATTTATCTGGGTTTTCTTGATGTATGCAGTCTCCGGTATGGAGAAGAATTGTGTAATTTAGATCCTTTGCGCAAGATTAATATGATATGAAAGTTGTTGCACAAATCTTGTCTGTTATCACTACTATGATATAATCTTCTATGATGTTATGACCTGTTTTATTATGATGTTGCTATGATTTAGTCTCTTTCTGTTATATTGATGCAATCTGTTTTAAAGTCTGCTAATTTCTGTTGCACTATGAGTTGATATCTTTTATGAACAATGCTACAGTATTAGCGATATTGTGACAACTATATGATGTTGTGGAAATAAATCTATAATGACTGCATAGTTCTGAATGCACTCTGCAAGCTGTTGAAACGACTTAACATCGACTACAAAGCTCTGGATCTAGTAGTTATGGAGTGTCCCCATCAGATCCCCATATCCTCCGTCCCCACTACCATAAACTCGGTTCTGATAGCTCTCCCTTGAACATCTCAAGTGAGACTTAATCTTCTCCGCAGTTGTTGCTGGGTAGGGTAAAACCTGTCTGGGCTGGTACTCAGGGAGATTGTGCTGGTTGGGTGTCGACAAAGTGAGAACCCCTAACGACGAGGCTTTGTTGGTGGGCTTCACCAACAAGTATGGAACTCCTAGATTTACTTTTTATGATGACATGGTTAGAGCACATTATTATTCACATTTTTAGCAGCATCCTTTGTTACTTTATGATGATGCACATCTACATGGATGCACCTGTGGTATTTACTTGAGTCAGTTGCAGACTCGTGCTTTTCCTTTCTCCTTGTGTAGTCCATTGGATGTTGGAGGAAATTCATCCCACACTTGGGTAAAGAGATATATGATTGAAGAAAATTATTATTGGAAGAAAAATCCTCTATTATTTCATGATGATATACATATTCATGGGTGTATTGATGAGACTTCTTTGAGCCACTTGAAGTCTTCATTTTTTCCTTTTTCCTTATTTGGTTCAGATTTTGGTGGAGGTTCTTCATTCACTTCTTGGATGAAAGAACACATGGCTGATTATATTGTTGTACATTATATATGTTTGGAGCAGCATTATAGGACATGGGATCCTCACCTATGTCATTGGGGCAGATCTGATATAATACTTTATGCTTGTGTGTATGGGCCACATGGTGATCTACTCACTTGGATGTATAAGCACTTTCATGATTCTTTGATGAGGTTCCTTCTTGATGTACATTTGTATGATGTTGTTATGTACTTTCATGATCTATATTTTTCACTCATGTCATTTGGAAGGGTACAATACATACAATGGGATCCTGGAATTTCTTTGTTTCATCACACTTGGAGTAGCAGTTCGATTGTTGGTTTGATTCAACAAACCAACCTTCAGTTGTTTGAGTTCATCCTTGCAGACCAATGTTCATATTTCCTATGCAGAGTACCTTTTGAGAGATGGATTCAATTTTCACATGCTTGGTGTTCATGGCATCTCATCGTATACATTTCACACCATCCATGTATCAAGATCATATGGGTCCCTGGGATCATTTTTGCTCTCATTGGTTTCAATTTTGGGGGCAATACGCAGCATTGGAGATTTATTCACCACTTGAGAAGATGAATGTAATCATAGTAGTGAAACAATAGGCATGGTGGTTCCTCTTTGATATTTTATTGGAATCTTAAGCAATTCAAAGTTTGGTAACTCAATACCAAGTTCAAATAATTATATCGAAGCAAAAAGGGGTGAAAACTCAGAAAATGTTTCCCAAAATATGGAGGTAAAGCTTATTTGCAAAAAATTTGTTTTTATGGATTTGATTAATCCTTTTGGTATTAGTGGTGATGTTACATTAAATATCAATATGCACAATCCACATCTCTTTACTTTTGGGAACACAAAATTGCAGTACATGAGTGCCACTACTAAAATTGTAGCTAAAGAAAATTAATGAGCAAACCATAACACCACACTTGGTGCAAAGGAAGGAGTACCACATGAGGATGCCACTTGGGAATATGAAATAATATTGCAGCGTACAAATATTAAATTTCTTGAGTACAAGCAATATTGGGTGGGGAGGACTGTAATGTCCCCATTTTTAATAATTTCATAGCAGGACAATTCCATCAATCCTACTAGTTCCCTAGGTTGGATGGATACATTTGGAATTTTAATAAGGGAGATAATAAATGATGTTCATACATCAGAATGGAATAAATATTTAATAATGGAGCTTATTAAATATATAGAAGAGAAAATTGAAGTGGCAATGGAGCATGGAGACACATGGAGACTATGGGGCCCACACAAGCTAGGAATTTTGTGCCACATGGCATCCTCCTCTTGTAATTTCGAATTCATGGGAAGCATAAAGGTTCTTGTATGAATTAGAATGATAATACACTTGGCCATATGCATCATAGGTATAATTTGGGAATAAACGTAACTTACATGGGAGAGGAAGAGTCATTTTGGAGCTAGTGGGACACTTGGAATATATTCCCTAGATCTATGGAAACAATGATGAAGATGCTATGACACCTATGATACAAATCAGATCTGAAGGATGAAATCTGACATATCTGACATGTCAGGTCAAAATAGAGAATCCAAGAGATCACTCATGTGAGTTGAGGAAGCTCAATGGGCTCCAACTTGAATTTGGGGAAGGTGGAAGGCTAGGAAAGGGAGGACACAGGGAAAATCATGAGCACAAACCCTAATTCGAATTGGATTGAGTTTGTGGATGGATTGGTAACCTTATAAGGCTAAGGGTGTTTATAAAATACATTAATAAACCAATATAATGGCTTTTGATCATTTGAGAAATTGTGAATTGTGAATTGTGAGAGCTAGTGGATGACTAGTTTTCTTGCATTAGCCAATTTCGAGGGTGAAAGATTCCCTTCCAAGTTGGTGTTTGGAGAGGCCAATGTGAAAAAATTGGTCATTTAATAAAATTTCAAAAAGGGACATTACAAAGACATGCTTCCAAAGTGTCAAATTGATGAATATGGCTCTCCAGAAAGAAAATTTATGAATTTGGAAAAAGTGATCCAAGATACGCGGGCTAAGGCCAACGAAAGATAGTGCAGGACACCTCGAGATATCAAGGTAGAAATAGAAAGAAAGATAGAGAAATTGAAGGTCATAGTTGAAAACACCAAAACTCTAGAACAAGGATGTACTAAGCCATACAAAGAAAGTGCTCAAATATGGGGATAATTGATTGCTGATGAGCGAATAAAGGAGCTAGCACAAAGGTTGTGAAAAACAAAGGAAACATAGGAGAATATGAGAGATAACTTAGCCATCCTATCTGGTACTAAGAAGATGAACACAATCAAAGAATTCAAAAGTCAGCAACAGGAAATTGGTAGCATCAAGGAAGAAAAATCCAAAAGAGTTAGAAAACTCGAATCCATGCAAGAAGAAGTTGATCAGATTGTAGAATCCTTTTTAGATTTGCAAAATGAAACTAGGAAAACTACAAAAGAATGCTTAGAAATATTGAATCCATTTCCTGGTTAACAAGAAAAACAAGACATTCTGACCAAAGAAAGAAAAATGAAAGAAAAGGTTGCAACTACAAAAGAATCCCTATAGATATTATCAGCAACAATTCGATTAGCCATAACATCTTCCACTTAATGTAGAAATATTTGTACACCCCATTTCCATTGATGTCAAAGGGGGAGAGAAAGATAGATCCAAATGACAGGGGGATCAATACTTATGAAGAGTATGTATATTTTAGGGGCAGTATATGTTTGTTGACATCAATGACAAAGGGGGATATTGTTGAACAATGATTGTCATTGATGCCTAATATGTACTGTCACATTGATACTCATGTATGTCTGATCTCTATATCTCTCTGTAAAGAAAGAAAATGTGTATCTATGTGAAAATATGCAAATAGTAGTAATGTATATGATCAAATATTTTATTACAAAATTGCTCACAAGTGCGGAAATAATAATCCACAAAGAAGAACATTGAAATCATAGATATGCACAAATTGTTGGCAGGGGTATTGATCCAAATGGAGATCGGTGGCCACCCACCTATTCCAATGGCTCAAAACAATTGTCCATTGTGGCAGTTTCCTAGTTATTTTTCGGCAGTTTTTCGAGTCCTAAACTTCCGGGGCCGTTTTGAGGCCTTAAACGACATTTTTTGGAGATTCGGGGCCAAATGGTTTCCATCGGCATGTATTTGGCCGACCAAAAATTGTAAATCTTAGATAGACCTTTCCGACGAGCTATCAAACGCCCAAATCGAAGATCGTATGCAAAAGTTATGACCCCAGGAAGTTGACTGTTCAACTTACCACCTTGGGGCCGCAAACTTTATGACGGTTCATCTTCTAGGGTTACGTTTTGGGACTTTTGGGGTTCTCACCTCATTCTTATTATAAATAGGCCCCTTTGGCCTCATTTTGTATTCAGCTTGGCACGAATGAGTGTAGCAGCCACATCTCTTCTCAGAGATCGCTACCACCATTCTAGCAATTGTATTACAGTCTGTTCTATTTCCGCCATTTAATAGAATATGTGTTTACTGTATCTTTGTTATCTTTGCAAACTATCTGTGATTATGATTTTGTATATGTTCTTTAATTTCGTTCACGCCTAAATCCAGATCATGTATTGGGTAAGTGAGTTGCACAGCACCGTGGAGGCTGCGCAAGCTCACACACCATCGTGAAGGTCCACAATAGCGCGATAGGTGGAAGAATAACCGTTTTTGGAATTATTTATGCAATTTTGTACCAATTGACCACATTTTGTGGATATAAATTATTAGGTTGTTAGAAGTTAGTTAGAAGTGGACCTTGGATGCAAAGGCACAAGCCTATATATAGAGTTAGAATCACAATTGTAAAAGAGAGATCATGGATGAAACAAATCATGCGATCAATCCTTTTTGTGACCCAAGGTGTGTCCTTGTCGATTCATTTTGTCTTTGAGCAGTTTTGGCTCTGTCTATGTTGGTCACTTAGTGAATCTAGCTAGTGATCATTCTCCTGCTATGGAGAAGTATTGTATAACTGGGATCTGTTGCGTAGAAGTAATATGACATGACAGATGTTTCTCTAAAATGATCTTATTTCTTATGTATTTTCTGTCTTTTCGATCTAAAATGACTATGATGAATGTTTTATGAATGAATGTGACTTCTGCGATGAATGACATAATGCGATTTGTTAGTGATTTACTAGCTATGAAAATAGATCTGTAATGTATGAAGCGATTTAGATAAACTATTCTGGAATATCTGTTGATTATGAGTTTCAATCGCTGAGAACGTACCCTCTCTTCCCACTGTCAAAAACTTGGTTTTGACAGCTCTCCCTTGACATATCAAGTGAGACTTCATCCGCTCTGTGGGTGTTGCCGACCAGGGTCAAACCTGTTTGGGTCGATCCTCAGGGAGATTGTGCTGGTTGGGCGTCATCAGAGTGGGAAACCTTGTCGGCGAGGCATTGTTGGAGGATCATGCCAAAAAATGGTTCCGTTGTCGGGACCTCATTGCAACTGAAGGGAGGATATGTTGTGGCATCCGACCAAAACCGATATTGAAGAGTGGTTTGATATAAAGTTGAGAGAGTTCGCTGAAACAGAGAACCAAAATCCAAAGTTGTCGACACCCAGGTGGCTGGACAGATATATCTACGACGGTCCCTATGAGTGGCTCTTTTGTGAATTTATGATCATATTGTACGAATGGCTAGCACAATTCACTTATAAGAAGAATAACCATCAAGGTAGAGAGCCAACATACTGGACCCCTGGACTGATCCAGGAACTGCAAGAAACCAATAACAAAGCATCGCGAGCTATTGAAGTATGGTTGGATAGTATTCTGGAAGGATACATCACTGAGTTTGTAGTCGATACCATTAAGGCATATAGCAAAGCAGAAAGAGAGTTCTTCAATGGGCCACGAGGTAGGTTCTTGCTGTCTCTACAATTATGTATTAAGATTCTCATCTACAAGAAGGGTATTCTAAAAATGCACCTCTAGTAGTGGAACTTTGGTGTGCGGAGGCTGTGGACACTGTGATGAAAGGGGAAGGAAAATGGCAAGATAAGGGGTAGATGGGTATGAGTTCTGATGGTACGGTGAGGATCACTGAGGAAACAAGTGGTTGTACAAGGGGAGGAGAAAGGTTTCAACAAGAGAAGAGGTAGAGGATAGGGGAAGGTCTTGCTACGATCGAGATTCAAGACCATGAAGAACAACCACATGGGATGAAGGGACCCTACAATGATGATGAGGATGACAAGACCTAGACTACGCCCAGGATAGCAGGAAGCTTGAACCCTAGTAGTAATGTGTCCAAACCTCTATGCACTACTCCACCAACAGGTAGAAAATCTCATTCTACATCACCTTGTCCGACGTGTCAGAAGTGGAACACCATTTGTAGGAAGAAGGCCTAGAATGGAAGGCAACGAGATGAAGTTACCTATATTCCATGGAAACGAGACTGATGGCCCAGCGTAGTACTGGTTCTTATGTGAATTGGTTTGGACTGCTAGACAGAGTGTGGATGATGTATCAAGAGAAGACAACTGGTGACCACCCTCAGGGGTCGTGCACTTGAATGGTACATGAGGTTCATGCATGTTCCTCATGTAACCCCAATGAAAACACTGAATGAGATCTGCGAAAGACTATTCAAAGAATTTAAGAAACCCAAATCTGAGGCCCAATATGTTATAGAACTCAAGGAGACTAAGCAGTTTCCGAATGAAACTATTTGGGATTTTGATCAACAGTTTAAGAAGTTGATGGATCGAGTGATCTTTAAAATGAGTGATGTTTAACATAAGGAGTGGTTTATTGCTGCACTGGTTCGAAACATCAAACAACCATTAATGCAATAAAAGATCGCGACACATAATGAGGCGCTGGAGATGGAAATGAAGTTATAAGCTTCACCTATTGGGGAAACTGCAATTGGCATGAACCAGATTCAGGTGCAACTAGCAAACTTGACGCTCCAGCTGTAGGATATTAAGAAGGCAAAATAAGAGCATGATGATCTCTAGTGCATGCGATGTCATATGGATGGCCACACCAAAGACACCTATCCAACTTTTTGAAATTATTTGCTATCAAGAGCACCGAACACTTTGAGTTGTGCTGGTGTGCCATGGTGTCACATATGTTAGGTATATGGGCATCGACACAAAAACTATAGCTACCTACAGAAGATGGTTACAAATGCAGAAAGTTTGTATTGCTCCTTTTGTCGCTCAGTAGGGCATGAGGATAAAGACTGCTAAGCTTATGACCTACTTCAAGAGAGAACATATGATTCATATTTCATGAAGGGTGAGGATCCTCGCATGATATTGATGTCACAACCATAGATGGTACAACCAACAGTACAATATGCACCACCTCCGCAAGTGCAGTTTATTCTATCGCAGCCGCAACAACAGTTCACATCGCAACCGAATTTTGTAGTACAACCACAATTTGCACCGCGATCGTAGTATAATCAGGTGCCGATTACTCAACCTCAACAATAGTATGTCCAAGTAGTGCAATACGTTCAATAGAAACTGAATTCCCTGTAGCAGCTAGCCGGAGGATTTCAAGGAGGATTCTGGGGAGGATTTAGGGGACGAGGAAGAGGCTTCAGATGAGGAGGAGGAAGAAGTCAGGAATCCATCTAGTGTTACACTTGTAGGGTATTTGGCCACTATTAGAGGGAGTGTCCCCATGTGCAGTGTACATACTACAAAACAAGTGAGCATAACGTCAAAAGTTTCCCTCTGTTGATTGTAAAGTGGTAGGACGAGCACATCCCTCAATTGCAGAACTAGTTCCAAAACCAAAATCAAGTGCAGACCCAATAGCCATTGCAGAATCAGCCTCATATCCCACCACAGACTTAGAACCAGTTGATGAACCCACCACCGATTCAGAATCCAACTCCAAATTTGAATCAAGGATCCATGTTTGCGACAATTCTAGCAGATCCCATAGCCCAAGCTGTCGATGTTGCTATTGTCACCCATGCAAGTGTGACAACTAGAGAAGACAGATCTCATCCACAAGTTCAGATTGCAAGGAAGAAAAAGACAGCCTTTGATATTATGACAAAGAAGGAGACGTTCTTTCAGGCCAAGCATGCAATCGAGAGGAATCTGGGTAAGTTACCTATTGTTGAAATGCCATTTGCTTTTGATCCTTCTATAGAGGCAGGAGGATCACGACATCATGGTACCTTGCAACAATTATTTGAGAGCTGTCTGTCGTTAGCTAAATATCCTGAGGCTCTCAGTGATATTGAGAATTTGTTGATCCAATGGGATCAGCCGCTGAAGGATTCCACAGTAAACTCCCTCCAGAAGAGAAAGACAGGTAAAGAGATAAGGATGAACATCCAGATAGGGGACTACGAAGTTGATTCTGTTATTCTGGAACTAGGATCAGATGTGAATATTTTGACCAAGCAAACTTGGAAGTTGATGGGAAATCCAACCTTAGGGTGGTACCCTGTGCAACTGTGAGTAGCAAATCAAGCCAAGGCTCAGGCCATTGGCCATGTCTCGAACTTGGTTGTCGAAGTCGAAGGTATGAAGACATATGCTGATTTTGATGTTATTGAAGTTGTTGATGGTGGAGGCTCTTATCCTATGCTTCCAGGGATTGGATGGGTCAATGATAGCATGGTAGTCATCAATTTCAAGAAGCGAGTTATGACATTTGAAATCCAACATATCAGAGTCATATCTCCCATGGACCCTCAGGAGGGAAGGCAGTATATTGAACCTATCAAAGATGAGGTTGGTAGAGGCTGGGATCATGCCTACAACATATCTGAGGACTATATCCACCCTACTGTCGATGGTGAAATCGAATGGCACAGCGCTAGCTCTACGTCCTCTGATTTTGAGAATGATTTAGAAAATTGGCAAAATTGGTTTCACGAGGTGTCTTTTAGAAAATGTGGTCTGATTACACAATCTCTACATCATGTTGTGACTCAGATCATCGAGCTGCCAATTTATGAAGGGATACCAGAGTTGACTGAATTTCTCCAAGAATTTGAAGAGAAATTATTTGAACCATAGAGGCTGTTGGAACTGGAGGAAGCATTGAAGTCTACCCCAGTACGCTGGTGGGTGGCTCACAAACCGGCAATCTATTGATGGGTACAATGTCGACAATTGATGATGGTGTGCTTCAGTGATTCAAAAACCTATCCTGTAGGGTGATATGATGGGTGCAATGACCCCACCGGTCATTTAATTGAATGTCAGGATTTGTGGGCATTGTGACCCAAGGATGAGTTGGTCCATGATTTTGTTCATACTTTGGAAGAAATGCCTAGATCTTGGTATCTAGCGGTAGATCTGCACAGAACCATCACTACTTGGGAGGAGTTGTCGATTTTCTTGGCGCAGACTTTTAATTTCTGGGATGCTAACCCTGAGGTCCACAATGCACTCCAACTCATCCGCGATGTAGCCCTGAAGGTTGTGCCACCCGCATACCTGATAGATCCACATGTGCAGTGTCATATGCAATCTCTGATGACCTGCTATAATATATCTGGAAAACATGAAGATGATGATGACATGAGGAACGTCAACATTCTGGAATCAGAAGGCATTCACAATGTTGTAGCACTAGACATACCAAACAACCCCATGAATCAGTTGTTGAAGATCCGCAAAGTTAACATTGGGATAGAAGAGAACCTGAAGTTTGCTAATATTGGGGACTATTGGGACGAGAAGACAATGGCACAAATAACGGATTTGCTGCATGAGTTCCAAGATCTATTTTTGACATGGTTCTCGAAAATAAAAGGGATATTAGGGTATCTAGCGGAGATGAATATACCATTGAAACCAAATGCGAAACCTGTGTGACAGAGGCCATATCGACTGAACCTGTGATACCAAGAACAGGTTAAAGATGAGCTTAACAGGATGTTGGACGCCGAAATCATTGATCCTATTAAGGAATCAAAATGGATAAGCCCTATGGTGGTTCAAGACAAAAATACTAGAGAATTTTGCATTTGTGTCGACCTACAAAAGCTGAACGATTCCTTCTTGCATGACCCATTTCCCACACCTTTTACAGATGAGGTCCTTGAAGGGGTAGGCATTCAGAAGATGTACTCATTCACGGATGGATTTTCGAGGTATCACCAGATCTGAATCACAAAGGAAGATCGGAATAAGACCACATTTGTCACTGAATGGGGTTCTTTTCAATATATAGTCATGCCTTTTGGGTTGAAGATTGCACCAGCGATCTTTTCTTGGGTGGTTGACACTGTGTTCAAATATTTCATTCAAAAATTCCTGCAGGTATACATAGATGACTAGAAAGTCTATGGTTTGGTTAGAGATCATTTAGAAAACCTGCGATTGATGCTGGAAAGGTGTCAACAGCATCAAATCACATTAAACTCAAAGAAGTGCATTTTTTGCGCTCCATTCGGAATACTATTGGGACATATCGTGTGCAAGCAAGGGCTGTTGGTTGACCCTGTGAAGATTGCACTTATCCTTAGTGTACCACCACCAATGAATGTGAAGATGCTTCGGGTGACGGTGGGACACATGGGGTACTATTGCAAGTTCATCAAAGGATACACCGTGATTACGGCCCCCATGGAGAAGTTGCTAAAGAAGGATGTCGCATTTGAGTGGAATCTCAAGTGTCAAGGGAGTTTCGACACACTAAAGTCCAAGATGGCCTTGGCGTCAATCCTGGTATTCCCTGATTGGAGCAAGGAATTCCACATCCATGTCGATGCCTCTTCTATTGCGATAGGGGTAGTACTTACGCAACCAGGTGAAGGCGACCTAGATCATCCAATCGCATTTGCCAGTAGGAAGTTGTCTTTTGTAGAAACAAATTATACAACCACCAAGAGAGAGGGCTTGGCCATGGTTTATGTGCTGCAAAAATTTTGACACTATCTATTGGGCGGTCACTTCAAGATGTTCACAAACCATTCTACTTTGCAATATCTGGTCAATAAGCCTGTGTTGGGGGGGAAGATCTGTCAGTGGCTGCTACTTTTCCAGGAATTTGACTTTGAGATAATTGTGAAGCTAGGCCGGTTGAATGCTGGCCCCAATCATCTATTTTGCATTGAGATAGGAGAAGCGCCTACTAATATTGACGATGGATTGCCCGATGTGTAACTGTTCTAGGTAGAGATCGCAGATGAACACTTTGCTCCAGTCATTCAGTTCTTGGCAACCGAAGTTGCTCCAAAGGACCTGTCGACTAATTAGAAGAAATAGTTGGTAGTGAAAGCTTCGGATTTCCAGCTAATTGCGGGACAATTATACAAACTTGGACCAAATGAAATATTGCGTCGGTGCATCTTATCACATGAGCAAGGACCTATTCTAGAAGAAGCACATGCACGAATTGCGGGAGGCCACTATGGTGGCTAGGCTACTGCGCATAAAGTGCTGCGCGTTGGGTTATGGTGTCCTACCTTACATACTGATGTGTTGGATTATGCACGAAGCTACAATGCTTGTCAATGGGTTGGCAAGCCATCCTGGTGGGATGAGATGCCACTGGTGCCCCAGGTAACTCTACAAACTTTTGATAAATGGGCCGTGGACTTTGTGGGTCCAATTACTCCACCAGGCAAGAGGATTGGTGCATGGTACATCATTACATCAACAAATTATCTGACCAGGTGGGTGGAGGCCATGCTAGTGATGGATTGCACTGCTATGAAAGCTTCCAAATTCATATTTGAGAATATTGTGACAAGGTTTAGATGCCCCAAGATATTGATGAGTGACCAGGGAAGTCACTTTATCAATCGAACTATGAGAGCGTTAATTGAGGAGTTGCAGGTACAACATCAAAAAATCACACCCTACCATCCATAGGTAAATGGAACTGTCAAGGCCTTCAACAAAATATTGGAAACCACACTTACAAAGGTATGCAATACTAATCGCGATGATTGGGATTTGAAAATTCCAGCGGTACTATGGGCATATCGCACTACTTGTAAAATATTGACAGGACAAACACTGTTCAAATTAGTATATGGGAAAGAAGTAGTCATGCCGATGGAATACCTTGTTCCTAGTCTCTGAATTGCTACTGTGACAAGCATGGATAACACTAAAACATTATAGGAGCACATCACACAGTTGATCCAGCTAGAAGAGGACCGCTTTGTCGTAGGCTTCCACCAGCGTGTTGAGAAGGATCACCAGAAGGCGTGGCATGATTGTCATATTAAGAACAAGCAGTTTACGCAAGGAGATTTAGTATTGGTATATGACAATAAGTTCCTCAAGCACCCAAGTAAGTTACTTATGCATTGGTTAGGTCCATACATTGTTAATTTAATTACTTCTAGGGGTGCAGTTCAATTACAAAAATTAGATGGTGCGGTGCTGCCAAAACTTGTGAATGGCAATCGCTTGAAGCCCTATAGGATAGGGCCTAAGCCATGCAATGCTTGAGGCACTACGCACGAAAACAAAAATTGCGTAGGTAGATTGCAGTGAAGCGAGCACAGAGGAAGACGTTGTGCAAGGATAGCACTTAGTAGTGTTATGAGGGACACCATCGACATTAGCCGTAGGACCGTGGGATGGTCAAATCAATAATAAATATAAACAGTTAATACCGGTAGTTGGTGGCACTTGATGAAGTGACGTGCATTTATGATTGATCCGATCATTAGTAAGATGGGATTGCTAGCGAATTTAGGGTTATTAATGTTGGATTTGGGCATGATGGATACGGTAGATTTGGCCATGATGAGGCAGATCAGGCGATGGGTTATAAAAACACACATGATATGGACACAAGTTCTTATTCAGTTGAGTCGAGTGAAGTGTTGAGTTCAGTGCAGGAGTAGAAGGGAGTGTGATAGGCAAGGAGTGAAATTTTAGCTGCATTATGAGCATTGTAGAGTGCGGCATGCCATGCACTCCCATCACAGTTGATATTTCGAGTGAGCTAGAATCCCCCATCTGACCTACATAGATTGAAGAAGAAGTCATGAGCATTCCAATTGGGTCTTTTTCAATCCCTAGAGTGAAGCGGAAGGCCCAAAAGCCTAGTACCACACCGCTAGAGAAGAGATATATTCGCATGAATGCTAGGGCACAAGGGGAAGAGACCAGACCATCAAGCTCGAGTGTTGTCAAGTATGCAGCACCCAGGGGTGTCTCTATCAATGATATCCCTGGATATGTGGCCCCAATGTGGCTAGTGGAAAAGCTGAGGAAGCTAACAAAAAATCAGAGGTATCCACCGAAGTTTCCACCGCTACCAGAAGGGATGACTTGCCCGAGGGACATCATATCCGCCTTGACCAAGATGAAGTATGAAGACCATGATTTGATACTATTAAAGGATGTCATAGATGAACCATATCAGTCAATACCTACAATACCTAGTGCACCTATTCTCTGGATTCCTCACCCATGGGCACAAGGATTGGACAAGTCTGGGTTGTTGGGACTCATCAACATGCCTCATTTTGGGAGATTGAACAAAGTGAATGCATGCATCAAGCAACTATTAGCATGATTTCATGGTGGGATGCTCTGGTTGAACGAACCTATCTAGGTCACAGTTGACCTGATTGCTGACATTACAGCGGCGCCAAGCAGTTAAATTAGAGGTTTGGGATGCAGTGTGATGGCCAAGTCTATTGCATCGATAGTATTTACAAGCGAACAATGCAGATTGGGGCATGTATTTTGGCCAGCAAGATTGTCAAGAAGAATCGTCCTGTCCAATGTAATTCGGGGGTAGTTGTGTGTGCACAAAAATTCGCCAAAGGGGTGCAAATGAACTGGTCCCTATTTTTGCTAAGCTAGTTGTTAGAAGATGTTGTCGTCACTCAGGCTGGGTAACGCAGTTTTTCCTATAGTTGGTTATTAATTCTCATTGCCTTGGTCGCATGGATAGAGATGGAGGACTACCAGCTGATGTCAATCACTGTGAAAAGAGTATGCAAAGGTGCCTAGTATCAGAACCTATGGTGGGTTGCAGAACCCAGTTGAAAGCAGGACTGTGTGATCCATTTTTGGGTCTATTGGGAAGTGCTATAGGCGCAGACACCAAGGTTCCCCATTTATCCAACAACGTCGCATTCAAGTATCAATGAATTATTCAGTTTTCTATCAGGCCTCATTCCATTTACATCCAGGTGCGACGCGATCCTGCCAAACAATGGCTACCTGTCCTATAAAATTACAGATGTAGAATTGGAGGCCATCGTTCAAGATTGGCCAACTAATTGGCGTGAACTAGTGAGTGCGGAGGAACTCTCTACAGGGCCACTAGTAGATGCCCCTGATTAACTAGTCCAAGAAGGGAAAGATCTCCGTGACTCCAATGGTGAGTCATCGACAGACTCTGATCTCGCAGACCGATGCATGGTGAAGGAGATGCGCATGAAAAGACGAATGGAATTTGACGTAGGTAGAATCTACCACTCGATGATGGAGAACCAACTACAACGGCTCATCAAGGCTGTCACCGATGCATCTGATGTTGTGGTGCAAGCTATGCATGTGTCCAGTCAAGAAGGGTTTACCACGGTAAGCCTTAAACTCGATTCTATTTTTGTTGTTGTTTCAAAAGCAACACTAGAGAAGGCTGTGATGCAGGATTTCCCACCGATTAACACTGAGCCATGGGATAGGAACGTGCAAGTTCCCCCGAATGCAATCGATGTGGGAAGTACAGAATTCAACTCATTACTACATCTATTTTTGATCATTGCTGTCAATCTCAACAAGTTACCTACCCAAGTTTTAGTGCAGCTGCAACAGGGTGCCAACCAAGAATTGGCAGAATGACAGAAGGAGCTTAGTGAGGGGTATGTGCAGTCGTAGGCCACCATAAAGAAGCTACATGAGGAATCCAATGAGCTTTGAAATATCAGAGAGAAGCTTGCAGAAGAAAATCCATGGGATATTTTCGACTTGAAGCAAACGCAGGAGGAGCTGTAGTGGAAAGCCACCAATGAAATCACCGAGTTAAAGAAGGTGCAAGACCGCCTCATTGTTGAGAAATTGCAGCTCTGTGTTAGTTGTGGCAAAGTCGAGCAAGCTTTTGATGACGCCTATCAACACATCTATGAAAGCACGATAGAACTCACTGTTGTTGCCAAAGCCAAGCGCCTTGGGGAGGTGATTGCCTAGCTCTAATTAACAAACAATCTGCTGAATTCTCTGGTTTACCCTGGCATGCCACTTGAATAGATTGTCGAACGAAAGAATATGATTGAGGAGCTAGCGGCACAACTTGAAGCTATGGATCAGGAGGTGAAGATGATTGCTTATGAAACAACACAGTTCTGGAAAAGTGTCATCCAGGATGACCAGCTGAAGCAGTTGGCCAAGCAAGCGCGGGAAGCAGAAACTCAGTTAGCAAAATTGAAGACGTTACTGCACACAATGCCTCTTATGAATCAAATTACGTGCTTGAAAGAACTGAAGGACCTATAGCAGTGAGCCACCCAAGCCCAAGAACATCAGCACAAGTGCAACACCCAACTCGATGAATTCTAGAACATTGGCGGGAAATTGGTTGTGAAAGCAGTCTCCACACTGGAGGCAGTCCAAGAAGGTAGGAAGATGGTAGATGGAAAGGCCAGGGAGGAGAACCCACTGAAACAAGAGCTGATCACTTGTCAGGACACAACCAAATGAGTTCAGCTCCAGGTCTATGAAATATTGTAGCAGCGTGCAAACTTCAAGACTAAGATGATAGAGTACACCCTTTCAACCTGATGTGGCTTGAGGATGAGCCACAAGACTGTGTTAGGGACCTGTTGGAAGGGGTATTGGGTAAGTGAGTTGTGCAACACCACAGAGGCTGTGCAAGCTCACATGCCACCGCAAAGGTCCACAACAGCGTGATAAGAAGAAGAATAACCATTTTTGGAATTCTTTATGCAATTTTGTACTGATTAACCACATTTTGTGGATATAGGTCACTAGGTTGTTAGAAGTGGACCTTGGATGTAAAGGCACAAGCCTATATATAGACTTAGAATCACAATTATAAAAGAGAGATGATGGATGAAACAAATCATGCGATCAATCCTTCTTGTGACCCAAGGTGTGTCCTTGTCGATTCATTTTGTCTTTGAGCAGTTTTAGCTATGTCTATGTTGGTCAATTAGTGAATCTAGCCAGTGATCATTCTCCTGCTATGGATAAGTATTGTATAATTGGGATTTGTTGCGTAGAAGTAATATGACATGACGAATGTTTCTCTGAAACGATCTTATTTCTTATGTATTTTCTAGCTTTTCGATCTGCAATGACTATGATGAATGTTTTATAAATGAATGTGACTGTTGCGATGAATGAATTAATACAATATGTTAGTGATTTAATAGCTATGCAAATAGATTTGTAATGTATGAAGCGATTCAGATAAACTATTATGGAATATCTTTTGATTATGAAGTTCAATCACTGAGAACATACACTCCCTTCCCACTATCGTAAACTTGGTTCCGACAGCTCTCCCTTGAAATCTCAGGTGAGACTTCATCCACTCTATGGGTGTTTCTGGGCAAGGCCAAACCTATCTAGGATGGTGGTCAGGGAGATCGCTTTGGTTGGACATTGACAAAGTGGGAACCCCTATCGATGAGGCTTTGTTGGTGGATTGTGCCAACACAAATACCATTTGTACGAGACTTATGAATGAAGAACAAGAAAAATAAACTGATGTGTAATAGTCCCAAGAATAAAATGGTATGTGGTGTAAAGACTCATGAAGAAAAATATGGGTTTTGAACCTATGTGCAAAAGTCCCACAAGGACATTGGCATATGTGCGTCATACACCACACAAATATGAATTCCGATAAGTGGCACATCGATGCAAATCTTAACCTATAGAAAATGCAAACAAGTGAGGTGCTATCCAAGGATAAGGAACTTCACCAAGTGGACACATCTCTTGATCCAAGAAGACTATAAATAAGCAAGAGATGGATGTGGTGAAGTAAACTTGTGAAGAATGAAGATATGAGATAACCTGGTTGGACAAGCTTCAAAATGATTTTGGGTATCAATGGCTCGTTGATCGCATTAAGAATCTTTAATTAGTGGAGCTGAAGATTGCAAAATAATAGATGTTTAATAGAAAGAAGTGTGCCAGATAAAGAAGATACACATATTATGGATGTGTGACGTTCTTAATCAATGAAAGATGCAAACCACATAACAACAAAAGTTACTGAGATGGAAAATCTATTCAGTATTTATACATAGATCACATACCCATAGAAAAGATTTAGATTGTAGTAATTATCGCACATCTTGGTTTTGGAAACTGACTGTTCAAACACAAATACTCTAACGTGGATCGAAGAAGTTCAACAATTGCGGATTGTGAAGACATTCACAAGGATAAGGTATTTTTGTATTTGAAGTTATTCAATACATTTGTTATGCAACCAAGTCCCAAAAATAACATAAAAATAGTAGAAATAGACAAGAAGAGAGTAATCCAAGCCTTAATAATGAATAACAGAGATAAATAACTATCCTCTTTAAAAGAGGAACCTCCTTACAGAATGTACTATGTACCCAAGACAAGACAATATACAATGCTTGCTCAAATGAAAATATCTCCTTCCTATATATAGGAGAAAAATGTGTACAATAACAACTAATAGACCCACTAATAGACCCAAGCCTACATCAATAATATGTAATATACCACCATATAGGGGGTAAAGTGCCACACTATAGGGGGGACTATGCCCAACATTTAGGGATTAGCATGTCCCTCCCCTTCAGACAAGTGTTGTACTCAATGCTTGGGTAGTTGTGGATGCATGTGTATGAAGGCATCATCTTCCCATGTTGAATTTACAGATGGTAATTTCTTCCACTTTATGAGGTACTCAATAATAGATTGATTTCATAGTTTTTTGGTCCTTCTTTCAATGGTTTGGTTAGGTTCCCATATGATTTGTGCTCCTTCAAAACTCCTTTCACAATGATGTTGATCTACCTATAGTTTCATCTTATTTTCTGACAACGCTGGGATTTGGGGAACCACTTGATGGTGCTCTATGTGATCTTCCACTTCTTGAATTGCAGATTTTCATGTCACTTATTCTACCATCTTCTCCATTTCATTATTCTAGCCATAGGGGTATTTGTAAGGTTTGATGATAGAAGGAACTGTTACACCTAAATATTGTCACCATCCTAATCATGAGATAGGTACCTCATTGTTTTCTCCATTCCCTTAGAGTTTGAATGGTAGAAATGAAAGAAGGAAGTTTTTTCCCTTATGTTTTTCCATGTTTCGAGCCACCACCACACCTTGTCTACTATCAAGAGGTATTACCAAGTTAGCAATGCACCTTGAACACTTGCAAAGTGTGGTGCGGCCACTTTTTGATTTCATACAACATGTGTTACCCCTTAGAAACACTCCTTTCCCTTGTACAAAGTGCAGTGCTCTTTGCAAAAATGTCAAAAATAGAGTATCTCGAGAAGTTTCTAGAAGAAACCCTCATGGACCCTCATCCCAAAGAATATGGAAAGATGGAACTTGAATTTCTCCATATATGGGATGATCCCTTGACCTTCTCCATAAAATATTTAACCTACCCTATCCCTTTTGGCCTTTAAATACACCCTTATCCCTCATGGTGAAGGGAGGAAGAAGAGAGTGAGGGCACCCAAATACTGGCCAAACAATGTTAGACTCTTTGATGCATTGGAGCTAGGTGAGGCATAGAGGAAAGGTGTTTATAGGGAAACCTTCTCAACATCAAGGCTTGGTTGTAGTTTTCTTCTCCTTTTCTATTAATACAAATGTGTTTCCCTTTCCTATGAATAATTTGTGTTAATGTGAGTTATTCATTGCTTTCCTCCTTTATCAATAACATAGAATGTTTAATTATCTTATTGCTTTCACCTCTTGTATCTTATATTGATCATTCTTTTGCAGGTACAATTGATTGTAAATGAATTCAGGAGACAAGGGTTACTTTTATTGTGACGTAAGAAAGCTTGACATTCAATTGTTTTGACAGTTTAGGGAGAGGATACATTGTTGTGATTCCTTTGTTATATATCCATACCATTTAGACTAGGGAAACAATCCATCGTCCACAAAGACTGAAGAAGTTTCATCAAACAAAGTTGGTGACTCAACTGGGGAATGAATTCTTAGTCTTTGAGTAAGTTGGAATATTCATTTTCTTTTCAAATTTGATAGATATGATTTTGATTTGATATATATTCTTTTGATTTGATAAATATGCTTCTGATTTGATAGGTATGCCTCTCCTCACCTTTAAATGTTCATGCTTTGGCACACTGGGTTTTCCAGTTGACATTTGGGATTCATATTTTTTGCTTCAAATGACGTGTTCTTTCATGTTTTTTGTTTTCAAATCTCAAATTGGACCACCGCGCCTGAGATGTGTACTAAGTGTGGCCACCAGGATTTTCCCTTGTGAAACCTA
The DNA here is from genome assembly GCA_001517045.1 of Pseudotsuga menziesii. Classification (NCBI taxonomy): domain Eukaryota; kingdom Viridiplantae; phylum Streptophyta; class Pinopsida; order Pinales; family Pinaceae; genus Pseudotsuga; species Pseudotsuga menziesii. The sequence goes on from LPNX010194173.1 coordinate 260,917, forward strand.
CTGTGCCAGCGCCTTTTTCCAGTTAACAGGGAGCCGTGCCCTCGCTCTGTATCTGTGTTTAAGGTGCGGTAATAGACTGATAACACTCTAGTTTAAGCCAACAAACAGCTTTACCAGGTAAGTTTTTAAGTCCTAATTTGTTATTTGATTCTTAGATCCATATTTCATTCTTTAAAAGTGTGGTTATGGTAGTTACAATGATCATTTGAATTTTGAAAGTGATTTTATTCTTGATTTACTTTTCTTTTCAATAATTGTGATTGATTTTGGTCCTTGGAGCTTCATAGTTGTCTTTGATTGAGAGTTGGCATTTTGAAAAGAATTTGGTTTTAATAGATCTCTGATATCTGTTATCTTCGACAAGAAAAAGAAAATATCCTTTCCATTTCTTCTTTGTTAGTTATAAAAGACTTTTGTGTGTCTTTTATTTTACAAAAAATTTGAAAAATCCATAATACTTCTTGTAGAGAAGGACCCTTCATTAGTTTCATAGACTCTCAAGTGTTCATTTTGTGATTTTCATTCTTGGTCATTTAGTTCATCTTCGCATTAGTGTAATTTTTTTGAAAGCTTTTGTGTGAAAAGTCAGAGTGATCTTTTCTAGTTCTTCATTAGAGATCTCATTTCTTTTCAATTGAAGTATAAGACTTTATTTTGCTTGCATTAGGAACAGAACAAGTAGCAGTTTGATTTCATTTTTTGGGATTTAATTTGTGTTTTAAAGAAAAAGAGAACCTATTTCCCTCTCTTAGGTAGGGAATCGCATAAATGATAAAGTGAACAATCTGCATTTTCATACCTGGATGGTTTACTTGTTATATATTCACCTCATGCATTCATCTAAATGTTCAGATAAAATTAAAGCGCTATCCTAGGGTAAATGTTTTTTTCAAGGTGTGATATGTTAGAGAAGTGTTCCTAAATATTTAGGCACAGGAGCTGTCGTTATATTCCTGCATTGCATCTCGAAGACTGTGCGATTCTTCCACGTACATGTTGGTATATCAAACAACCTTTCATGTACCCTTGTGGTATATAGAAAGGTACTTCACGTACTCGATAATATACCAGAAGGCCCCTTTCGTACAGTTGTGCATTATAAAACACTACTATGAATTGGAGATCCCACGTACCTTGCATATATCAGGAGACACCATTAGGGATCCTGAGACCATATGAGAAAATCCTTTGTCTCATCTTATCATCGTAATACACTGAGAACGACACTCAGAGAGCTACTACGCACATACTGTCCAGGTAGTTGGGTATTCAGGAAAGGGTATGGTCCCAATCCTCCTTGTTGTGCTCTACTTTTGGACCCTGCGGGATATCATGAGTTGTGATGGTTTGACAAATCCTGTGAGGATCCATACCTTTGATGCACTCCTCTCACATGTTTTTTTATTGCCTTAGTTTGAGTAGTGCTTGTTTTGCCATATTTAGTTAGAGGTTTTTCGGAAACAATTTGAACTATCAAGCTGGTTGAATACCCCCGAAGACGATCTCATTAGATACAAGGATTGTCTCCATAATATCCTTTAAACCCTATGAACCAATCTCATATGGACCAAGATATGGATGCTAATTTTGATGCAGGAAGTGGATCTCTTCCAGAATTGGAAGGAGTTCCCGTGACAGAAGAACAAGGGGAGATTTCTCTCCCTGCAAATGTTCCTATCACCGAATATTCATTTCCACTGATAATGGAACAACTCTATTCCTGAAATCTATATTTTGCAATACATACTCCAACATGCTCAATGTTCAACCAGCCCAACCCAGACGATCCAGTTGCTACTATGTTTGGTCTAACTGTTCTGTTTCAGGAAACCATTCTAGGCCAGGCTATCTATGAATTTGGTTCTACTAGTGCCACTAGTGTCTCTTCAATGGAGTTAACACCTACCACTAGAAGCGATTTTGCTTATATTCTGCTAAGTCACCTCTTCGGTGGATCCTTGAACATGCCTTCTAGTCAAGTTATGGATAATTCTCCTCATGTTCCCACATTTTCTAGACTTAGTGTGCACTCTATCACACACACTGCTTTGGTGAAGATTTCACAGTCTGCTCCAAATATAGCTTTAAATACTTCATTGAGAAGTGCTTCCATGCATTCCATAGGTTTTCCTAATGTAGTTGGAAGTTATTCTTTTCCCTCTACATCCTTTACAACTAGAGGTCCTTATCTGACTGCTTTACATAAATTTTTTAGAACCACACCTACAGTCACAGGATCCAGTGGAACCAGTGGTTATGTTCCAATTTCACAGCCACTTGCATTCACCTAGGTTCAACCTCAACAACCTTATGTTGGTAACCAGTACTATAGTTGGTCTCAGTAAAATAACCCTTGTATGTACCTTACCCAGGAGGTGTTACAAGTAAATGGAAACAACCTACTTATCGACCCCAAGCCATAACTAACCCTAGTCAACCTTTAGTAGGGTAGAACATTCCAAAATACAAACAATATGCAGGTTACCATGGACAAGCTAAGCCAACCTATGGCCCCACTAGGATTCCCATGTTGTATCAGTATTACAACTACCCACATCCAAATAGGAAACTCCCTTTTTTGTAAACATTGGATTTATCAGACTTGTTGAAATTGGTAGGTCATCCCATCTTACATGACCCTTTTTGGCTGACTATTCCAATCAAGTTGTCGTCAGACATTCCAAAGTTTGACGGAAAGCAAGGTGAAGATCCTAAGAATCACGTAATGACCTTCCATATATGGTGTTCATATAATTCCTTGATGGATTATTTTATTTGTGTAGGGATATTCCATAGAACGTTAGCTGGTATGAACACAAATTGGTATATCAAACTCCCGTAACACTCATTTCTAGACTTTAACTCTTTGGTGACGACATTCCTTACACACTTTTAGCTACCTATTCATTATGAGACTGGTACTGAGATTTTCATCGCATTCATGAGTGGAGGAGGTGACAGAGGTTAATAAAAGCTCCCATTCTAGATCAGTTGTTAGTTGATTAGTTCACTAAGTCATTGTTTCCCCCCATCGCGAGAGATGTGGCCATGCGAGGTGTTGTTATCGAGGAGAAATATATCAACCGTACACAATACTTGGACTTGGTTTACTCACAATCTGAAACTTTGTTTGAATTAATCCCTCACACTCTTGTTCCCAGTACTGATCCTTCCAAACCACCTTTTGAACCTCCTTTGGATGGTGTTTTAGGTTCAGGTCAACCCTAATCTGCAACGAAATCCACCAAGCAACATGGTTTTTATTCTCCTAAAACCACTTCAACTCCTATTGTTTCTGATCTATCTAGAAGTCGACATGTTTTTTTGACTTCGATGGGTTCAACATCGACTCCGACAAGTCCAAACCTTGACACAGTCTCATCAGGTTTAGCATCTCGACATGCATCGTCGACCCCATCATCTCGACATGACTACGACATATTGCCTCTCTATTTTCTAGTCGTCTGTAACAGTTGAAATTCCAAAGTGTTCTAACTTCTTTGTAACTAAACATAACAAGCAGTCACCCAAGTGTCTCAGCATTGTTTATAAGCATGTACACTATTGTAATATATAGGAAAGTAATAGAGAAGTAATAGAACAGCAGAGTTTGGTTAGAATTATTGCATTTTGTTTGTGTGTATACTTTATGTCTGTGTAGTGTATTTCCTACTTGTCTCATTGTAATATGCTTCCACCATAAAAGTGCTCAATTCATTCAATCAAAATTTTATCCTCCGACGTGCACCTAGGCACCCAAATAATTGGTATCAGAGAATATTTAGAGCTTAAGTTTTGTAGACACTTCTATCGAAGTTACCCGACTTATTCTTGTTCAAACACGCTTGCAAAATAAACAATTCAAGCAGACACAACCTTCGACTCCAGAGAAGATGGCCAAAGAAATAGACAATAGACATGCAATTGACGAGACATATCAATTCATAGAGAAGGAACTAGCTCAACAACAAATTGAAATGTTCACCCAGTTCAATGAGATTCTCACATGATTTTCCAACTCCAAAAAAAGCATTCCATTCAAAGTGAAAATGAATCTGAACATACCGAATATTGAAGGAAAGATTGACATGAAATCCGTATATAATTATGTACAACAAGTATAATCCTATTACTCTGTGAATCAACTCTTGGAATCTAAAAATATCACCATTGCATCCTTAAAAATCAACGTGTATGCACTGTTGGTGGGAGACTATATCAACAAATATGGAGTGAGAAGGAGACCCCATAGACACATAGGAGAAATTTTTTGAGTACATCCAAAAGGAGTTCTACCACCTAAATACATTAAACAACAGTATAATAAGTGGCAGAAACTAAGGCAATGGAAATACTATTCCATGTAGAGTTACACCGATGATTTATATCAACTCATGGCTAGACTTGGCGTCTAAGAAGAAGGCAAAATGCTTCTCCTCAAGTATGTTAGTGGATTGTCCCCATACATTGAGAAATAGATGGAGTTTCTAACTATTAGTATGCGTGTGGATGCATTCCACTATGCCAGAAATCTTGAAGTGAAACAAAAATGGAAAGCATGTTTCACAACCAAGCCGACAAGTTGAACATCCGAGAAGAAGTCACCAACCGAATCTGACAAGTCAGTGACACTCTTCTCAGCCAACTCCTACAAATCCAAACTATCACAAGAATTAATCCCAGAAAGAAAAAAAGGGAACATAATAAGCATCCCCATGTTAGGAAATGGTGTGATTATCACAATTAATAATGGCATGATATGTTTTAATGCAAGGCTCTGAATATTTCAGACCCAAAACCATCGATGATTTTGAGATCGAATACGACCACTCCAATAGCCTCGACTATCATCAATGAGGAGGAACGAGAACACCTATTCCATACACATATATGGGTACAAAACAATCCATTACATTTGATTGTGGATAATGGTAGCTCAAAGAACTTCGTTTCTTAATATCTTATGAAGAAACTTGGTCTTGTCACCACTCCACATCCTCAACCTCACAACATCGGTTGGATGAAGGATGGACATGAACTGAGAATCACCTGACAAGGCATAATCACTTACTTCATTAATAATTTTTAAGATAAAGTACTTTGTGACATGGCCCTGCTTTCCGTAGTTGACGCCCTGTTTGGGAAACCTTACTTATGGGATCGACATGGAAGTTATCAGTCATGACCTTAGAAGGTGATTGTCAAAATTCAGAATCAGTGGTATGGCTTACCAGAATGACGACCTACATCAACGGTTGTGATGGTATCTTCCAAAAAAACAAAGATGCTTATCAACCATGCTTAGAAATTTGCATTGATCATGATAAAGCCTCAACATTCTAGGAAGGTTGCAGCAACGAGTTAACTCATAGATTAATGCAGCTCCTGAAAACAAAAGATCGACAATATTCTTCAGGAATACCAAAATGTATTTCAAGATCCAAACAAAGTACCTTTACATTTACAGGTAAATCACTCCATTGAACTTGTTCCTCGTTCTTTATTACCTAACACATATGTTTACAGAATATCCATTATCAAGAATGAATATATTCATAGAAAAATCTAGGACTTGAACAATAAATATTACATCCGACCCAACTTCTCTCCTTGTGGTAGTCCCGTCGTCCTCGTACCAAATAAAGATGGGAATTGGCGCATATGCATCGACTATCGGGCTCTCAAGAAGAATTAGGTAAAGAATAGATACCCTATTCCAAGGATAGACGAACTCATGGATTGTCTAAAAGGTGCTAAATTATTTACTAAGCTCGACCTCAATTTGGGATACCATGAAATTCTGATCATGTCCACCAATGTATGGAAAATGAATTTCAAAACCAAGGAAGGATTGTTTGAATGTTTAGTCATTCCTTTCGGCTTAACCAATGCACCTGCGACCTTCATGTGCTATATGGATGACTTTCTATGAGATTTCATTGACAAGTGTGTCATTTTCTATCTCGATGATAACTTGATTTTTTGTCGATCATCGGAAGAACCTGTCAGACAACTCCGACAAGTCTTTGACACTCTCCAACAACATCAACTCTATTTGAAATGGAAAAATTCTCATTTGCAATGAACAACATCAAATATTTTGGGTATGTAATTGACTATGCAGGTATTTACATTGACCCAAAAATAGTACAGATCCTCAAATATTGGCCCATTCACGAACTAAGAAGTTTTCTTGGTTTGACAATTTTTTATCGACGGTTCATACCGGACTTCAGTCACATAGACTGGGATTTGAATCAATTGACTGAGGGAAATGGGAAAATTGTCTTGAATTGGAATTCAACACAACAACAAGCTTTTGAGAAACTCAAATAAAGCTTTGCACTACACTAGTACTTGTTTTACCTGATTTGCATCAGCCTTTTGAGATTGAGACGAACACACTGGACCGTGCTTTAGGTGAAATGATCACTCAGTTTGGCCACCCAGTGGATTTTCATTCCAAAAATTCCAACGACAATATCCGAAGGTTTTCGATGTATGAAAAGGAGCTGTATGTCATGATGCAATCCATTAATAAATGGAGACATTACATCCCTGGGAAGGAAACGATCATTCTTACCAAACAACTAAAAAACTCAAGTAGATTAATTACTTGCAAAATTTTCAGCTGGTAATTCAGTATCAGAAAGGTAAAGCCAATTTCTTCTCTGATTATCTCAGTCAACCATCCATTACTCTACTTTCTATAGTGATGGGTATGTAGGGTTACGACACTACCACTTGGACACAATTGTATTCGGTAGATTGCAATTTCTCTGCAATTTATGGACAACTTCAAACCGAAACACTGTATACTACCGACTAATTCCTCAAAGATACCTTGATATACAAGCTTGTACATCTTTGTGTACCAACCGATGAGCATCGATAGCAGCTCATTTGGGACGTGCATATAGAAATACTGCTGGACATTTTGGAGTAGCAAAGACTCTTGTTATCCTCAAAAATTAGTTTATTGGCCTTCAATTAAATATAATGTCAACAAGTACATTCAATCATGCATGGTTTGTGCCATTACTAAAACACCAAATCGATGGCAAGGACTTTACATGCCTCTATCAGTTCCTAGTCGACCAAGGGAATCTGTTTCTATGGACTGCCTGGTAGGATATCCTACTATCAAACATTAGCATGGAATGATCTTAGTATTAGTTGACAAATTTTACAAGATGGATTTCCTTCTTCCATGCAAGAAGAATACAACAACACAACTGAATGATCAACTCTTATTCAAACATGTTTCGAAACACTATGGCATTCCGACGACCATAATTATTTACAAAGATGCCAAATTTGTCAGAATATTTTGGAAGACTTAATTTGTTGACAGCTTTCCATCCTTAGATAGATGGACAAAGAAAAGCAGTGAATCTCTTGGTATTAAAACTGCTTCGCATGTACAACCACAAGCATCGTCGGACATGGGATGAAAGCCTCCCATACATACAACATGGTTACAATCATGCTCAATGCATCTCTATTTGAAAGAGTCCATTCAAGATATGTTATGGATTTCAACCCTTAGCACCCATCGACTTGATCAGTTCATCGACACAGTCAAACGAAACTGTCTCTGACCAATGAGAAGTTGAAAAAACATTGAAGTTTCGATACCAAATCTATAACATCTAGAAGCAAGAATAGGAAATGTTGCAATGAGATAATGTGAAATATAAGGCTTGAAATGATAAGAATCAAATTCCTTATTCATTTCAAATTAGGGATCAAATATGGTTACTGCATATTAAAAAGGAACACTTCACTGGTCCACACAAAAACGCTGAATCCTTTGTGATATGGTTCGTACAGTGTCCTTAAGTAGATTGGAGAAAACGCTTTCCAGCTCGACATTCCTTCATGCTTGGGTCTACATCCATTATTTAATGTGGATATTCGACCATATCATGCACCATTGTTGGAACATAATGAACTGCATACAACAGAACCCAAATACGTGCATCCAGATGTTCAAGAGCCTCTTTTTTGTGACACCATTGTGGGATGACACATACGCCATACAAGGATGAATGGGTTCTGTGCAGGGGAATTAAATATATTGTTTTTAGGAGGGTTGGGTTGTTAAACTACCCCTTGAGGTTAGTTGTTTTGTCAGTTTATACCTCTCTGTCGTCTTCCCTACCCTTGTTGGTTATTCGAGGTGGGTTGATTGAGCAGGTTCTTCTAAGCATGGACCTGTCCTTGTAGAATAAGAGGAGTCAAGGATAGAGCAAGTGTAGGTTGCACAAGTGTTGGGTAGTAGGTGGGAATGTATGGATGGGATGCAAATCCTACCATTTTTCCATTACAAGCAGGTGCTAAGAAATTCAATCCATGAACATGAGGAACAGGCGAGGGAGATGCATATGAAGGTGTGGCTCTCGACTGAGCCATTGCACATGAAAATTCAGGGGCGTATCTAGGTTTGGAAACACTAGTGGAATTACTAGAGTGAGGCGACATCAAAGGAGAGGTCATGTATAGGTGGGGGTGTTGGGTAATGGAGCCAATGACTCCATCAGCAGCATGGGATGCCAGCAACATATATCTTCGTGAGGAGACAACATGAGGATCATCATGTATGATGGTGTAAAGGTAACCCGATTATGCATATATAAGGTCGAATTGTTGTGATTTGAGGATTGCTTATTCCTCAGTTTGTGGGTGCTTGGATGCAAAATCCTTGGTGATAGGGAGAGTAAGGTTTTAAGAAACCAATCAAGGAAATTCTTGTCATGTAACTGAATTTTTCACAGACTATGACGACGTGGCCACTCACTAGTGGGTAGCAATCCAACAATAGTGTGTGTGTTGGCGAGGGGACCACTAGGACCATGGCCTGTAGGGCCAACAAAATAAATATCCGATATGATGGGTGGAGTATTCACAAGTACACTAGTAGTAATCCCCCCCTAAAAGAGGTTGGGCACTGCACCAACCATGGGGATAGATGGAGAAGTGAACAAGGTAGGTTCAGATTGATAGGAATCAAAATCTAACTCATATGCAGTGTATGGTTGTGAAGGTGGTGAACGATGTCGAATATGGATTCGATGATGGTGGTTCAAGGAACCGAATTGATGGGTATTCCCCCTAAGTTTCTGGGAGTAGCATGGAAGAGAAATGGCGACGTGATGGTGTGATATATGATGAATTAAGGCTCAAAGGTGGCAAACACAAGCTTAAAAATCCAAATGAAAATGAGTGTGCAGAAGGAGAGATAATAAATGGTGGCACATAGGCCAAGAAATAATCTCTAAAACCTAACTTCAACAACGTGTCACACCAAAAGAGTCTACAACAAAATATTCCAGAAATACAACAAGCATCACTACCTATGAAGAAAATGGTGCACTACCCTATGGGGTATAAGTGCAAAAAAGCTCCTAGATATAGGACGGAATCCCTTCATAAATAATATCCTCCTTTGGGTGATGAAATCCATAGTCATTCAATATGAAAAGGCAAAACCAAAGGCTATGAGAATCCCACTACAAATAGGTACCTCTGGTAAAAGAGCCCTAAAAGACTAGCAACTAGGCTACCCCGTTCATGAAATGTTTGGGATGGTTTCCTAACACTTCATCCCTTTGATCCTCAACACCCGATATGGTCCTTGACATGCACAATGAGGACTATGAAAATCTATCCCTCCATAGAGAGTGGAGTGCAGTATTCCATCCTGACTTCCAGAACCTCTTTGTTGTGGATTACCCCCACAGAGTGACAGAACCCCCGATAAACTTGTTGTGACTGTGTCAACAAATACTAGAGGATTTTGGTTCCCTACAGGACAAAATCTATGTCTCAGATGTTAGTGACAAAGGGCGGTTATTTGGATGCATATGCCCAGTGTCCTAACCTAACTACAATATTGTTTAGGTCCTCAAGTGAGGTTATAATGTTGGTTGAGTTAAGGTTAATTTTAGGCTTAGCTTGGCGTCATGGACCAAGCATTTATATTAAGGTGTGATATGTGTGCACAAGTGGAGTGTGATCTCTAAAACATAGTGCTCTCTACCAGAGGTGCATATGTTGAAAAAAAATAACAGTACTTAAAGTAAATGCTTTTCAACACATAAAAACTAATTCTTCATGATAAAAGAACATATGTAGGTAAAAAAGCACACCAGGAACTTTGTAGTGTATAGGAGACACACAGGAGTCTCAACTACCAAGCTCAACCAGGATAGGCTCACATACAAGCAAAAAGGGGGACTACAAAACAAACCAAGGGGTTGTAAGAAATCAAATATGGACATAATGCATTCGGTAAAGGGGCAGAACACAGACAGGGGGTCTGTAATGGGTCTCAAACATATTAAATAGTTGGATAATATGAAGGTCGAATATGTCAGTGGAACAGGTGTGGTCGAGGTCGCATGGGATTGAGAAATATCCACGACCAAGACTAAAAAACACCGAGAAAAACACAGGTAGAACTTAACATGGGTTTTCGCACAACAAATCACACCAAATAGGGTCACAGGAATGACCTTGGTCACTCTAGAAGGAAAAACAAGTGTGATCTAGACTTTGGGTCTAGGTCACACTTATCGAGGCAAAATAAGCAACCTAGGTCATGCTTATAAAAAAAAAAGGTGCAACATAGGTCGCATCTTTTTGCCGAAAAGGTGTGATCCGACTGAAACTACACGTTTTTGTGAAAAACACTAGTTAGGGTTGGGGGGCAGGCACTAGGAATGGACTAGTTCAGATCTATTGAAAGGGGGTCATATTTGTGATAGATGAGGGTACCGAAGTAAAAAAAACCAACAAAAAACCTACAAAAACAAATATCCAAGAGGATCGAGCCAGCGGAGTCGCAAAAACTATAGTGAAGATTTCTCTCTAGCTACGTGCAAAAGCACCTACCTTAGATCAAAGGGATATAAAGGTAGAGTTCATGGTGCAATGGAAATGCTCAATATTGAATTACAAGAAAACAACAACAAATTTTTTTAGATTTTTTAATTTTAATAAACAAATGCAACATACCTTTAAAAAGTGGGTCACTACAACCATTTGAGGATGTGGTATTGCAGCTTCAACGATCTATTTCTCCAATTTTCTCCGCCTATGGTTATCAATGGTAATCTGAATCAAGGAGTGTATGGAGTAAACTCAACATACAATGTGGAATAGTGTGGCTAAAGGTAAGAATGGAAAGTGAGACGAAAAGTTTAGGAAAAAGTTCAGAAGTTAAAAGTTGTTGTGGTGAAACCTTCACAATGTATTTATAGGATGATGCAATATTTTGTTTCCCATGGTATTAGTCCATGGTTTTTCATAGTTCATGGTATTTGTTCATGGATTTTTTACCAATTCTCGTTTTAGGGGTTTTTGGTCTTTTTTTGGGAGAATGAGAGTTTTGGTGCAATAAATGCGCATCTTTCCTATATTTATGAGGGAATGAATAATTATTTTTTGGAGCAATTTAGAAGGAATTTAATTGTGAAGGAAATAATGGAGGAAATAATGATGGCATATTGATGTATAATTATGGTGTGGACCATAGAGAGCTATGTGGACAATTTTTTGTGTTAACAACATGCAATGGCATTGTAACTAGTTTTCTTGGTGTTAATCCCTTAATGATGGCACATTACACCATATAGTGTGGCGCATTACTCCCTATATTGTGGTGCATTTCATTTTATTTATGTCATATTGGGTCTATTAGTGGCTCTATTTGTTGCTATTGTACACCTTCGTCTCCTATATTGTTGAAATATTGTAGCTTCGAAGAATATTCTATATGTATCTTTTGTGGTCCCCGATGGTCCTACCGGGAGAACCACTTGTATTACTTTGTACCCCGATGCTTCTAATCGAAGAACTAATAAGAGTCATGAGGTAGTCCCCTCTAATTGTAAAGGTGGGTCATTCGCACCCCAGTGTGGTTACTTGAGCCTACATGTGTAACTCGAGCCTACATGTTAGATGAGTTAACTTAAGTGAACAGATGAATAGAAATAGAGGTGTAGCGCTACTCATTTGGAACACACACTCTCACTTGTGTAGCACATTAGTGGAGAAGAGAAGTAGCTGGAGAAGGAGGAGGATCAGGCTTTGATCTCCTTGCTGGTTTTATCTTTTATATTTTTGGAGCATCTATCTTGAGGAAGCTTTTGCTGGGTTTTTCCCTTTAGGGTTTTCCCAGGATAAATATTTGTGTTCCTTTTGTATGGTTTTGCTTGTCTATCTTTCAGTGATCCTGTGTATATGCTTTTGTTATATGAAATGAAATACTAATGTCTTAGCTAAGCATATGAAAAATTAACATGGTATCAGATCCACCCTGAAAAGAAGACATTATGCAGCTATAGAATCTAGGGCTTCTTAATTTTTGGTTCTCTCTCCACAATCAATCAGCAAAATAAGTCTAGGCTGACTCTCCATTAAAGGGCGCATCTTTCTGTCGAAGCGGAATTCGATTCCGAGCATTTTCAGTTTTCTGTGTGGGAAATTAGGGCTTCTTGCAGAACAAGAATTTTTGAGTGAGCCCAACATAGGATTTCTATCCTCATCAAAATCTAATTTTAGAGACCTGGATCAAGATTTTTGGATGGGTGAAACTCTGGGAAAGTCAAACCCTAGTTTGACCCGGAGCTAGAAAAACCCTAAATTCTAAAACTGCTAAGTTTTGGTATATTTGATATATACCAATATTACAGAAGTTTCAAGAGAAAATTTTTTTAGTGACCTGATATAAAATCCTGATGAATTCTGTGTCCAAAATTCAGCCTTCGATTCACTATATTCTAGGATATATGATCCCTCCAAGTTAGGGTTCCAGCCTCTTCCATAATTCATCCCTAAACAGGACACCTAGGGACAATTTATATATCTTCGGCTACAGAGGTCCAAATTGAATTCCTAAAGATGTTCCAGAGATATAATGGAATTTCATTTTTGTGGTCCAAATTTCAGAACCTGAAGATGAACCAGTGACACGTGGCATGCCGTACAACTTCACTGTTCTGAACAGTCCTGTAACAGGTCACCTTGGGAAAATGATCATAAATATAAATTGGTGAAACAAAATCTGATGAAACCTATGTTGTTGGATCAGGGACATGCGAGGTTACCTTAGTGATAAATTTCATACATAGAGGAGTAGTAATTTCGTATATATCACAGAAACAGTCACAGGAATTTCTGCAGAAGAAATTGGAAAACTAGGGCTTCCTGTTCCAGGAGCTTCCCTCCACTGTTTTCAGAAAAGGAGTACATTGGACAGCTCCATTTGGAGAGATATATATTTCTAACCAATCAGATCTGAAAGATTCCAAGTTTTGAAAATTAGGGTTTCTCTGACAAACCCTAGATCAACCAGCTCCGGAAGCAGGACGGACACCTCAAATCAGTAAGATCTAATCTTTTGCTATTTGGATTTGAGGTTCTCATTTCAAAGTGATCTATCACATCAGCTTGATGGTAAGCTTGGTGAAGTTGAAAAATTCCAAGCATGAAATTATTTGATCTCTCTGAATAAAATGAATTGGACACCTACATGAGTAGAGAGGTTCCAGTTCTAGAGGGAGATGAGCCTCAAAGCCTTACACAAGAAGAACTTGATCAAGGCCAAGAAGATCACTGTTGATTCAATCACAGATCAACTTGTACCACAAGTGTCTTCCCTAAAGACACCGAAGATGTTTCATTTCTTGATCAAGCTATTTGAATATAAGAACATAATTCAGAAGATGGATTTGAGAAAACAGTTGAAGAATGTGAAGATCCAGAATGCATAACATCTTGAAGCAGTAGCAGTAGAAGAAGAAGAAGAGAATGTAGAAGTGGTGATAGCCACCTTGAATGGCCTCCCATGATCATGGGATTTATTCATGCGAGGAATGTGTGCCAAAAGAAAGTGATTACTTTCAGTTGACTTTGGGAAGAAGAAGAAGCTTGTCTCATAAGAAGAGAAGAAGAAACATGGGAGCAAATTGAAGATCAAGCTATCACCATTCAAAGAAGATCCCTCAAGCGATGAGGAATATGAAGAACTCAATTCTTGACGAATCTCTTATCCATCTTATCATTTGGATGAGAAATGATGATAAAGCAGAATGATCAAGATGGAGTCTACCCACGAAACAAATAAAAGATAAGTATTCAATTGTCATTTCATGATATTGTTTTACATTTGATTATATCCAGTTGATGTGTTATGCATTATAGATTGTTTGCATTAATGACTGTATACTACTAATATGCATGTGATGGGTAAGTGGCTCATGGTGCTATACAACTCTCCATTTCTACTTATCAAACCTCTTTGCTGACATATTGGATTAGTCTAGAAATTTTCTTTGAGATATGGATGAATGTTGTATTGGCTAAACAGTTGCATGATGCATAAGAATTTGTCGTTATGCATATGATTTATGAAATAGTTGTAACCATGCAACTGGTGCATTTGAATTGTAGGAAAGGTCTTGTACAACCTCCTACAAGAAAATAAGGATGAGACTTGTTCCAAAGAAAAAGTGATGACAATTCAATATTCACTCCAATAAACATGAATCTGAAGCTCCCAGGGTCAGAGACACCATGACAGAAGAAAGATCTTCAGAGAGCAGTAGATCCACCTTGAAGGATGAATACCACCATGGGTATGAGAGATAACTCAAGATGAAGAAAAGAATGCTATGAAAGAAGCTATGATCAAAGAATAACAGTTGATCATGGGGAATGATGTATACGATATGATTTCAAGACATAAAGGGAAGTACGTAGTATCTTCCATATGGATCTACAAGAACAAGTGTACAAAGCAAGGTTCGTGATTTGCCTCTGAAAGAATAGACTATGACATGACATACTCTATTGACAAGTATATGTCAAGCATAGAACCACCTGTACAGAATGAAGAGGGAAGATGACACTCCACTTCAGGGGGAGTGACTACAAAAGATATCTGAATTCAACATGGTATGACATGATGGACAGCTTCCTGATGGATCGAGACTTTACCAAGAGTAAAGTGGGTTCCAACCTTCAAGGTTGAATGTAGAAGACTAGGATATGTTGATGACCTGACAAGATGAACTCATGAAAGATGTTATGATGAAAGAATACTAGAATGATGTTTGGGATATAATACTCAAACCAGAAAGCAAGAATGTGGTATCTTCCAAATGGATCAGTAAGATAAAATATGCTGCTGATAGAAGTAAGGAAAGACTTGTGGCTTCTCTCAGAAAGAGGAAATTAATTCTGAAGAGACACTTACTCCAAGAAGCAAGGTATACTTCCTTCAGAACTATCATGGTAGTTTCTTCCATGATGAAGTAAAGACAAACCTTCCTTAATGATATGATTAAGGAAGATTTTTACATCAAATAGTCACAAGGATTTGAAGTTGAAGACAGATGGAATCACATATGCAAGTTGAAGAAGGCCCTCTATGGTCTGAAGTAAGCTCCCAGAGCTTGGTATGGAAGAATAGATAGTTTCCTGACGAGCATGGGATTTTCCAAGAGTAAAGTCGATCCTAACCTTTATCTCAAGGTTGTACAAGATGAACCTGTCATCCTGTTATTATATGTGGATGACCTATTTCTGACAGGGAATGAGAAACAAATTGTAGAATGCAAGAAGAAGTCTGCTGAAGAATTTAGACCTTGGTCTAATACTTTATTTCCTAGGTCCAGAAATATGAAGGAATCTTTCTCAATTAGGGAAAGTATGCAGTGCAAAGTTTGAAAAGATTTGATATGTTGGAATGCAAAGTCATGGTCACACCCATGGACTCTAACCTGAAGCTTATGACTCATTAGAGTTAGTGGATGTGACTCATTACAGACAGATCATTGGGTCATTAATGTACTTAACAAATTCCAGACCAGACATTTGTTTTGCTGTGAACACCTTAAGTCAATATCTTGTTTAACCAAGATGGGTTCACCTAGTAGCCGCAAAACATGTGATAGGGACTATAGACTTTGGTTTATACTATGGTGGTAGCCATGAGTATAGATTGTATGGCTACACAGATGCAGATTGGGCTGGAAGTATCTCAGACAGGAAAAGCGCATTAGGTAGATGCTTTTGTTTGGGGTCTGCTATGAGTTCATGGTTTAGCAGGAAACAGTCCAGTGTTTCTCGTAGCACGGCTGAGGAAAAATACATAGTAGATTGCTCTACTAAGTTGTGAAGTCATATGGCTTCAGAAGCTTATATCAGGTCTCTTTGACTTGAAGATGGATATTACAATGATTCTATGTGATAACCAGATTTGTGATGACAAAGAACCCTGTGTTTCGATTGTAACACATAGAAATCCAGTATTTCTACATACGAGATAAGATGAAGATGATTATGTTTCAGTATTTACATACTGTAGATGCAGATGATGATGATTCCGTATTTCTATACTGAAGATATAGATGATGATGCTTTCAATATTCACATACTGGAGATACAGATGGTGATAGTTCAGTATTCACATACTGAAGATGTAGATGATGATGGTTTGAATGATGATGTACTGATGAAGTCTCTGTCTTGGGTAAAGTTCGAACACTTTCGAGACAAGCTTAGTGTTGTTCGAAAAGACCTTCCTCGAAAGGGGGAGTAGTGATGTTGCACTGGGATTGTATCATCCCTGGGCACTTGCCCTAAAGTGATCCAGAGACCTCAGTCCTCGAGAATGAAGAGGGATTATATCATCCTGGAACATTTGTCCAAAAGTGATCCCGTGACCTCGGTCCTCGAGAATGAAGAGGGATTGTATCATCCTGGGACATCTGTCCAAAAGTGATCTGGTGACCTTCGTCCTCGAGAATGAAGAGGGATTGTATCATCCTAGGACATCTGTCCAAAATAGATCCGGTGACTTTGGTCTTCGTGAATGTGGTGGGATTGCATCATCCCTGAACTTCGGTTCAAAATGTATCCGGAGGTCTCGGCCCCCATGAATGTGGTGGGATTGCATCATCCATGAACTTCGGTTCAAAATGTGTCCGGAGGTCTCAGCCCTCGTGAAAGTGGTGGATTGCATCATCCCTGAACCTCGGTTCAAAATGTCTCCGGAGGTCTCGCCCCCCATGAAAGTGGTGGATTGCATCATCCCTGAACCTCGGTTCAAAATGTATCCGGAGGTATTGGCCCCCGTGGAAGTGGTGGGATTGCATCATCCCTGAACCTCAGTTCAAAAAGTATCCGGAGATCTCGGTCCCTATGAATGTGGTAGGATTGTATCATCCTTGAACTTCAGTTCAGAACGGATCCGGTGACTTCGGTACTCAAGAACATGTGTTGATCCCGTAATTCCTAGAGGAAGGATTGTCTGAGTTCCACATCTGTGTTGATCCCGTAATTATGAAAGGAAGGATCGTTAGTAACTCCATAAAGACCTAAATCCTGTAATTCTGAAAGGAAGGATCATTGAATTGATCCCGTAATTCCAATAGGAAGGATTG